>VZTY01028278.1:0-36288 GCA_013400935.1 Turnix velox
TCTATGATTCTATGATTTGGTTTATGCTATGAAATATTGGTGAGTCCAATTAAAAATATTGTCCAGCATCTCTAGAAAGGGATTTTGGCTTAGGTTTGCTTGAACAATGTATTGAAATGTTTTCTATAGGGCAAAAACATGTATTATATGGCTCATGTGAAGTGTGTAAGGTGCATCAGTTGAGATCACGTTAATGGAAGTGTGCACATATGACACACCACAATTTGCTAGTGGTTAATATTTTTGCGGATATTTTCATAAATATTTGCCCTGATCCAGAATCCCTGTGTTCTTCCAGTGGTTTGATCATGTCTTGAACAAGCAGAAAAGTAAGTTATTGGCTGACCCTTTTGAAGAGGACTCTTTCAAAACAGAAGGAAGCAAGCCACTGCTTACCTTGTCTGTACAATTGCTGATTTGCAAATACACGGAAGACTAGAAACTGTTGATAGGCACAGACCAGCATAGCTAATTAGTCTAAAATTTGTTTTAATTTTTAAACACAAAAATAAGCTTTTAAGAACAAAATAACCTAATGTACTTAAATGTGTGTACTAAAGTAGATGAATTTGTATATTTTTTCCACAATAGGACTAGTGCCAGATTTTCATAACAAGACAAGTATTCCAAGGTAAATAATAGCCTGTATACCTACACAAAAAACATGATATCAACTAAGATCACACATGAGAAACAGCAGTTCAAGCATTATCAGAATGCTCATTGGGTCAAGGTGTTATTCTACTATTCAGGGTTGTTGTATCAGATTACCACAACCAAGAGAAGAGTTAAGAGTGTTGAATAATTAAAAATGTTCTAATTATAGTATCTCAAGGTAAGTAACATACACAAGTATTTAACTGGGTCAGTTCATGAAAAAAAAGCAATGGCCCAGCAATATCATCAGTATAAAAGATTATAGGAATTACAGCATGAATCCTGCATACTCTCCTGTTTTAGATTACTCTTTTGTGTTCAGCAAAAACTGCTCTGAAAGGAACTTTGATGGTCACAGTTACAAAATAGGTTGTCTCAGAGAAAATCTCTCACTCTCAAGTTACTGGAGGTTAAGATACCCAGTTTTAGAGGGTTAAAACTGGTATGCATCTTTAGGGAAATTTTGAGAAATTTATTATTATTACTACTTTATTTTTGTCACAGTTTTCTGCATCTTGCTAAATTCCTGACTCTGTGATATGCTTCACAATGCATGCCCTGGGAGCACTGATTCATATGAAAATAACATTTAGTAATTTCATAGTTCTTCCATTTCTGATTATTTTTCCATTTCATTGAATGGTACTTTCTTTTTCCTGAGAAAAGATTAACATATTTTCTATTCATAGTCTTCCGTGAATTCATATAAACTATTTGTCTCAGTGAAAATTCTCTAGTCTTAGAATATGGGAAAACTTTGCCAACTGTTGATACATTTTAATGATGGAATTACATGTTTCCAGAAGACCGGAGCTGACTCCACTGTAGCACATCCCCATCTGAAGTAAGAAAGAAACCTTCAAAGAAAGAAAGACAGAGATGGGGAAAGAGACCAGAGAAACATGAGAGGAAAGGCTTTAAAAAAATAGGTAAAAACACTCAAGTATGAAACCATACTTGAGAGGCAGAAGCAACAAAAAGGAAGGAAATGGAAAGCACAAAAGAGAAAAAAAAAAGTAAAATAATTTTATAGATAATTCCAAGATTAGAAAAAAGGTTTTTAGTTATTATTTTCATGACAGAAAAGTGGAATTACTTCAAGTCTACTTTAAGCTATGTTAAACTGATTCTGATTTGGTGATGATTATTAGGCTCAAGTGTTCTGACTGAATATACATCAGGATATATGTTACATAACATGCAGACAAAAAAAGAAAGAGCACTCAGTGGCAAATACTGATTTCAGTGAAACAGTATTTGGGAAGGATATGTTTTTCAGGAAAGGCAATACAATAAAGGAGCTCAGTCACAACAATGCCAGATAGAGATGTACACCAGTGCCATGCAGACAGGTACTCCATATAAACTACATATTTTACATAATTCTATATTGCCTAAGCAATTTGATAGTGCTTTTCATATCTATGTTTTAAAACCAAAGATAATTAAACTATGAAGATTTTTATAAATAAGCACACTATGCATTGTATTACAGATTTTAGACATTTGGGAATTCCTTAACTGTGTTTCTAATAATGTTTTTGACTATTCTAATATCTCACAAACCAACTGTGCTGCAACCTTCAAATCTCAGATTTCCTTATTCCTAGTCACCTCCTAGAATGATGCCATTTCTCCTAATGACAAGTTAGCGTTGTGCTGACTGCTAACTTATTGTTACTCATGGATTCACATTCAAGTCGCTTCACTGCACTTTCTCTATAGACACAAAGCATTTGTGGATGGATTATCTTCTCAAAATGGAAAGAAAGCTATGAGTGCTAGGCACCATGATTAGCTCAGATGACTACTGGGAATAATGTCATTTGGGTAGCTAATTGGGATAAGAAAATGCAAGTATCTCATTACCATTTATCACAATAATCTCATGATCTTGTTTTTATGAAGTATGTATGTGTTTGCAGCTGTAGGGGGACACATTGTGACAAGTTTGGAGGCAATCACAGATAATGGGAAGCTCCTCTGTCATACGACAGATTAAGAAGTCATTGCAATGAGCAAAAGGAATAGGAACAACTGTCCATGTAACCTTTGTGTGTGTGTGTTGATTACGGACGCAGAAGCTGGCCTGTATTGCTCTATTTTGAGAATAGGTGATGTTTATCTGTGCAAATCTCAAACTGTATGTGCTGCAGACATTCAGAGAAAGAGACACTATTCCTAACCTGTAGAGCTTAACCTTTCTATATAAAAGATAGATGGAAGTTGTAATGGGAAATGGACAGCCAAGGTCTGGCCAGGATCAGAGCAGCTTAATGACACTGTGAGAGTATGTTGTGCTTTAACCCCAGCTGGCAACTAAGTACCACAAAGCTGTTTGATCACTCCCCTCCGATGGGCTGGGGGAGATAATCAGAAGGGTAAAAGTGAGAGAATTCATGTGTTTAGATAAAAACAGCTTAATAGGTAAAGCAAAAGTTGTGCATGCAAGAAAAGCAAAACAAGAAATTCATTTACTACTTCCCATCATCAGACAGGAGTTCAGCCATCTCCAGAAAAGCAGAACTCCATCATGTATAAGATAAAACACCCTGTTCCTGAATATCCCTCCTCTTCCTTTCTCTTCTCCCTGGCTTTTATTGTCCAGTGTGTAGTCAGCATTCCTGGCTGCATCTCCTCCCAACCTCTTGTGCACTTGCTACGGTGGCAACATGAAAAGCAGGGAAAGCTTTGACTCTTATCCATACCACTTTCAGCACAAATACAAAACATGGCCCCACAAAATTTGCTCTTTCCTTGCCAAAACCACCAGAGAATAAAAGTAAGATTATCCAAATCCCAATCTAGTAGGATGTGTGAGCTGATGCAGGCAGAATGCAGGAACAATCACAAAACAATGGATGAAATACAAAGAACAAGTTTAATCTCAAAAACTCACAGATCAGGAAATCTCAGCAGCAACACCCTGGTAAGCAGGGGACAAAGGCACCGCACAATGAGACAGAGTCCTTGTTAGCAAGGCATGAAAGAGTGAGAGAACACAGACTCCCTCTTCATGCCAGTATTTCAAGGATTCAAAAAGGCCTTGTTGTCTCACTGTGCTTTGATGTTCTTCAACAAGAGGGCAGGATTCTCAGGCAGCTAGATAAGGTGTCCCTGAGTCCATTGCAGACACATAGTATCTCAGTGCAGATGTTCTACTTGCAAACACACAAGACTGAACAACAACGTGATACATGTGTTTCCCAGCACCCCAGGTGCGAGTCACATATTTACAATCCTCCTCACCAATCTTCTGTTGCTTTCCCATATATCCTGTTCCCTAAAACTTGGCACCGAAATAAGCTTTGTTGCATCAGATTTTCAGTGGTAAGTAGGTTTTCAGAGATAAAAAGGTACACTCAAAGGAAAATTCAAGGCCCCACAATACCTACACCATCTCTTGAGGCAGCTATTGCTCTCTATTGCGTTACATAGAGGCTGTGTACCAAGTCTGCATTTGAGAATGTTATTTGTATACCTCAAGTGCGGTGTCTCTCTATTATACAAAAGCACACAGAGATAGAAACCTGAGAAGTATGAGCATGTTGATAATTAGCCAGGCAATAGTTTACTGTATTATTGACTTGTTGTTACTTATGATTTCTTGCAACTGGTAGAAAATGGGAAGCAGGTGAAAGCTTCTAGGTCTTTCCTTTTGTTAGGATTTGCTAGGATTCTCCCCAGAATATATGGTGGATTTGAGCCGGGTGGTTTATTTCCTTGAGTCCTGCTCCTTAGAAACTCCATTTAATCAAAAATACATTTAATGTGTCTGTACTCATTGGTAATAAAATGCTGTCTAATAAATTCTAATACAGTTGTGCCGCCAGCATAGAGAAGAAGAAATTAGCTGTAATACCAGGAAATTCTACCTCCCTATATTGATTTCAGTTCAGCAATACTTCACAACACAAAGGCCCACACACCCACAAACCCAGCAGATGCCAAGCTAATCAATTCTGGGCTGAAACAGGAGGTGGCCTCAAAAACCAGCAAGTGCTTTTATTCTGTTTCTATTTTGTCCCTTAGAAAAATGAAGTCTCTCCCACCATGGATGATTTACTGAGATCTTTAAGAATAGATGTTTTAGAGTGGTAAGGAGGTTTTGCAAAGGATGTAGTTCATTCATGTGTGTCAACAGAAATATAAGATAAAATCACAGTTTTAAATTATGCAGGCTTCAGATATACATTGTATGCTGTAAATGTGTGGTAAAGGACATAAGTAATTTTTTGTCACAAGTGATACAGAGCTGCTCTTACTATGGTCACTTGCAAGTAGTTGAATAGGAAGTATTAATGGGATGTATTTTCATGGAAATATTTGTTACTTTTGGATTAAAGAGCTCATTTTTTCCACTTAGTTTAGGCAAAATGCCAGGAGATATTTCACAAACAGAGGATGAGTGGCATACAAACTGGGTTTTATTGCCTTATGATATGCAGCCTGGGCCACAGGACAAAAATGCAAAGTAAAATTACTTCTGGTGCCCAAAACAGATGGAGACCAAATGGATGAAGGCTGTGACCACTGACAAGCAGCATTGTGTAAAACATACATTTTCATAGAGTGAAATGGTTGGTATCAAGGTTCTGGAAAACCATAATACATGTATTATGGGGAGGGGAAATAATGTTATTTTGGGCTTGCTCTAGTCTGGTTCTGGACAGAATGACCATCGGCAGTGGAAGTGCCTGAAGTGCACTGCTACAGTGTATCTCAGTGTCCCTTCCTACGCAAATCCTGTTTGCCTCTAACATGACCACTTTACAATGCAAATCAAAGCAAAGTAAATTAAGAAAAATGAGGGCTTAGTTTCAGAAGTGAGTTCTCAATTTGAACTGCAAGGTTAATGACCAAAACAAAATCTTTGTTACTATCTAGGCATGATCTAAACTGCTAATAAAATCAATACAAAGACTTGGCTGACTTCAGCAGGGGAGCTACCCTTTCACACAACATGAAGGGAAGGGGTTCAGTTGGCATTCAAGAAGAGATGAATGACACTCTTTCTGTGAGTTATGATTTTTGAAAGTTACTTCAGGGCATGATTGAATGCAGGTGTTGAAGACAGCAAATAATCATTCTTGGCTTCTCAGTGCACTGGGAAGCCATCAGTTCAATGTCCAGCCTTGCCCAAACCATGACAGAAGTACTGAATGGTTACAGAAAATGGTATTAATGAAACCTCAACTATGTGTCAGACAATCTTGTAACAGAAGGATTCTGGAATACATATTAAGGAATAATACACTATGTAGATGCTCAAAGTCCTGCCGAAGTTGGCCAGGATTTCTTGACAGCCCCTGAATCAATATGGATACAAGATCATCCTAAGACTCTTTCAACTTTTTCATGGTTTCATGAAAAGTTTACTCATAGCTACTATCCAAATTTTTTCCACCACAAAATATCCAAAATTTTTGTGTCTTATTTTGACAGTTCTGTTGTCAGAATATCACTCGCGCTCCACCTCTGCCCGTTTTCATCCCCCCTCCATTTAACAGAATCCAACATTTCTTTGAGCAAATTGATGTATTTTGGTATTTTAATCAGAAAGTGCTGCATCTGGATTGTTCCTTTATTGCCATCAGTTTATATGGAACAGGCAAAAATTAGCTCATACTGAAGTGTGAGGCCAATGAAACAAAATTCTACAGGAAGACAAATTAAGCACTGGCTTAATGTCCAATTGCAAAAAAAATGAGCAGAGAGAACAACAAAGATTTTAAAGCACACCTGCTTTGCAAATAGAGCACAGTGTCTGCACACTGACAACACTGAGGTCAATGATTTCCAGCTGAGGTGAAAAAACCCAAAATATCTAAATTTAGAAACTACCTTCAGACGAGTAATTGTAAGGGGGAGTGATCAAAAAATTTGTGTCAACCCTGAGTGGCTACAGCCTGATAAAACAAAAAGAAACACTAAGCAGTCAATTTGTGTATTATGCTTAGACTGTCACTTAAGTTTGGGGTAAAAATCATGCTGTGTTTATACAACGCTCTCACCGAAGTAAGTAATTTCATAGTGAAAGACACAGTTATTAAGGTTATTAATGTGTTGGTGTATTTGAATTGTAGTTATGACAAGTCTCCCCTCACAACTCTTTATGTTGTTTGGTACCTATAAACCCTTTCACGCACGGGTTGGTCCATGGCTGTAAAAAAAACCCCTTACAATCTCAGTGCTTCATGTTCTGTTCTGCCACTGATAATTCTTCTTAAACTCAGTATATTAAATGTTTCCTCAGCTTATACTTGCCCCTGGAGGAGAGCTCGTGTTCTGCTTCCACCACACAAAACAATTGTGTTTATAAATTTAGAGACAGATGTCAGGAACTTATCTTCTTACCATGGCAGAGCATGCCTCATCTATTCGCCAGATCGGGGATTAGCCGGGAGAGAATGAGAACCGGGCATAAAACTACGACCTTTCCCTCACGGTCCGGCTTAAACAATTGGGCCGAAACAGAGGCGGAGGGCATTCCGCCATCCCTAGGTTCCCGAGTTAACGTGCCGTCGGAGTGAGCGGGACACAACCCTTACACCTCGCTGTGCGCTCGGCTTAGTGGGGAGCAAAGACACCTTTCCGCCCACAGGCCGTTACCGGCCACCCCTACAGAACAACCCCACCACCAACAGCCACCTCAGCGTCCCGCCGCCCCTCCTGCCGGAAGCGGCTGCCTCCAGCCTGACCCGCCTCCTTCCTGCGCGCGGGGGCGGCGCCAGGCGGCAGCTGGGCAACCCGCGCCCAGCCCGCCCCGCCTTCCTCCTCCTCCCTCCCCTCCCCTCTGGCTCCTCCGGCGGGCACCGGAGCTCGCCCCGCCGCCGCCACCACCATCATCGCCGCCGGTGAGTCGGGGGGGATGAAGGGTCGGGGGGAGCTGCCTTGGCGCCTCGCCACCGGAGCTGGGAAGACGGGAAGAGTGCAGGGAGCCCCCCCTCCCCACCGTACGAGGGAGAGCCCCGGTGTGTGTTATGTGTGCGGGGAAGCTGGCCCCGCGCGGCCCAGCCGCTCGGGGGTCGGCGTTGCGGCTGGGCTCGCCCCTCCCGCAGCCCACCGCCGGCGGTTTGTGCCTGTCTGCCCCACCCCGGGAGAGGGTGGGGAGGAACGGGCGCGGCCCGGAGCCTCCCGCGAGGGGCCCGGCGGCCGCTCCCTGAAGGTTACGAGCGCCCGCCTCAGAGGGAGCCTCCCGCCCCGGGCCTGCTTCTGCCCTCCCGGGCGCTAAGAGGAGCGGAGAGAGGGCGGCGGAGAACGTGGGGTGAGGGAGGGAGGCGGGATCCAATCGCCTCCTGTTGCCGCGGGAGGCAGGTGCGGCGTCCCCACCGCCGCGTCCTCAGGGCGTGGGGTGACCGCGGCCACCGCCCGCACCTGCGGAGGAAGGGAGGGAGAGAAGGAGGGCGGTGCACGGCGCGGCCGCGGAAGCGCCTTCACTCCCGAACAAAGGGACCGCGCCTCGGGACCAGCGGAGCCGGAGCTCTGCATCCCCGGGGCCCAGTCAGGCTGGAGGGAGCGGCTGCCGCGGCGGCGGCGGCTCCTGCCGTGTCAGCGGCCGGGTGCTGGAGCCTCTGTGTGTGTGTGTGTGCGCGCGTCGCAGCTCGGGGATGAGCAAGAGCAGCATTTCTATAAGGTGTAATCGCTGCTGGCCTTGCCTTGCTTGCCTTGTACTCTTCTGTCGTGTTACGCGTGTAAGAGGTGTTGCTGGTAACTACAGCTTGTTCTTCGCCTGCGACAAAAGGAAGGAGTAAAAAGCGTGACTATTAAGTTGCCTAAACAAAAGGGCCTTTCAATACTCCTGTACTTGCTTAGGTAAATAGTTTGGTGTTTACTTGAGGGTTTCTTTTAAATGGGTGCCAGTAGCTGCAGTTTCTTCTCCTTAATTGAGCCTCTAGAAAAATGAAGATGTTAAGTGGGCCACGCATATCCCAAGAGTCACCTGGAGATAGATTTTTATGTATGATCTTCATGCCTGCTTTGTAACATCCCTGAATTGTCCTGGGAGAAAGGCTGACAAAATATTTATTTTCAGGCTCAAAATGACCCTAATGTTTTGTTTCAACCTTGGATTTCCAGTTCTCATGGGAAAGAGACTTTGCATGCTACAGTGCAAACCATTGTTGTTCCACAGCTGAAAGTAATGTGCACCTCTACTGACATTTCAGTGTCCGGAGATGGTTTATGGAGAAGTCTGTGAAAAAGACCATCCATCATTCTTTGTCTTTTCCAATGAAAGCTAAACTGAAGAGAGAGTTGCCTCTGGGTTAAAGTCTGCATGGGCTAGAAGAAGATATTTACATTATGTTAGCTATTGTGATAGTTATTCTGTTAGCTTTACAGTGATGACAGCTGTATTCGTAATTAAGAATATTTTTGTGAGACCTATTTGTAATAGTACATACCTCAGCATTTAAACCCTGGCTAATTGTGTGCATTCTTAACTGAATGAACAGTGGTATGTAAATCTCTGATGTACATCTTAAACTCTTCAGTCTGTGTTTGTAAGAGATTATCAAACTTTCTTTTGTGGAAGCCTTCAAGAAGTTATTGGGATTGCCAGTACTACTGATGCTAATGCTTTTATTTTGTTTTGATGGGAGACTATGACATACTTTTTGCACAAAAAGATCCAAAATAGTCTTCAGTCCACTGCAGGAAGGGTCAACTGTCAGGTTAAATAAGCTGTGATACTAAATAGTGAATGTACTCCTTTACTTTTGCAAGTTCCTTATCTTAGTCTTCACTTTGTTGTGTTCTTCTGAACCTGTGGAAGGGAAAAAGTTAGAACCATTTTAAGGTGAAGTGTGTTGACTTTCATGTGCTCTAGCAGTGTTGAAATATGAATAATGCTGTCTTTATTTTTATTTTTTAAACCTTAGCCAAGAAAAAGACAGCTAGAATTGTCTCCTAGCTGTGCATTTGTTGTAAACAGTGTCACTTGTGGACATGTACTCTTTGCATAAATAATCCATGGAAACAGTAGGCTACTGGGTAGGAGGAGGAGGGGAAGAAGAGAAAGAGGAGGGCAGGGAGATATGGGTCTGTGAGTGTAAGATGGTGCTGGCTAAAAGCAGACTAGGAGAAACATAAGACTGTTAAATATATGTTGTTGGAGACCTTGCATGTCTTACTGACTTGAGCAGAAACGTTTGTGTTCTTAACCTCAGTTAAATCATGCCTTGATGTCCCTGCATATACTTTTTCCAAGGGATTATCCTGAAACAGAAGGTGTTCTACATAAGATAAGCTTTTAGTCCTGGTAAATTTGAAGTTGCATCTAGCTTAGAAGAAATTAATTGTTGAGACAAATAATGTTGCAGTCTTAGACACCACTGATGTAAAGCAGTCTCTGGTATCAAATAGTAATGTAAGTACTGTGTTACATAAAAAGTTGTTTAGGCAACTGGATTTCAGGTAACTGACAGCAGCATTATTTTCTCTGCAGTTTTGCAGTTGAAAAATAAATAATTATATGATAAAAATGTTTTAACTTTGTGACTAGTTTGTTTTGCCACCCTAGCAAGGAATACGTGGCTGATCATGTGCGTACTGGACAGGGAACTCCCCACCCCCTTGAGAGTGCTTTCAGCCAGCTCTAAGCTATTGAAATTACTTTGCATATAAATGGAAATCTATTTTAAGTGAACGAGGTAGTTTGGTAGGTTAGTGACAGCATTCTAGTGAACGTATCACACATGCAATTATGGGATGATTGTTTTAAGTCTCTTTCCTACTATATGAAGAATTGTCACAAGGAATCAGCAGAAATAGAAAAGTTGGTAAAATTACTGTATGTCCACTGAACGTTATATAAATTACCAAATAGGAAAGAAATGGTAATGGGTTATTAGTCTATTAAAATCAGCTCTCAGGGTAGTCCTAAAATGTTATTGGTAAGTCTTAATGTCTGCAGAGTCTGATATTATTTTTAGTCCTCATGGATGTAAAGAACTTCAAGTTACTTTAACTGCAGAAAACATGCCTTGCAGACAGAGCTGGGAGTTATTAAATCCTGTTTGTGCCTCTCATCATGTTTTCTGAACTGTTGTGAGTCAGTGTGAGTACCTATCAACCAAGAGTTTATCAGTGGGCACAGCTGCTTGTTGAATCTCTGTAGTGATGTGCAGCCCACAACTGTCTGGTTAGCCTTATACTTTGAATCTTAGGAGCTCTACACAGCAGCAAAAAAAAAAAAATCTTAAATTCCTACAGAAATGACTGTACTGGATTTAGGAGTGGGAGAAAGTTGGAAAGAAATTTAGTATAAGCTAAATAATGCTGCCTTACAATGACCGGATGAGAGAACTGGTTGCCCCTTTGCCTGGAAGATAGCTTAGTCTTGACTACTGGTGTTTTTTGGGAGTAGTTTGTTGTGAAAATTCACAGTGCTTTCGGAACGATAGATGGGTAATGCTGCTGTGTCTGGGCTGTGCATGGAGAAAAAAAAATAGAGGAAGAGTTGTGTAGGAGAGGTTAGACAACATAAAACCAGTGAAGATAATGAAAAGGACAGTTACTATAGAGAATTCAAAATATGCTGTAATCAATTTATAATGTTAATATGAAGAGAAGCCAAGAATGAAAAGAAGGTATCACAAACAAGATATAAATAAAGCTGGTTGCATAGTAACTCTGCAGTCGTTACTTTAATGGAATTGATGATGCTTATTTTGTGATATTGTCTCCTTAGTTCAGGCAATTAACAATAGACATTGGATTCCTTCCAGTAGAGTTCATTTAATGTATTGTATTTTTCTCTGTAACAGTAAGGTTACAACATTATTTGATGATGCAGGAGTGTGGGCAGGTCTGGTGCAGTGGCTCACGAAGTTTTGTTAAAAAACGATGTGTAAATATACTGTATGACTAAACAAGTATTTCTGAAAAATACGATTTTACAAATGAGCTTGGCATCTGCACTTGGTAGGTAGGCAGCAGAGATCAGTCTGCATTCAGGCCTTGGTGCTTATTTCATTTTATTCTCTGAAATACTAACTTAATCACCTTTTGTGCCACTATTAGACTTTTAATTCTGATCCTTGTCTCCAGCTGCCTGAGAATGCCTCAGATACAGGCAGGCAGAGACGTTTCTATCAGCAGATAGAAAGCAGAGTACAGTAAACATGTAAATCTTCCAGGCATGAAACTTCAGTGAAGAATGTTAAAAGCCAAGTGTGTGTGGTACATTCTTTCTCTTTGCTGGCACTCCCATTCAAGCACATCAGACAGCTCAGAGTAAATCCTGATCTGTCACTTCAAGGCTGTACCAACGTCATCCTGTTGGTATGGCTGTGCTGTTTCCTGAAAGGGTTTTTAGTATGCAAAGTGTTGCTGAAATTAACTACTTTTCTGGCAGGATTTATTTCATACCTCAAAATAAAAGAAACTATACAGACAAAAATATTAATGTAACAGACTTCTGCTGGTGTACTGTGTCAATCACAGAACCTGCCCTTGACTTGTGAGGTTGTGTCATGGGAGGTGCTTGATTAGATGGATCTTAAGGCCTGTCACTGTTACCCATGGGGATCAAAGTAAGCAAAAGTGGTTAATGTGTGGAAAAGCTATTTCAGTATGACACCCTTAAATTGCAGAATTTTTACATGGCTAACCACCTAAATTCCACATTTATAGTGCAACATGCAGGTAAAGCTTTATTCCAGTCTTCAGAACTCTGTTATTTTAACAAAATGACACTTTAAATCACACACTCATAGCAACTGGGTTTTGTAAGGTTAAAATGTGTATTTAACCTTTCTTCCCAGTAAAGAATTTGTTGCAGTGCTTCAGTAATTGGTCCGGTATGGGCATGACTGATAGCTCCATACACCTTAGCACAACGTGAATTGTGTGATCTTAAATGTTTTTATTTCTGAAGTTGCCACGAATTTGAAAATTAATATGAATTTTGGTTTTTTTTACATCTATATATTTCACACTGTGAAGTCAATGATGCAGGACTGTCTGTGTAACTAGAATTTAATAAAGCACCTTTCCTTCGTGTTCCAGATGTTGTATTTTTTGTCTGCATATGCATTGGAGTAAGGTATGTAATAAATCAGGAGAACTTAACCTAGAAGGAAAATTTTCTGCTCTGAGCTCCTTATCTATAAAGCCCAGTGCTGTCATTGAGAATTTAAAGAGTGGATGTATTAGGCTAAACATCATTACCTGCTTTCTCATAAGTTCACCCTCTAAAATGTTACTAAGTGGTTAGTGTTGCAAGGAAGAAAAGATGGCTACTTGCAACTTTCATCAAGAAATTCAGGTGATCTGAAAGAGATTGGAGTACTGTAGCAGGAAGAAACCTGTTGTAATTTGAGATGTGTAAAATACTAGCACTTGATTCTTTTTTCTTTCATGAAGTCTGTGATAAAGAACACTAGCAAGCTGCTAATTTGAATTATTAATTTGGTTTGTGCCACTAGTAATTTTGTTATAATGTAACATA
The DNA here is from genome assembly GCA_013400935.1 of Turnix velox. NCBI lineage: Eukaryota > Metazoa > Chordata > Aves > Charadriiformes > Turnicidae > Turnix > Turnix velox. The sequence goes on from VZTY01028278.1 coordinate 13,112, forward strand.
AAGGACTGTGTTTAGAACAATTAAAAATATACAGGTGCATTTGTTTCTGTAATATCAAAAAGAGTGGTATTTGCCAAGTGCAGTGTTCTTTCTGAGAAGAACTTGTTTCAGATGTGGTTGTGCAACAGCAGTGGAGCAGGAGCTGTTGCTGCCACCTGAACCTGAGAATTAAAGTCTAAATTTTAATGCAAGGTATATCTCAGTTTTGATTGTTACATCAGGTTTTGATAATAACTTGGATCTTAAGTCGTTATCTCAATTTTTTGTTCTTCCACTGCTGCTGTGAGTGGAATATGCTTTAACTAATATATTCCACACATCTTTGATATCTCTGTGGTTTGTTAAGGAATAGAGATTTTATAATTCAGCTACTTGCTGAAATGATCAGCTAGCTTCTCTTGGTCCATAAATATTTTGTTCTGGAATCATTCAAAAACCTTAGAAGGTCCCGATTTTTGAGAAACTTACTGTCCTGTCTTTTTCATTGGATCTTACTGGGAGAGTTGATCCTTTTAAGTAGCTTGACTTGGCACATGTTGAACTCTTCTAGTAGAAGAGCATCTGTTTTTATTAAAATTAAATGAAGGCTCACCTGTATCTTGCATTTTCTGTCTTGAAAATATTGAGCTTTATAGCTCTTGCAGTCAAAACAAATAGAAGAATTAAATAATCTAACAAAAGCATTCCTTTGCAAGATTTGAGTTAGAAATGAGACCACCTCTATAACATGCATAGTTTAAATAAATTACTTCAGATTGAAGTATTGTGAAGAGCATTGCAAAGTGATCTTAAGCGTAGTATAGAAAATTTGGAGAAGAACAGACATTGCTTGAGGAACAGAATTTTATATTGTAGTATTTTTAATAGTTAGGTAAAACTTTTTTACAGATATGGGGAAAAAATAATTCTGGGAAGAGGAACAGAAGTGGAAACAATCTTGTAGCCAAATACTAGGCTGTTTTGTTCTTTTAAAAATATAAACAGTGAAAGACAATATGCTAAAACATTGGATCCAGTCAGGATGACTGTTATTCTTAGATTGTCAGTTTGAAGAAGAGATTATCAGAAACATAATTTCTGTTTTTGAGTTGACTATGATCTTTCATGCTAATCACTATCTGTGAATAGCAGAAATGGTATTTAACAACACTATCTTTTTCTGACTTTATTGTTTATATTAAAGTAAAAGAAGTAAACTCTTTGAGGAAAAAACCTGTAAAATTAGCTTCTGATTCTGTGAATTTATTGTATTAAAAGTATTGCAGATGAATTGAAAATATGCAGGTGATCAACTGGAAATATTTTTGTAAGTCATTGGTAGTTAAGATTTTGTAGGCTGGAGGAAATCCTTTATTACAACATGCAACATTGAAAAGATAATAGGTCACTGACTTCTCACTGGAGTTTGAAAGGCATTCAGCTCACACTTGGTAGTGTTTTACTGCTGCAACTTGTGTAGAATTAAATCAGTTGAATCTTGATATCTGTTTTCACCATAGACTGACTTCTGCAGTAGTTTTTAATCTGGGAACACTGTCCTTTAAAGTACACTGGATTTGTTGATGACCACCACTGGAATGCCTTTAGCTTTTGTTTTGTGTGCCTGGCTGTAGGAAGGCAGACAAGCATGAGACCATGTAGTGATGTGCAGTAGTATATGCCGTTCTTGAAAGCGCCTTTTCTGAGATGCCTTGCTTTTCAACTGATTAAAATCCCATTTTTTAGGTTGTTTATCAGAAGGTTTTGTTAGCTGCTTCACATAGTTACCCAGCTGGGCTAAAATGAAGGTTATGCTTGCTTCTCTGTTCAGAAATTGATCTATGATCTTCACATAAATTACTGTACAAAGAACATTTTTTAGACAGCTGGTTCTGTTAAAACTTGTTGCTTACACGTGGTCTTGTAAGTAATTTAAATTATGCAGTGTTCTGAATTATTGTGTGCATGATAGAATAATTAAGAATTCAAATAGGAATAAAATTCAATTTTTAAAAGTGACTAGTTTACAGGTGGAGAACATTTAATTTGGAAATGTTTTCTGTGATACTGCAGGAGAAGTCTGGTAAGTATTTTAAGTGAGGCAGGATGAAAGCCACCTTGTACTGGCATGTAATGTAGAAATAAATAAATTGGCATGAGTAATAATAATTTCATACTAGATTCCTGAAATGGATGTCACTTGTTTCTAGACAACTGCATGTTTTACACCCACAGTGTGTGAGCTCTGCCATGTATCATATGATTGGCAAACATACTGGACTAGAAGACAAATATTGCCCAATTTGGTCTTTGAAGTCTATTAGATAAATTCTGTGTTTTTCATATCCTAGATATAATAATTTTAGAATAAACAACATTTAAAATTGGAAAGAGATCAGATTAAATGATGTTTCAACTTTATGAATGTGCTGTATTGCCATGTAGCGTCAGGTCTATAACCACTTGTGTCCTTGAATCACCTACTCAAAAGGTTAATCACAAGTCTGTGTATTTGCAAACCAGTCTCATTCAGTGAGTCATCCTCTTCCCGTATGAAATCCTCTTCCTGTGAATAAAACAGAAAAATGATTAGTGTTTTAGAAGGAGCAATTTGCTCTGCCTAGAATGTAAACAGGAGGAAAAGTTATTGGAACAAAGTACAGTAACACAATAATACTACAAAAGAGTACTTACACATTGGTAATTGGGTGGTAGAACAGATGGCAAAGTTATAAAATGAATGAAGTTACTTTGCTAAGTCAGATTTTGCTAATGAAGTTTATTTGCTTCAGCTGGATGATTCCTTAGAGGAATAAAAGGAATTTTTTGAGCTGTAAGAGCCAACTTGATCCTATTTTATTAAGTAACTTTTGGCTGTTGTATTGATGCAGTTTGCCTGTCAGTAGAGAGAACGCTTGTCTGTATTTGCGAAGAGAAGATGGAGAATTTGATGGTACCTGTTTCTTGATGTCTCTTGCTAATGGCCTGTGTTTGTTCCCATGTGTTTCCACAATTTGTGCTGCAGTTTTGATATCAATGTGCTTACACTTGCTGATGCACTTGTTCCCTGTACCCTTCTTTGCCAAGAGCCAATTAATAAAATGTGAAGGACAGTGCATTTTGGTATTCCTACTTTGTTTTTATTGAAACTTCATCCAGCTAGGCACTGATCACACAGAAGGCAGTGCTTGCCTCAAAAATGCCTTATTTAAAAGCTTAAACTTTTTCTATGTGAAGAATTTCATAGGCACGTTATTCAAACAAGGCTTCTGTGTTCATTCTGTCTGTGCTAATACCTTGTAAGAATTTAAGGGTGTTCATGTGAGTTTTCAGTGTAATACTATATGATTGGCTAATGAGGCAAAACAACTTCATTTTGAGACAGATAAACTACCTGAGATATCAATATCAAAACTTGTCTCACTGCAAAAATGAGATGTCCATGGCACAGTAAGACTGCCTCTCTGAGCCAGAATACATGAATGGCATCTCTCCTATAAGATTCTTTGACTACTAAGTGTAGGCTGCCATGAGCCTAATGAGTGATTGGTTTTGCTTTGCAGATACCATTTGTTCATGTATTTCTCTTGACAAGTTAACTTTCCAGCCTATAGAGCAGTGAAACTATTTGGGTGGAGCTCTGGTTTGAGTGAGTATGGATCTTATGTCATCCTTTCTGGCTATAAAAATGACCATGTGGATATTTGTTATTTATAGAAACTGCACATCCAACATTCTGAACTTTAACTAAAGGAAGAGTACAAGGGAGTTAACAATTAATAGATTCTTGTGTTAGAGGAAAATCTGATTTATGGACTTGTGGCAAACTTGTATTTTAAGTATGTCTTTTGGTATCCTTCTTTGGACTTTAAAGAATTTTCTTCATTAAGCCAATTCAAAATGCTTATATTTGATTTTCTTTAAATTTCTTTGTGTGTGTTGAATGTAAGTGTACAGGGGTAAGAAGGACACAGTGATATGAATGGGATTTCTTTTGAAATACAGTTGTCAAAAAAAAGCTGGGTTTATGCTGTGGACAACTTTCTGAATGCAGAGCTCTCAAACTGCTCTTAAAAGTGAGATGCTGAAGTTCATGGTATAAGCTCAGGGCATAGTGCCTTCAAGGGAAGTCCTTTTTTGTTGTTCTCCACAGCAGCTGGAAGCATCAGCTCCGTGCAAGTGTGAGTGATGCCTAACACCTGACTGCAGCTTGTATGTCTTCGGTAACACTAACTTAAAAATATAATCTTAAAAATTCTTCCCTCTGTCTTTTGTTGAGCAGCATTAACTTAAGACCCTAAATTGTTGATAGTGTGTTACTAAAAGTCATCCTTATAGGATATGCCTTGACCCCTTTATTTTGTGACAGGAGGGAAAAATGCCTTGTATATCACATGCTGAATGAATTGCAATAGTAGAAGCTGCTTTACATAGTGTCTCCCATGTAGTTTGACTTTTGTCAGAAGACAGAGTTATTAATCTCTTCTGTTAATATTTTAGATTACAGATCATCATGTTTAGAAATTTCATCTAAGATGATGTGACTTTTGCACTTTGTGTCAAGGCAGTACTTCAACACTGGCAGCCTCAGAAAGCTAAGTTCCCTCAGTGATGAGAGTAGACAAACACCACTTGTGTAATGATTTTGAGGGAGCAGGAGCAGTGTATGTGTAGAAGCAGAATGTGTATATTACCAAAATGACTTCATAGTGTAACTAGTGAATTGTCAGCTATAAAAACAGGCTTGCTGCTGGTGTTAACCTAAGTGCTGTGCTTGAGTTTGCTACTTTTCCTGCTGATCTCTGGATCAGTCCAAATAAGCCCTTTCAAGCATCTATTATTCTTCTAAGTGTTCTCTCATAGCCATCATGCAACTTATTAAAAATGAGGAATATTCAACAGGTGCTAAATTGGAATTGAGGAACTTTATGGCACTTGTGTTATTTTTCCTCAGTGTTTATAGACTAGAGGTGGCCCAATTCAACAGTGCCTATGCTCATCTATGTACTTTTCTTGTTTCTCTTTTATGCCAGCAAAATTTAGGTAGCTAATCTGTCTGAAAACCAGTATAGGCTATTTTTAGTCTAGAGCAACTTCTGAACTGCTTTGCCATATAGTTGTTGCAAACACCAGTGCTGTTGCAAGGAAGGATATGGGACTTCCCAGACTGTGGCAGGTTCAGTTTGTACCAGCGTTGCCAACACTCGAAGTTGTGCTTGAGTGTTGTGTCTTTTATTGGCTATTTATGTTGGCAATAAGGTAGGTAGTTCACTAATATTTTTAGAACATTTCAAGGTTTAAAATCTTAAGACTTTGATTTAGTTTCAGACTATTTCTGCTGCCAAGTTTGTCAGAGTTTTTTTTAATGCTGTTTTGTACTAATTTCAAGAAATTTCTATGGGCTTTTTTGGTAACAAAATGCTAAAACAGTAACTTAAAATATACGCAACAGATACCTGTTCCTTCAGAAGCAGCTGTGTAGTTCATGGCTGTGCCCAGAAGTCGGCACTAAGGCCCTAAGACCTGGGAGGCTGCCAGAAGGCTGTGAACTTGCTTGCTGTTCAGTAGTGGTTTACTTGGAGGGATGTCAGTTCCTGCGATGATGTCTTGAGAACACAGAACTGCAGGTATGTGGGAACCCCTGCTCTTTATAGCAGCATAATGCAATTTGTATGATATATGGACCCTCCGTTCTCTCTTCCAGTTTCAGCAACTGGATATAGTTACAGTTGGATACATGTCTCAAGAAGGTGGGTCAGTTTTCTACCTTTTACTTATTAGATGTGTAATCACCTTAGTTAATTTGTTCTGGGGGTGTGGGAGACAAGCACCTATTATGGTGTGTACGAGGCAGCTTTGGGAAGAAGAATTCTTACCGGAGCTTGGACATGACTTAACTGCTCATTAAACTCATTAGAAGCTATGAATTCACAGTTAAACAGATTTATGTCAAAGGATTGTTTTCAGGAGGAAGAAAAGGACTTACTGTGAAAATGTTTCTGACTTGTTTTGAGGTTCAGGTGACCCATATCATTGTCCAGTAACACTAGTCATTTCAAAGATAGGTTTTAATACTTGGAGCTGGTTTTCTTTCTTTAGGCTACTATGTAGATTTTGTAGTGTTTGTTCAACCTTAGTAAAAAAAATCAGTGTTACTTGGTGTAGAGCTTGACAGATGTCACATGTTTAAACTGCAATAAAAATATCCATCAAACTCAAGATATGGAATGACACTTATTGCAATAATGCTGATATAACCGAAAAAACTTCTTAATCTGCAATTCTTGAAACAGCTGGCATCATATATCTCATCCTTTGTTCTCATGTATTATATCTACTTCTCAGCCATGGAGTGTTTCTGCTGATCTGGTTTGAATATTGTAATTATAAGCATCTGTTGGGATGGTTAGGTCTGGAGTTGCCTCCCTCCTTCTCCAGAAATATTTTTATTGGAGGAATATCTGAGTCATTCCTGAGGTGTCTTCCAGATGTTTTTGCATCTAGCTAGCTAATCTGCTGATCATTTTCAAACAATGCATGCTGAAGCAGAATTTTGCTGTTGTTAACCAAACTGAAACTGGTGGACTCAATAAACAGTGAAGTAATTGGGTGAAAATGTTCTTTTCATACCAGATAAGACTATATGGCTTGATAGCCCTTGGGGACATGAAATATGTTGAAGGCCTCTCAGAATTCTTGGTCCTACACTTTTTCTCAGAAAATGGAACTTGTCATTTGTAGGTCATACAAGGCAACAGAGCTGTGAATAACTTTGTGAGAGTTAAGAAACTTTGGATAATATTCAAACTCACTTTAGAAGATGGGGTTACTATCAAATAATTACTGTAAATTTTCTCTTCAGAATGAGATAAGTTGTAGCTAATGTTTCTAGCATTGATAGATCATATTATGTGTAAAGTAGAGAGTAGTGCTGGTATTAGTTTCTTCAATTAAAAGCAATGAAGTCATCTATTTAGTAGAACATGAGTCTGCATTACTAAATTTTCTTTGATTGCTCAGTAAGTGAATAAAACAGTATTTTGACTTTCTGGAGGTATTCTGGACAAACCACACTAAGTGGTTCTCACATATTTCAATTAAATTATTTCTGTTCCTTCAAATGCATCAAATTCTAACTTGGTTAAAAAAACAAAGTAAAAACAGATGCTGTGATTTATGAGCTACCAGATGTAATTAGTGCTCATTATATAAAACAGTCTTTGGGGAAGAAAGTTACTCATCATAAAAGTGAGTGGGTAATGAGGTTAATCTAGGAGTTTTGCAAATCTTTATGTAATCTCCTCTTAAAGGAAAGAAACAAAAGAACTGTAATTTAGATTTGTTTTCATAGTTTTATAAAGGCTATGAAAATAACAATATAAGAGCTGTAATTGAAGAAAGGCACAGCTATCTCTGCTTATTAACTAAAGTCTTTTATACTAATTGTACCAACTATGTCTAAGCTATGTATAACTAGTCTTCAAACACATGCCTGCAGCAATTTGAAGTCCTCCTGCAAACGATAACTACATTTTCACAAAGCCTGCATTCAGCTTTATGTATAGCATTGCAGAAGATGCCAACTGAATTTGTGCTTGTGATGATGTGACTTTGGTCTAATGCTTCTCCTTTCCTGCTCTGCTCTCATTGACATTGCGTTTACAAGGCTCCAGGGGATCAAAATGGACAGAGTAACTTCTTAACCTCTTTTGTTTACATTCTCTAAGCAAATTACTCTGATCATATGTTCTGTTCTTAAATTTGTGCCTATTGGGCCATTTTGAATACATTTTGACATAGATTTAGGTGTCTTGGATATGGCTGATTATTTGAAGTTTCCTGAACATGTGCTGCTAGCTGTAGAGGGGTAAATCTGTACCAGTGCTCCCTGTGAAGAAAGGAAAGCAACCTGAACTGGTTGTGTCTTACTGTGTTTGGGCTGATATGCTACTAATCTGGTGGATACTTTTTCATTCCCTTTTAGTGTATGAATTTTGTGATTGTTGTGTTGAACAGGGATGTAGAGGACAAATGGCACAGATGTAAGGAAGCATACTTTGATTGTTTTGGAGCAAGTTATTCTGAAAGAAAAAGTCATCTAAGAAATTGAACAATTTGAGAAGTTTTCTGAATTTGATCAAATAGACAATTTGAGTGAGGGGATAAAAAAAATATGTTTTTTCTCTCTCTTAAAATCATGTTTTTAGGTCTCAATTTACTTTATTGAACAAGTAGATGCAAGACCAAAGAAGAGACTAACACAGTAGGGAGACCAGAGAGTCCTACTTAAATTTTTTTCTTTTTTTTTTTGGTGGGTTTTTTTTTGTTGTTGTTGTTTGTTTGTTTGTTTTTGTTTTTCCTCCTTACCCAGTATTTGTGAAGATATCTTTCCAGAAAACACTGTCTCTGGACATTAAAACTTGTTTTATTTCTGACATGTGATCATCCTGCCTACTTTTGTGGATCTTGATAACTGTTTGGTGTTCCAAGACTTTACGTATAAGCTTGGTGCTTACTTCAAGTCCTGCTAGAGGAACACTCTCCAGCTCACTCCTTTGCTGAGTGGAGCTGAATGTTGTGTTTGAATCCACTGGGGACTAGAGATAGCAGGTCCTCTGAGGAAGAAATACAATGTTAAATAAGGTGTGAAACTCTGCAGAAGTAGCTATTGGTACAGGTAGAAGCCAGTCACTCAAGACAGGCAACCATTTTACAATTCCAGCTACAAGTTCCTGTTTTGTGATTGATCTTACTCATGTAGGATGATCTTAAAAGTTGTTTAGCTACATACTCTTCACTGGCCAGATTTCTAAACTGTTGGACAAGATACCACTGCTGATGCTAACATCAACTATAATTACTACTCCTGCAGCTTTTCTGATTTAAACTAATCACTCCCTCACCTGGCTCTATGACAGTTGCTCCTACTGGAAGTCTGCCACTAAATGGAGCACTGAATTGTAGGGGTGGTTAGCTGCAAGCAGACAATGAGCAGCAGTAAGAGCTAACTTTGGTGGAGCAGCCACTGAGATTAATTTGTTCATGCCCTTATCTGCTCAGGCATGTTGGAAAAGGGCAGTTTCCTAGGAGTTTATCTCCAGCGGTGAAGAGTGATCCATAGCATTGTGGTTAGACAATGCCCTTCTGAGTGAGGGTATGGCAGTGTGTTGTTGAGACAGTTAAGCTTTTGCTTCCCTTCCAACTTGTTGGGCTATACAAAGAACTGTTTAAAAATAATTTTGCATATATGTCATCAGTTGTATTGCTGCAGTGGGGATTACCAATGGGTGTCGTAAAAAGCTGACCTGTATAAATGGACAATACAGCTATTGACAATGCACTGCTTTGCGCTGTGTGAACCTTTCTCTGCTGTAGGGGGACATAAGATTATAATGTATGATAAAAATGGATTTATCTTCTGATCCCTAAACAATTTTGCACTGTGAGGATTAAAAATAAATAAGTAACAGTATACATAATAAGTATGCTTTTATTTTAGCCTCCAGATTTTTGCCACAAGTTCTGCCAAGTTTATCATAATTATGAAGTAGGACAATTCAGAAACTAGATATGACCCAAATTAATACTACTTAGCAAAATAAATCAGGTTTCATAAATTAAGGATGGAAAAACTTAGTTTACATGAAACTTCAGGTGCTTTACTACTAGAACTGGGATCCCTGTTCCTCTGCTTTTAAAAGCAGACTGAAACAGCTAAAAGTGTATGGCAGCAGCTTAACTGACACCTTTCAAGGTCTTTCTGTTCTCTAGTGGAACGCTTGCTTAGAAGCAGTCTCTCTGGATTGAGTGTCATCAAGTACATTATCAAACTGTACTTGTTTGCAACTTCTCTCTTGTTGTCTGCTATTTATTGGGCCTCAATTTTGCCAGCTTTATCTCTTTATTGGATTGTGAAAGAATTTGAGAGCAAATTGACCTGCCTGAGCCTCCTCCCACTATGAAATGTGTCAGACTATTTATGATGAGTTTACCCTTAAGATGTAAAGTCTGTGGTAGCATTAAGTTTTGCTGTCTTCAGCATGCTACTGGAATGTTGTTTGCTGACAGTTATTGATGGTTCAAGATATTGCTTTGACTGGTTGGGCCAGGTTTTTGAGCTTCTTTATTTGACTCTTGGGAAGGATGATATCAAGACTTCTGAAAATTATTGGCTGCCATAAAATCTTTCAGCTTAAACAGTACTCAGTGAAAAAGGAGCATTGTCACTATTGATTATTTATAAGGGTCTTATTGGTTGGATGTTGTTTTAGCTTTTTCAGCATGGGTCTACTGCACAAATTACAAATAAGTGGCAGCTTCTCTTTGTCACAGTGGGACAATATTGAATTATAACTTCTAGTAAAATAAGAATTTACACATAGTCTGCTTAGACTGTAGGTAAATTAATGGCAAATTAACAGCAAACTTTACATTGAGGTGTTACTATTGTGTATTTGATTTTTTTCACAGATTGTAGTATTGATTTTGTACATACTTGCCTGTCAGAGGACTTGGTGAATTTATCTGAACTGGTTTCAGTACTGAAGTGATGAAAGATTAATAGTCTGGTTTGCTGCCTAGTAAGGCTACTATAGGCCTTATCCAGGTATACTAGTTCATGAGTATCTGTGCTTCTGAGAGCATGTATTGTAATCTAAACCTGTCTAACTGAGTTGCCAGTTGGTGATTGGAATTGTCTCTATGTTATTTGTCTGAAATACTGAGAACAAGAAACAAGACTTTCAGGACATGTTTTTCCTTTTAAGAGAAAAGTGTAAAGACAAAACAATGTAGCATAGTTCAAATGCATTGTAGTAGGCTGAAAGTGTATACATAGCTTGAAGCTATTTTTGTGTTCTTGTACTCCCTCTTGAGTAAAAAGAAAGCAATAGTTCTTTTCAAACCATGATGGTCAAAACACTTTTTTTTTTCTCATCCATCTCCTATTAAAAATACCTTGTAACTTAATGTTAGTTACATTTCTCTGCTCATGCACATTTCACTTAAATTGTTTTCCCCAGAAGGGTTATACAAATGTTTTCATTTTTATTTACATTTTCAGAATTCTTTAGCAGCAGAATGAGTACTGATACTGATATGATGCAGAGAGTTTTTTCACTTGTGGACTAATCTCAGTAGGCAGCTAAGAAACGCACAGCTGCTTGCTTGCTTCTCCCCTAGCCAGAGCAACAGGAGAGAGAATGGAAAGGCTAATAAAAGTGAGAAAACTCATGGATTAAAATAATGACAATTTAGTAAGATAGAAAAAAGAAAATAAAGGGAAGTAAAATTGTTTGCCACTAGCTGACCAATACCCAAGCCAGACCTCTGAGCAATGACATCCCTAGCATACTTCCTTGCCAGCTTTTATTGCTAAGCTATGGCATGGGATATCCCATGGGTTAGCTGGCCCAGCTGTGTCCCTCCCATTTGCTTGTTGCAAGGCAGCATGAGAACCAGAAAAAGGTCTTGATATTGTGTAAGCACTGTTCGGTAATAACTTAAACATTTGTTTATGATTATCGCAGTTTTTATCACAAATCGAAAACATGACACTGTATAAACTATTCTGAAGAGAATTAACTCTATTCCGAACAAAAGCAGTACACTTTTTTTATTTTGTAGTTACTGGAAGGATTGGCTTAATCTCTAACAAAGCTTCAGCCAGAATGCTTTTACACTTAACTGCTTCACTGGTAACAAAACCTTAATGCATGTCCTCAACTAGGGATTTTGATGCAGGCTTTTAGAAAACTGTTATACCTCATATTCTGATTGTTTCAGCTGCACGCAAAGGGAATTCATTATGCAGGAGTATGTAATTTTAATGTGAGATGGTCAGAAGGATCATGATGAGTAAAGGTAATGAGGTAAGCATATCTCATTACTACACTGTTATCTGGTCTGTATGTAACTAAATTGTGCTGCCACATGAATGTCCTCTTTTGGAGCTTTCTAATTAATGAAAACTAAATTATGTTTGGTTCTTAGTTGTTACTACAGGTATCACTTGTGTTTACATATCCTGCAATATAGGTGTTGTGGGTTTTAGACATCAGATCTTGCTTTGTCCTTGTATCTCTGGAGGAGGGTACATTCTGCCACTGTGCCATGACATTCCCATGTCTTAAGAGCTGTACAAGCAGACAAAATATTCCGTCTTGAATATAAAGGTACTTTTGTTATATTAAGTTGAGGTAGGAATAAAATGAAGGTGTGGGAAGATAGTAGATGATCTGCTAAAACTATAATGAGTTTTTTATTGTTTTGTTTTTGTTTTTTAAAAAAAGCTAATGGGATTTTGGTATGTTTGTGCATATGTGTTAGACTGTATGAATAAACTATTACCCACTGGTATTAGTGAGGTAGGGAGATTGGTATTTCAACAAGCAGCTGTGGGACTAAGGCAGCTATTCCAAATACATGAAATAACTGCATTTGTACTCTAATAGGGCAAGTTGAATTATTCCACCTTGTGTAAAATAATTATTTTTTCAGATCCTGATTGACTTAGTGAAGATGAGTATTTTTAGTTTAAGTGACACATTTACTTGCTTTCCTCTGAAAAAAATACACTAGCTAATTCTTGCTGCTGCTGTGTCTTGGTGCTTGCTGTTTAAGCTGGAAATTCCTTCAAATATCTGTTTTCTTTCCCCTGCAGCTGCCCTATCTCATGTTTTCTTGTGTGGCGTGGGCTCACTTTGACTTCCTTTTATCAATTCTTGCCTAGCAAACTAACAAGAATTCTTGATAAACACTGTATCTCTAAAAGAAAACACTACATACCAAAATAAATATTTCCCCATAATTGTTCTTGGATGGTGTGAACTCACTTGTGTCCTTTCCAAATGATGAAAGCTTTCTTTGCTCATGCTACAAAGAAGACGAGTTTCATATAGTTTGTGGAATGGTTTCCAGTGAAAAAGCAGATAGCTTTCACTGAAAACACCAGAACTGAAATTGAGTCCTTAGACATGCAGGGGTTTAAAACAAATCCACTTTAAACAGTGCATGTGGGTGAAGGAGAAGAAAACTAATGAAGCAACATTTTTCTTATAGATTTTTTCACTTTATACCTGTGAATTTTCTGCAATACAAAGATGGCAACAAATAAGCCTAAAGGACAAAATTCATTGGCTTTACACAAAGTCATCATGGTGGGAAGCGGTGGCGTAGGAAAATCTGCTTTAACTCTACAGTTTATGTATGATGAGGTAAGAATCTCTACTATTACCTCAGCTGATGTCTGCTGCACTGTGTTATTTAACCATTTGGTAGTACAAAAATTTTCTGAAAAAAATCTAAATATTTGTGATATACAAGTTAGAAATTAAATTGAACAAAAGTACTTTTGATAGATTTGACATTTTTCAGGCTTCTAAATAAATGGACATTCTGTCATGTTATCAGCATATTTTGTCATTGCTCAATAGACCTATTAAAATGTACTTAGGTGAAGCTAAATCATACCCAAGCTTCTTTGTTTGGGTGAGTGGCATGGAGCCTGAATTTTTTTCATGTTAGTGAGGAAAGAAAATGTGTTTCATGCTTCCTCCCCTTCCCCACTCCCCCCTTTTTTTTTTCCAGTGAAAGTCATTCTTTTTGATTAAAAGGTTGAAGTTACAGTTTCAGAATTCATTTAAAAATTATATTGAGTAAATTCAAACTCTGGATTGCTTGATATTGTGCTTGACCAGAGTCAGAGGCTTGGGTAATACACAGACAGTGGTTGCTGTTACTTCTACAATTGCCTTGTAATGTTTGAAGGAAGCAGAAACCTATAAACTGGGCTGATGAAGAGCCTGCCTGTTACTGTTGCCTTGTAAGATATGTAAATGTGGAAGCATTTGCCTTGCACTGGCATGATTGATTTTATACCATGATTCTTTTTTTTTCTAGTTTGTTGAAGACTATGAACCCACCAAAGCAGATAGCTACCGGAAAAAGGTGGTTCTGGATGGGGAAGAAGTTCAAATTGATATATTGGATACAGCAGGGCAGGAGGACTATGCTGCAATTAGAGACAACTACTTTCGAAGTGGAGAAGGCTTTCTTTGTGTCTTCTCTATTACAGAGCTTGAATCATTTGCAGCGACTGCAGATTTCAGGTAAGTTGCAAGGCAAGAAAATAATTCTAATTATAGTGAGATAATTACAAGAGACTTTTGTTTTGTTGCATCCTTGTGATAGTTCAGATTGGATGACACTGTAGTCACGCTGTTTTGAACAGATGCCTAACCATGCCTTTGCTATCTATACCACTTCTGATATCTTCACTTCTCTGTTTCTGAATACCAAAAGCACTATTGCCACAGAGCAGATACATAGCAATGTTCAGAAGACTTTTGCCCTTTTAAGTCAGTACTGCTTGGCACTTGTGCTGAGAAGCAGTATTTGTGAGTGGCCACACTGTTATACAAAGGAATGTATCTGATAAAAATTGTTTATAGATGGTGTAATTGCATGTAATGTACGTACAATACTACATAATCTCCAGAGCGCTTTAAGTTCTTGCTTCAAAGAGAGAATTCTGTTGAGTTTCCTTTGACTTGTGAAGCACCACTTGGAGAAAAAGGGCAGCTGTAGCACATCCAGCTGTTTAATGCTAGAGTAGTTCATAGTTATAAAGATGACATGACCAGATTCTGGTTGAAAGCTGCACAGACAAATCACATCTGGTGATGTCTGCAGAGTCTTAGGCAATATGAAGTATGTGCATTGTATTCTAGGAAAGCAAAATGCATATGGACAAAACCACAGATCTCTCTACCTCTTAAAGATGATATGATGAATAACAGCAATGAAAAGTAGCTTAGAATATTCTGTAGTAGCCATGCATCTTGTATAAAGGCTGATGATGAATTGATCCCTTCAGTTTTGCTTGGATGTAATTTTCCTCTGTATAAGATACTTAGGTAATTTTTTTAATTTACAAGACCAAAGTTCTCCATAGAATTCCATGTAATGCTCATCCTTTCAATCAAAGAGTATTTCACTACAGAGCAACATACTAGAAACAAAATTGTAAATTGGATCTCTCTGTTTTAATAAATATTTAACAGAATATGATTTATTTAGGATGCTTTTCAGACATACAGCTTATTAAAACTCTTAAAATGGTAAGAAGCTGTTAGATAGGTGGTAGTATGTTATAGGTATTTAATTTTGGCTGAGAGGCAAACCCTATATAAATTACCCATCACTATTTAAGAAATTACAGAAGAGACCAGAATATTTTTTTATCAGTTCAAAGTGTAGCAAAATAGGAGAGGAGATAACCTTCGAGATATAAGTAAGAAAAATATTAAAAGATGATGTATGCATCTGAGAGGCCATGAAATAAGGCCTCTCAGAGAAGGTGTCATGGTTCAATTCAATTAGCACTTTGTATCAGTGTATGTTTAATATCATCTCTAAGGGAGGAAGAAAAGGTATGTGAGTTTTTCCTCTTTGGGTAGTTTTTAATTTGTGTCTCCCTGTATGTATGTGCTATGTATTTTGACAGAGAGGGACAAACCTTGAGTGGTTTGCAGGTTTATAACAACTGTTGTGAATCCAGAAGGATGATTTAGTGTAGCTGAGCAGGGTGAAAAGTGACATATTTAGATTATCTTAAAATCTTGTTAAGGTTTTAAAGTACATGATCTTCTGTAGCTCTAAGGAAAGTCCTACTTTTCAAGCAAAGGTGAGAGTTTACTATATGCATGCTGAAACAGCAAAAATGAAAGAACTCTCCAAATGAAAGAACAGTTCCAATCTCAAAGTGCCTTTTAAGTTGCTCTTGAAACTGCAGAAGTCTAAATGTGAAACGTAACTTGGAAAAAATACATTCTTTCTGGTTTGTTTAACCTGTGTCTCTTGAAAGCATGGTTAAAATACTTTTGGCATTGTTGAGCAGGCTGAGGGAATACCACTTAAGGAACAGATATAAAAGAAAGTGTTGAGAATAATTTAGATGTCTGATTGATTCCATGGAATTTAGCTCTGTTGGAATCCAACAGGAGAGCTGTTTACCACTACTCAGTGTCTTCAGCAAGGTTCCTGGTACAGTCTGAAAAGCCATTGTTCCATGCAAGTTTTTTTTTAATAGAAAGCAGATCTGCAGTTAGTAAGCATTTAAATAATTTGAAAGACAATTTTTAAAATGTGATCTTGTTTTGAGTAGAATTAGCTGGGCTGTAATTTTCTTTTTTTTTTTAATTCCAGATTCCAAGCTGGTATAGCGTTAATTAGATGATTCTCTTCTGAATTACTGTTAGGTTAACTCTTCATACAGAGATTTTTTTTTTTTTTTTGTTATTGCCTGAACAGTTAGTGTCACAAGCTACTACTTTTTAACAAAAGTCATATTTGCACAGACACTGCAGGGTTTTTTCCTGGTCAGTTTTCCTAATCCACTGAATAATCAAACTATTTTTGCATAGCTTTAGTCCCTGTTAAAAAGCTTGCACTGATATTTGTGGGGGAGAGGAGGAATGTTGCTTTAACTACACCTTGGAGATGAATGTAATTTTAAAAGCTGCTTCAAATACATATTGGTTGGTATGAAAAAAAAAAAATAGGCTAACTACAGTTGAAGGCTGGTGAGTTGACTTCCTCAGCAAGACTGCATGCTGCTATCCAGAGCTTTTTATAACAGCAGGAGAATCCTGCCATACTCCAAATAAGGGCCCTTCAGAATAACAATCAGCTAATTATTTCTCTTCAGCTTCTCTCCATTCAACTTTAAAACTGGCAATAGGTTTCACCTCACACAGAGAAAGGGATTTGTTTCTTTGTACGTTTTGCAATCTTTCAGAAACTGGTCCATGATAAAGGGCTGTATCTCGCAGCTAACTCCATTATGAGGCAAAATAAGAAATACCCCTCTTCTGGGAAAACTAGTTCCTGGTACTTTTAATACATTTTTAATTAGAAGAAAATTTTAATTATTTTTGTTGCTGTTGAGATTTATGTACAAATCATTTGTAGCACAGCGTTCTGTTCACAACTTTAAATCCTTCATCATAGCAGTTCAAACAATAGAAGAATCTGTCTTTAAAAATGATCCATGTATAACTTATATTTGTACATTGGCTTATAACTGCATGAAGTTATAATTAACTTAAAAAGATTTCTGAAAGAAAGAGACTTTTGAGATGGTGTAAACCATTTTATCAGCTTTAATCATAGCACATACATTTTATTAGTAAAAAAACTAAATGAAAAATTGAATTTTGGGTAGCTTAAAAAATGGCAATCAGAATAGTAATATAAATACTTTAAGGTATAACCTTCAGTAAAAGGAATGACTTATTAATATAAATTCTCACCTAAGCCAGTCCTGTTCTACTCATAGTTTTTTACTGACTCACCTCCTTCCTTCCTGGTGGACTAGCTATCTGCCTTCTTCTTTATTCTATATATATTGTTGTAATGAAGTTTATGCTTCTTAAAAGAAATAAGTGGGTCTTCACAGTAAGATGGAAATGCATTTCGTCTGAGTTCTGTTTGTGTTCTAAGAATAGTACTCTGTTCAAATCTTTTTGGTTTTTTTCCTCAGGGAGCAAATCTTAAGAGTAAAAGAAGATGAGAATGTTCCTTTTTTGCTAGTTGGTAACAAATCAGATTTGGAAGATAAAAGGCAAGTTTCTGTAGAGGAAGCAAAAAACAGAGCCGATCAGTGGAATGTTAACTATGTGGAAACTTCTGCAAAAACACGAGCTAATGTTGACAAGGTAATGACTTGCTTCTTTATGCAAAGAATCTCTCTATCAGTTTTTAGTTTCTATCTCCTTTCCGTGGGTCATGGATATTCTATATGTTTATTTTAGCAATTTTTAAAATTTGAATAAAAAACTTTTTCACTGTAGCTTATGAGGAGTGCGTGAGAGGGTGATTTCATGTAGAACAATGAAAGTGTTAAGCCTAGTAAGTCTATCCCATCCTAAAATGTAAGGAATCATTATACAACGCATATGCAAGACCATATTTCATTAAAAATTTCTTCAGGCTTCTATTTTGGCATCTTACTGCATTTTCTGTAAGTAGAAGACAATCTATGTGTGAACGGTGAGGAATGGTGTCTGATCCTCAGCCAGAATAAAACAGCCTACAAAAATAGGTAAAGGGGGGATTGGAGGCCTCTCCGTCCTCATTTACCCAGATGCCTGGTTATGTGTTGCTTCAGTGGAGAATGGTGGGACTCTTTTCAGCTTTGAACAGTCTAACAGTACCTCATGAGTTTTCAGGGTGAATACCCTGGTTGAGAGGGCCATAAGATAAGAGACAAAATCTTTGTCTCCAATAAGATAAATTATTGATTAGTTTTAAGTATTTCAGCTATAAACGACAGGACTGCTTGTTCTTGGAATGCATAATTCAGAATAACTCTCAGCCCTTTGCACTGCACAAGAGGAACACGTGTGGCAAAAGGAATTAGTAATTTAGTTAAATTTATCTACTTTCTTATAAAAACTATTGACAGAGTTGATCACACATTGAAAAATTCTCTTTTGTATCAGCTATCAGTTGCAATGACAGCTATAAGTTCTGTTTTGCAATAATTTAAGCTTGACTGTTGTGTTCGGACAGTTGTCTTCNAGAATCTCTCTATCATTTTTTAGTTTCTATCTCCTTTCCGTGGGTCATGGATATTCTATATGTTTATTTTAGCAATTTTTACTACAGTAAGAACTTCATGCAGTTCTGCAGAGAAAATTAAGTCAATTTAATGCAGCAGAACTCAGTCTCATTGTTGAATGCAGCTTTGATTTTTTTTTTTTTCATTATAAGCACTACCACATCTTTTAGTTTTGGTGTGTGATTGCAGGTAACATCTATCTATTACAGTCATCTCCAGCACTTCAGAATCTACTTTACCATTCTTTAGCATTGGGGAGAATAAAGTGTGTGTGTATGTATTTTTTTTTTTTTTTAGTAATGCTCCAGTCAAGAGTTTCTGTTCGCACATAATACTAAGTTACCACAAATCTCCAAATTTCTTTATGGAGCTGGTGGCATTAGGGATCCAGATTAGAAAGTGTTATATAATATTTGATAGTCCAGAAATAAGGCTGCTATGTCTCTGGTAAGTAGCAGATATTCTGAGGTACTTGGAGCTCCTGAAGTTATGAAGTTTGTTATGTGAAGTTGCTATTCTGCAAGAAGTCTGGCTACTCTGAATTACAGAATAGTAGTTTTGCTCAGCTGGGAAAAATACAAATGGCTTCTACTCACTTTGGTAAAGATCACCCAGTAAGCATCTTCTCAGAAGGTTACGCATCTCAGACAGCTAAATGCTGTAGTACTGTCTAAGTGCTTAAGCAAGCTAATGGTTACATCATATACCATTTACACAGATTTGAGTCAAGTAACTTACTGCACATTTAGAAATTTTAAGGCAATCTTATTTCTTGTTGAAAATGCTTGGTTACATTGATTTTCCTCTGATCATGTGTAATGAAGGTTGACGCATTTGCTGCAGTCAATATGCTATTGTCTTTGCAAAGAAAAACCTACTGAGCTCCATAGAGTAGTTTACAGCCCATGTACTGTCTCCTGCTACAGATCTAGAGAACACCTCCTTAGAGAGAAAAGTATTAAAAATGATTAACAGATTTGCATTGATAAAACTATAAAGATTGAATGGCTCTTCACTGTATTTTCCCAGAAGTCAAGATCTGTTTTTCAAATTAATAGTTTTAAGCAGTTCAATCATAAATCCTTAACTGACAGTAAGATCTCTTGAACAAGTCATTGATGTTATCCCCACTTCTGTTTCCTGCTAAATCACTTGATGAAAATGAAGTTCTTATGTTCTTTGAAACTGTAATATGGCAGTTGAAATTATCCAATCTAAAAAATGTATGTAGTTGTATTATAACTTTATTTTAATGAAAATGCCAATATCCCCTCCCACCCCGTCTCCCCCAACATTTTGTATTTAGACTTGTATCATGGGACATACTGACCATGTGTCAGTGTATGCTACTGCTCTGTTAATATGTTTCTAGAATTGGATTTTGCACTTTTTCAGCCTTTATAATCCATCACTGAAAATCCTTGAAACATAAATTGATTTCTTTGAGTCTTCCCAGTAAGATGTAGATAATGTATTTTAAAAAATCTTAGCCAGTGATTAGATCTTGTTTTAGTCCTTGTGGGAAATTGTCTGACAAGATGCAAAAGCAAATATCAGAAGAGGTGTACATTATGGTACCATGAAAGATGCAGAACTGCATCAAATTGGCCTTCAAAACCAGGGCAAGATTTGTTTGATTATTTGTTTGTTTCTTCACTTAAACTGGCTTAATGTAATTGACTTTATTCTAACCAACTGAACTGAGTATCACTGAAAGCTTAAATTAACTCATACGTCTCTGAATGTTTTTGTATTTATGTTATTACATCTCTCTTTTAGGTATTTTTTGATTTAATGAGAGAAATTAGAGCCAGAAAAATGGAAGACAGCAAAGAAAAGAATGGGAAGAAGAAAAGAAAAAGCCTTGCTAAGAGGATCAGAGAAAGATGTTGCATTTTATAATCATAAACCTGAATTCTTTTCCAACCCTGACCATACTAATAAAACCATAATTTATAAGCATGCCATTGAAGGCTCAAGTGACTGAAATTACTCTAACATGTTGGAAATAGTAATGTATCACTAAAAGCATGAATTTGGAGCTACACTGAAAGTCAAATTCACTGAAAAAAAAATTATGTGGCTTCAAGGGAAGCAAAGTTCAGTCCATTTCATAATTGCCTACCTTCTCACATTTCTTCTGAATGTAGTGTTCCATAGACAGTCTTTTCTTTAATAGTGAACAGAGAGGGGAAATATTACTTTGGTTCTTGTAAAGCATACTTTTTTATCACTGGTAATTGTCCATTCATCTTGTGTTTTGTTGCCTTGAAAATTACAATTGTGAACATGATATCTAACAAAGCAGTATGCAGTTGTTTTGCCATCGACTTATGCAAATTAGAAAAGAAAAATGTAAATGCGGACAGATACGTTGGGGAAAATTGTACGGGGTTCTGCATTATCTGATTAACCTAGAAGAGAGATGTAATCTTTCACATTGAAACATTTGAATATGCCTTAATTTAAAATACTAAACACAATGGGATGCATAATCAAGGGTGTATTTTCAACTTTGTTGCATGGAGACTGTCCCTGCACATCAGTGCAAGACTGCCCTCTCTGGGGAGTGCAGTTATGTGAATGATTTTGCTCACTAGCTGTCTGCTAGCAGTGTCTGTTTTTTAAATGTGTGCCATACTCTGGTATTGTGAATAATACGAGAGCATATTCTGTCATCTGTAACTTGGCAAACAATACGGTGTAACAAAAAGGTCAGAACACATACAGGACTGAAATCATAAGCCTATGGCACATCTAAGCCTGGAATGGTTGTTTAAAGCTTAATGTGCTGATAGCTTGAAACTTCCCTTTTGCAAGTAGATTTTTGTCTAGATGTTCCTTGGATTTTAACTCCCTGGAGTTGGGTGGAGTGGAGCTGATTCAATAGTGCTAATGTGTTTTGAGTTAAGATGTTGTCTGGGAAATTCTGGTGTCATCAGTTAATTTCTTTTGTGTTCCTAATACTCAGCTAGGGAACATGGTGTGTTATGCTGAAGCTCTTTGCAGGTTTTGTACTGTTTAGTCTATTTATGTTGATTTTCATATGGGGAACATGGTAGCTACTTTTTCTAGTTAATGTGGATCTCAAACAATCAAACATGCTTTACAATACAGAAATATTTACCATGTGCATCCAAAATCCCCAAACAAAACGTACTGCCTCAGTTGCTTCAGAACAGCAAGAACACTAGCACATGGTAAGTATGCTGCATCTTAACTAAAAATATACAAGAATGTTTGAGGGTTTTGGACTCCTCTGTGGTAAGACAGGCTAGATCAATTCCACAAACTGTTATACTTTTTATACATGTGTAAACCTATAACTGACAGTTAAAAATGTGCTCAAGCAAACTAGGTAACAAATATTTAACTTTCATGCTAACACATATTTTAGGGACTCAAGACTTAGAAGTCATATTTGTCATGTTAAATATTTATCAATAGGGATTTTGTATGTGCATTTAGTAGACTGCCAAGTGCAGAATTGAAGTTACTCATGTAACTATGGCAGATAAGCCAGTCTTCATCTTACTGTGTACTCATTTGGGTCTATTTAGCCAGGGAGTCCAACCACTAACATTGTGACTTTGCTTTAGAATCTGTATACTGGGAACTGAGGTGTTATGAAGCCACTGGACACATGAAACTTGTCTTGGCTGATGCCTTATACTGTCCTTTTATTTGTTATATGAGCCATTGAAAGATGAATAAACTTCAATTTTTTTTAAATACTTGTGCAGTGTTAATTGATAACTACTACTGATAATCTTGCCTACAGCTGATGCCAGTTGTCAAGGAGTTAAACCTAAATTATCTAGAAGCCTTTTTTATGTGAGTAAACAAAATTGTTGAACAAATTAGTTGCTAAAAAGCCACTTTCTAAAAGTTGAAACTGTGCCTGTGCTACCTTTTATCCTGAGCTAATTTAGACCTATTTGTTGTAACAAAGAATATCAGAAAAGAGTCAGAGGTGAGCTTGTTCCAGAAGTATTTTTCTATAAGAATGGAAGGAGAGTTTAGTCAACCAAACTGATAAATTTGCATCACAGAGTGTTTGGTTTAGCCATCTTCTGTGTCCGAAATTCCTATTCGCTCAGAGTGCTCCTGTGCCCAGCAGCACTTTCCCTCCTGTTTTGCCACCAAGAAGCTGAAGATGCTTTCTTACCTTGGCAGGATCAAAGCCTTCTGTGGTACTTCCCGCCAAGTTCACCTAACACACTGGCAGTACTGTCCCTGCCTTCTGTGAAATGCATTGCATTGTCAAACTGCAGACTAGAGAGAGGATGCTTTAATACTTTGATTGGCCTCTTGTGCTGTGAGCATAGAACAAAAGGAGGTTGGGGGCAGGTTGGTAGAAGATTCATCCACAGACCACAGCAGAGGTGAAAGCAGTCACACCCCCAATTTTCTGCTGAAGCTTTGTAGCAGGATCTGGGATCTCAAGGGAGTGCAGAGTTATTCTACTCTCTGTGCTGTTTAAGAGTGGAGCAGAGTGAAAGTTGACCATTTTCTACCTCCTTTTTCTTGATTGATTCTATGACAGCTTATGGATTGTTAGCATCCCAGGAATCAT
>VZTY01028279.1:0-19558 GCA_013400935.1 Turnix velox
AAGCCACTCTCCACCCAGCCAAATCACATTGGCTTTTAGCAACACCTTCTGTGATGGCTTTGGAATGTTTTGCCTTGATTTAGAAGAATGAAGGGGCCTCACCCGAGTCTCCAAATCTGGGTTTTTGCCATTATAGTCAACCCTGATTTGGGAAGATCCATTAATTTCACACACCTTCATGGCAGGGCGGTTGGAACTAGATGATCTTGAAGGTCCTTTCCAACCCAAACCATTCTATGGTTCACCTTGAATCCCTTTGAGCCCCACACCATGCTTTTGCCCATCCTTTGTGCATGCTGTCCACAGTAGTTGGACGTGATCTGTAGACCTCTGTAGTTGTTATTTTACATCAGGAAGACTGCTTTTAGCTGCAGGGGTGAACCTCGCTCCACGCTGGGCAAAAGTTGGGTGGAAAAATATTTCACAATAGGAAACAAGTTGGAATAAGTCAGAAAAGAGGAAGTAAACCAATCCACGGGGTTGTTTGGTCTCGGTGTAGCGTTTCAAAGTTCCCTGTTTTGAAATTATTAGACCACCAAAAAAGTGAAAGGCTGCCAAAAATTACTGTAAAAGGTAATAATTGTTAATAACTTGGCATCTGCTTGCTCATTTGAGCTGCATGGGTTTGGCACTCATTAAAGACAACATTGTAAGCAAATAAAAGAGCAACTGCCTGGCACATAAAATTTTTAACCACATCATAACTAAATATTAAATGTAAGGTTTTAATTCGATTTATAGCTTAAATAAGGATATTTGCAGTAACCTTTTTAAGAAAGAAGAGTCAACCCCATAAACAGTCGCTCATACTAAAATTTTAAAAGAAATAATTGCAGTGTCCCTGACCTTGAAATGATCTTTTTTTTTTTTTTTTTTTCCCTGAATTAGCACAGGAATTTAATTAAAGCTTCTTCTTCAAAAAAATAAAGCTTTTAGCTGCAACTGTAGTCCTCCAGAGAGATATCANTAGCTGCAGGGGTGAACCTCGCTCCACGCTGGGCAAAAGTTGGGTGGAAAAATATTTCACAATAGGAAACAAGTTGGAATAAGTCAGAAAAGAGGAAGTAAACCAATCCACGGGGTTGTTTGGTCTCGGTGTAGCGTTTCAAAGTTCCCTGTTTTGAAATTATTAGACCACCAAAAAAGTGAAAGGCTGCCAAAAATTACTGTAAAAGGTAATAATTGTTAATAACTTGGCATCTGCTTGCTCATTTGAGCTGCATGGGTTTGGCACTCATTAAAGACAACATTGTAAGCAAATAAAAGAGCAACTGCCTGGCACATAAAATTTTTAACCACATCATAACTAAATATTAAATGTAAGGTTTTAATTCGATTTATAGCTTAAATAAGGATATTTGCAGTAACCTTTTTAAGAAAGAAGAGTCAACCCCATAAACAGTCGCTCATACTAAAATTTTAAAAGAAATAATTGCAGTGTCCCTGACCTTGAAATGATCTTTTTTTTTTTTTTTTTTTCCCTGAATTAGCACAGGAATTTAATTAAAGCTTCTTCTTCAAAAAAATGAAGCTTTCATTTCAGATTTGAGTTACCAAATATTTAGAGATCCAGTGCCCAGGCAAGCCAATGGAAACATTCCTGTTCATTTCAGTGAGCTTTGGATCAGGCCCCGTGCAGCTTTGAGTATCTCATTTCATGGGATGGACCCAAGGTCACTGCAGGAGAAAATGTTCTCTCCCTTAACCCAACGTTATCTGAGGTTGTGCAGCCCAAGGACTGTGAGGACACTGCACAGCATGGACAAGCCAGGGAGGAGTAAAAGCAAAACCACCTTCTTTCACCTTGCCTTGCCATTACTCTGCAAAAGTTTGAAATGAAAATGTGAGGCTCTGAGGTTTCTTTCTCTGTCTTCTCCAACAGCTGATGAAGTCTGGACCTGCTGACAAGGCCAATAAATCCCTGTAGCCAACCAGTGATGGAGATGCAGCACGTGCCTGTCAATGAGTCTCCATCTCTTTTCTCTTCCCTAGTTGTAGAAATTACAGCTCCAGCACATTAGAGACTCATCCAAAGGTCACTGAAGTCAGGGGACACCTTTTCTATTGACTTCAGTGGGCTTTGGACCAGGCTCTTAGTCACCACTGACAAGTCAGCATTTACTAGAAGTGATATCTGTGGCCTCCAGCTATTTCCTGTTCCCACTATAGGGTGAGAGGCGATAGCTGGGGTGTCATCCAGTGGTGATGTTTGACGTTTCTGGTCTCTAAATGAGCTCCTCCAGCTCAGCCCAGAACATCCAGGGCTCTGTGCTACACAGACCAGTTGGCAGGAGGGAGGGAAGGAGGCTGCAAGAGGATCACACAATACAGATTATCAGAAACTAGAAGGGACCCAAAGAGATCATCTAGTCCCACCCCTCTGATGGAGCAGGAACACCCAGATCAGGTCACAAAGAAAGGTGTCCAGGTGGGGTTTGAATGTCTCCAGAGAAGGAGACTTCACACCCTCTCTGGGCAGCCTGAGACACTCTTCTCTTACCCTCACCCTGCAAAGTTTTCTCATATTTCTGTGAACCTCCTGTGTTACAGTTTGCACCATGGTCCTATCATTGGAGGTCACTGGGAAGTTCCTGACTTCATCCTCCTGACACTCATCCATTAAATAGTCATGGACATTAATGAGGTCACCTCTCAGAGTCCTCTTCTCCAAGCTAAGAGACACAGCTCTATCAGCCATTCCTCACAAGGGAGATGCTCCAATCCCTTCAACATCTTTGAAGCATGTTAAGGTAGCTCATGGTTGTTTCCAGAATAAAATCTAAGAACCACAAACAAATAAGTAAAAAACCCTTGAAAGGACGAGAAAACCAGGGAAACTGCTATTAGCAAGGAACAGACAAGCATGTGGGGGACCAACAGTCTGCAATGGACTCCCTTAAGCAGTTCCCTGTCCTTCTTCAGCTTCTAGTGCAGGATGTCCTTTCTCCCTGCAGGGGGTTGGACTTGATGGCCTTCAAAGGTCCCTTTCCATCTCCAGATGTGGTCTCACCACATCTCTGCTGGGCAGAGAAGAGGGGGTGGAGAACCTCTCACCACTTACTGACCACCCCCCCTTTAGTACACCCCAGGATGCCATTGGATCATCTCTCTTTACTCATCCCCTTCTTATTGTCACCCCGAGCAGAGGATAATTTTTAGGAGGCTGCAAATAACCATAAAAAATTTTAAAAGACTGTGTTTCACGGGTGCTGGTGGAATTCCACTTTCTCAAATCAGCTTCCCAATGAAGCAGAAGGCAATTTTGCAACGAGTCAGGAGCAAAGAGAGAAAGACAAAGATGGGGAAGAAGCCCTCAGGCACAGCATGCAGTCAGCTGCCTCCCCTTGCAGGAGGAGATTTCTGCACACTCCAGAGGATCAATGTCTCCTTATTTTTTGGGTTCAGCAGAGGGCCTGGTTTATTGCACAGCTTTTGTTTTTATTAGTGGAACGCGCTAAACTGTTTTCTCAGGACTTGCCAAAGAGCTTAAAACATAATACCATTAAATTTGAGGTCCTACTGGGAAAAGTAATGCAAACTTAATTAAAGTTAACCAGAGCTCTCTCTTGCTGCAGACCCGTGTTTCTCTGTGTTGGAGATTGCTCATAAAGCACTTGCCTGCTCAGTGCACCAGGGTGATGGGCCAGGAAAGGGGGATGAAATTCCAAGGACTACCAGAGTAGAAGACAGCAAGAGGAGAAAGGCTGAATATGCAACAGAAAGAGGAGAAAGAAATTAATGTTTTCTTCCTCTGGTGTAAAACATCCTGATTTTCACATTAGGCTTTGTGCTTGTTGGATCATGGAGTGACAGGACAAGGGGCAATGGTTTGAAACCAGAGCAAGGGAGGTTTAGATCAGACTTTGGAAAGAAGTTCTTCCCCATGAGGGTGGTGAGACACTGGAAGAGGTTGCCCAGAGAGGTGGTGGAAGCTCCACCCCTGGAGATATTCAAGGTTAGGCTTGCTGAGCCTCTGAGCAACTTGATCTAGTGCAGGATGCCCCTGTCACTGCAAGGGGTTGGACTTGATGGCCTTCAAAAGTCCCTTTCAATCCTGTAATTCTATGATATCCTCACAGTTTTCACAAGGATGGGATCTGGAAGAGACTATGTTGTCTCTAAATGGGATGTGAGGGCTCAGACTCCAGAAAACAGCTACAGAACCAAGAATTAATCTTTACAACATTAATCTTTGCAGTATCTCTTCTGTAGCTTCTTACTTTTCCTACCTTTTTACATTCCAGATATCCACATCACAGGTCTCAGGTCTTGCCATGTGTTTTCCAGGGTCTGAATGTGTTTATTTCATGTAATTTTATTGGTTTAAAAAAAAAAGGAAAGAGAAAAATGAAATGTTCCCCAAATAAGGGCATTTTTAAAAGAGAACTTGTTCATATCACCAGGCTAAGGGAGGAATTTTCAAACTATGTACCCTGCAAGGCAGCAGGTGGTGACTAACACATACATGGAAAGTTTAACCTAAAAGGCATTGAATTCATGTTCTGCTTCTCAGGTCAGAAGTAAAACAAAGCTTATTTGTCCTCAGTTTGACCACTTCAAACTCCAAGAATTTTGAGTAATGTGCTTAAGGTGTTTTTTAACTTGGTAGGAGTAATCAAATATTGAAATTAACCAAGAATTGTGCAGGAAATCAGCAAACAGAAATGGAGGAGATATTTGATAATGAAGCACTTAAATATAAAGGCTGGGTGGAGAGTGGCTTGAGTGCAGCCCTGAAGACAAGGATTTAGGGGTGTCAGTGGACAACAAACTCCCCATGAGCCAGCAGTGTGTGCTTGCAGCCCAGTCCTGGGCTGCAGCAAGAGAAGTGTGACCAGCAGGGCAAGGGAGGAGATTTTGCCCCTCTACCGGGCTCTGGTAAGACCCCAACTGGAGTTACTGTGTCCAGTTCTGGAGCCCTCAACAGAAGAAGGACACTGAGCTGTTGGAGCAGGTCCAGAGGAGGCCATGAAGAGGATGAGAGGGCTGGAGCAACTGCCTTCTGAGGACAGGCTGAAGGAGTTGGGGTTGTTCACCATGGAGAAGAGAAGGCTCAGGGGGGACCTCGGAGGAGCTTCTCAGTAGTTGAAGGGGGCTACAGAAAGGCAGGGGTAGGACTTTTTAGTAGGATATGTGATGGCAGGACTAGGAGAAATGGATGTAAATTGGAAGAGAGGAGATTTAGGTTGGAGAGAAGAAGGAAGTTCTTTCCTGTGAGGGTGTTGAGACACTGGAAGAGGTTGCCCAGAGAGGTTGTGGATCCCCCCTCAAACCCTGGAGGTGTTTAAGGCCAGGCTGGATGAGGCACTGAGCAAACTGGTCTAGTGGGAGGTGTCCCTGCCCATGGCAGTGGGGTTGGAACACGATGATCTTGAAGGTCCCTTCCAACCCAAACCATTCTATAAGTTCAACAACATATTGTTTGTATATATTTTTCATTGTTATTAATTTATAGCAGCTATCTCTTACAGCTCCAACCAATCATTTCCTACCTGACACCATTCCTCAGCTAACATTTTGGAGCTCGAAAAATATGCCCAGTATCTCAAATTTTTCTCAAATACTATATTGCAGGAGAACTCTGTGACTGCTGAGGCTGAGATTTTTCTTTTGCTTAATTGATAAGTTTGAAGGCAAAATGATACAACCTTGAACATTTCATTCACCCATTTCTGCTTTCCCAACTTGTAAATTAACCCTGTTCTGTTCCCTGAAGAGGGAAAAAAAGAGGTTAGAACCAGCTCTGCTTGGGTGCTGTTGAAATTAGGTATTAAATAAGAGGGAGATATTTACTCAGTGGAAGCAGAAAATATTCTGGGACAATTTCTATGTACAGAAGTAAATTATGGGGGCCTTTTTTTTTTTTTTTTTCCTTGCTGAGACCTCATGGAAACCCAGGACAGCAGCAGGGGGGAGTTGTTTTTATCACTTTTTATCACCCTCCCTCCCTCAGCACATCTAAGTGAGCGCTGTGCTGATAAGAGGGACCAGAATAGCATTTTTGGTCCTCAGAGAGTTTATTTGCTAAAAACTGCCCCAGTTGCAAAGTTATCACTTTCCCTTTTATCCAAAAATTGGCAATGCCAGATGTGACCAGGGCTGAAAAGCCACACGTCCCTCTCGGCAGGGGCACATCCTGACCAGAAGTGAGTGGTGGGACATCTCTTTCTTTCCACTCAATGTTGTTGGAGAACAACAGTTTTTTTGGGAGCAAGCGACGCCTACACGGAAAGTTCCCATTTCCTCCTCGAAACAACAACAGAAAATAATAAAATAAAAATTAAAAAAAACCCCAAAATAAAAAAAATAAGGCTCTTGTCTCCATGGCTGGGGCAGGTTCCTGCTCGTGTTATACCCTGGCCCTTGCCTTGGCCACTTGCCCAAAACTCCCGTCTGTTTTCCAGACAGGAAATATGAATCAAAATAACATGACATAAAAACAGTAATTAGCTTTTGTGTGTGAGGCTGCTAAGGCCTTAATGAGGAACAGGCTTGTAATAAAACTCTTGGCTCCTCTCTCTCTCTTTCTCCTCCAAACTCACTCTCTCCCTTGCACTCCATCGTTTATTTTCTGGTAGGGAGAAGTGAGGAGAGAAATAAGTGCTATCTGCAAATTGATCCTCCCTACTCTGGCTTAATTATGAGGGGTTTTGACTTCTTTTTTTTTCATTTCTTTTGGGCCCTTTCTTTCCCACACACAATGATCATCTTTCCCTGTCATCCTTTGCTGCCTTTCCCAGCATCTTAAGAGCTCTGGATTCTGCAGTTGCTGAGTTTTTAATCAAAGTATGGGATTCTGTGGGTCACCTGGGGCTACCACACTCATCCAGGGATATTGCATGGATAGTCTCTCCATCAAGCAACCTGGAGCAGTTGAGATATCTCCAAGCATCCTTGCCTGAAGCAGAATGAGGGATGTTGGGGAGCAGCACGTTCACCAAAGGAGTTGTGGAGCACCAAAGGGTCACCTCATCCATCAGACTTTGCAAAAAGAACTGGGATCTTGAAAGACAATCATCCATTCCAGGTCCTTGTGTGGATGAATGTGCTTGATTTCTGTAGGAAAAGACTTCAAGCTGGAGTCAAGTCTTGTCTCAAAGCTGGCATCATGTAGATTAAGGCATGAACTGTGAGGGTGGTGAGGAGCAATGATGCCCAGAATGTTTGCTGGGAGCACTCAAAGGTGTGAAGAGGTTGGAAAACTCCTGGAATTCCTGTCAGTAGGGTAAAAGTTGGCTTATATAAGCAGCTGTGCCTCCTTCCCAGACAGATGTACCTAAGGATGAATGGTATAAAATTGTAACTCTGGAGGAGCTGAGCACCACCAAATACCCTCCTGGTTTTGGTCCAAAGTAGAAACCTACTCTCATACCACTTTCCCTGATACAGCCATAGTAGTATTTCATTGTACAGACCCTGATAACAGCTCTGCACACGCCTCAGTCTGCACAAACAACTTTAATAGGTTGCAGTATTGAGGTGAAGTCCCTTTGTGGTCAACCTGGCTACAGAGGCAAGGCAGTTTCTAGTAATGAAACTTCTTTAGGATCCATCATCATCCCTACACATATAAGAAAGGAATTCTTTGCTGTGAGGGTGGTGAGACACTGGAAGAGGTTGCCCAGAGAGGTTGTGGATGCCCCCTCAATCCCTGGAGGTGTTTAAGGCCAGGCTGGATGAAGCATTGAGCAACCTGGTGTAGTAGGAGGTGTCCCTGGGCATGGCAGGGGGGTTGGAACTAGAAGATCTTGAAGGTCCCTTCCTACCCAAACCATTCTATGATTTTTTTTCACTTCACATCTCCCCAGGAGGGTTGGAATTAGATGATTTTGAACCCAAACCATTCTATGATTCTTTATGGGAAGTTTGCTGGGACATATGATGGAAGAAGACAACTGGGACTACCAATAGCACCTTCGAAGAGATTACCCACAGATTATCTGCTTCTGTGCAACAAACCATGGATCCCCTATGAAAGCTTCCTTCAATGGTGGGTCTAACTTCATGCTAGTTGATGCTTACCAATTAATTAACCATCTGTTAAGAGCACCCTGGGTGCTGATGGATGTTTTCCACTGCTTGGTGCTCTACCTCACAGGTGGGAAAGCTCAGCAGTGCTGCTGGAGCTGGAGAAAACACATTCTGGAAGACCTCAAAATGTGATTTAATTTTAACTCCCAGTACTGCTGTACATGATAACATCAGATTAGATCTCACAGGAAATAAAACCCCCCTCCCTGGCAATTTTACAATGGAAAATGCCATCCAACTGAAATCAAGACTTGCAAGCAGAATATACTGTTGTCAGTGAAGTTTTGCTTCATTTTTTTTTTCAAGAAGAATTGTTTTGACTGAGTTGGAGTATTGTGTTTGGGTCATGTTAGAGTGGAATGACTTGATTTTCTGTACTAACTGTCTTTTCATAACAAAAAATGATTTAATTTTATGCCTTGGATGATGTACGTCAAAAAGGAAGGCTTTTTGTTCTGGTTTAATTTTATCAGAACAGGCTATTTTAATTCATCCCAAATAAATTTTTTTTTTTCATGTGGTTGCAGAGAAAATATGGTTTTCAGAACTTTTATATTTTTTTTCTGATTTGGCACTAAACCAAATTTAGAGATGACAGAATTTCAAGTGGACTTGTAGTGAAGTTCAACCCATTCCTTGGTGGAAAGCAAGAAGAAAAGCCACATAAAACAATCAAATTGATGTAGACATTTATTACTTGTGAGAGTTGTAAAAGCATCACATGGCTTTCTCATAAAAAGTCATAAACCCTATTTACAGTCCCTGCATTATTATTCTAGTAACTAAAACCAGTGACTCTATGAAGTGCAGGAGTGTTTCAGCTAACTCTCTCACAACTAGTTGGGAAATGGAGAAAATACTCACTGTTTTCAGAGCAGGGGGGTTGTATTTTACATGTATTTATTCATTGTGTTTACCTCTTACACTTACAACTTGGCTCATAGCCAAGAGGTCAGAGCTGTAATTATTTATACTTCCCGATAGCAAAGGCAGAAATTAAATGGGATAAGTTCAAACAGGCTTTTGTGCACAACTAGTGGTGTTTGGGTTACATTTCAGCATTCAATAGGGTTAAATGGCTCAGTAGAAAAGGCTTAACCCCTCATACAATGGAGCATCCAACACTTACAGCCTCGGGCAGTGTGTGCTTGCAGGTGAAATTTTATTTGAAACTATCATCAAGTCCATAAGGCACATGAAACAATGAAAAAAAAAGAATTCTCTAAGGTTTTGGATCAAGTCCAGGCTTTCCTATTCAGAAAAAAAAAATTAAATAAAAAAAGAAAAGGGTTATATTCAGAAAGATTCCTTTGTTGTTCCATGTTCTCAGCTCAGTGAAATCGATGAAAAAAGGTCATTTGGAGAGGGAGAGCTCAGTTGTCTTGTTAACCATCAGCGTTGCTATTGCAAACACATTGTATTTGGGTGTTGTCATCTCTGGAATAAAGCACTGAAGCTTTTTAGAGAGAAGCCAAAGCTTCCCTCAGACTTTCTAATGTGAGGAGCTTTCACATGGCTCGTTAAAATGATCTTCCCCCTCCTACTTCTTTAGGCAAAGTTCAAAGCAGCTCCCAAGCAGGATCAGCTGGAGATGTTTGTAAGAGTTTTGCTTTATTAGGGGTCTGAGCAAAGGGAAGTCCTGCTCCTCGTGTTGGCTTTGAACCTACATTACTTGGGCTTATGGAACATGATCCTCTTGACGGTAACATAACTGCTCAAGTGTTCTGTCTTTTATTTTCTCTCATTTATCATCCTTTTGAGAGCCAATAAGTTCATCTCAGAGGGCAAGTGTGCTGTGCTATTTGTCAGTGTGGAAGCCTCTGTCTCCCATGGGTTTCCCATTGGTATCAGCATTGCTATACTCAGCTTTAGCTGCTTTTTATAATCTTAGAATCATAGAATCATAGAATAGTTTGGGTTGGAAGGCACCTTAAAGATCATCGTGTTCCAACCCCCCTGCCATCGGCAGGGACACCTCCTGCTACATCAGGCTGCTCAGTGCCATGTCCAGCCTGGCCTGAAACACCTCCTGGGATTGAGGGGGCATCCACAACCTCTCTGGGCAACCTGTTCCAGTGTTTCACCACCCTCGCTGTAAAGAATTTCTTTCTTATGTCAAGTCTAAATCTACCCCCTTCCAACTTACATCCGTTGTTTCTGGTCTTCCCATCAGATATCTTATTAAAATGTCCTTCCCCTGCCTTTCTGTAGGACCCCCTCAGGTACTGAGAAGTTACTCTGAGGTCCCCCCTGAGCCTTCTCTTCTCCAGGCTGAACAACCCCAACTCCTTCAGCCTGTCTTCATAGGGCTGTTGCTCCAGCCCTTTGACGATCTTCATGACCCTCCTCTGGACCTGAGGAGGACATCTTACGATTGTTATTTTCAATTTCTGTTTTGTTGTCTGTGGCACAATAAAACCCACTTCTTCCTAACTTCTCTCCCTCAGGGCAACATTTCTACCTCTGTCCTTGCAAGCCTTTTGTCAGCAACAGTCTGAATTCACATCTCTTGCTCTGCCCTGCACAAAACATCTGGCAGAGATGATATGTGGGGTATTCTGAGGTCCATCCTCTCTTATGACTTTCTCCTTTCCCATGCTGACTTCTCCTTCATGCTTGGGCTGAGTGTTTATTCCTCAGCACTTCCTCCTTTTTTTGCTCTTACTCAGAGCATTCAGCTGGTGAGAAATTTGCTACACACTTCCTCCAGGAGGTCCAAAAGCTACACAACACTAACATGGCCCCATCATTGGTTGGCAGCAATGAACTGCCTCTCAGTACTCCTTAGGTTTAAGAGGCTGCTTTAGCACCACCTGCTCTCCAGCCCTCTCTTCTCCTTATCCCACAATTTATTTTTGTACCAGAAGGCAAAAAACACACTGCAAAATAAATTCTGTGCTTTTCACCTGCAGGTATTTCCTTGAGAGGATGGCCTTGGAAGAGAAGCCAGAGCGGGCTTTGAATCTATGAATCACTGTCTGCACAGAGCTCCAGCTGCAATGTGGAGAGAGGAGGGATCCTCACACGTGTGCCTTTGTGGAGGCAGAGGAAAATTGATGTCTGCATCTGCCTTTGATTCAAGAAAAAGGGCAAAAAGAAGCAGGATCACTTTACAAAGGAGGGAGGCAGCTCCAAACCATGTTAAGGTTTGGTGCAATAAGGGTTTTGAAAGATGACTCATTCAAGCTTGTCAAATTAGCCATTACCATTTGCATAGCCCACATGGGAACTGCTGAAGCTAGAACAGAAAATTAAAAAGCAACACATGCCCACTGAAAATAATCAGAATGGGGCTGCTTTTTGCTTTTTCAAGTGTCTTTATTACCCAGCAGAGAGGCAAAGGAACAGGTGAAACATGAGTGGAACAAGTCTCCCAAGTAACCCCTCCTTTGGGGCACGTCGGAGATTTGAAAATAATTTGGCAAATGGCAATTTATGCCACGTGTGTGACAGAAATAGCAGCTTTGTGACTAAGATGGAGGAGAAGTTTGTTCAGGACACAAGCTCAATAGCTGTCTGGTGGCTCAAACACTCCTACAATATTCTTTACACATCTGAGCCATAGCATCAGGTCTCAGTGCTCTCCAATCAGTCTATAAACTATTCCCCCAACCCCCTGTGGACTCTAGCTTTCTGCCAAGGCTGAAGTTGAAGAGTTTGGGGCTTTTTAAAGCCAGATGTTTCAATAATCCTTGATTCCTGTTAACCTCTTCACTAGAGCATCTTTGAGATGCTGAGAGATGCCTCCTGAACAAAGATGACAAACTGACAAAGACCAAGCCCCATGAAAAGCCAACACAGGAAGTGGTGGTTCTGCTCAGTTCACTCACTCAGATTTGAGTATGGATCCAAATCAGTCAGTCCTGTGTGTAAAAGCCAGGTTTGATGCCTCTGAAAGATCTCTTTTTTGAGGGATGCAGCAGGATGTGAGAGATGCTGAGGAGCACTGGCTTGCTGTGAACAATGTGCATGGATTGAGTGGACTGGGATGAGATGGATCCAGCTCTCTGAGCCATCAGTGCAAAGACTCCTCATGACTTTGCTGGAAACAAGCTCCAAGATAGAGCATGATGCTTGGCACAGGGGCTCTGCCTCTTGCAATCTGCATATCTTGTCATGCAAACCTTAGCCATGAAGTCAGAGTTTGAAACCTGCTTTAATTAGCTTCAATTCCACTCTTGGAGAAACAAGAATCTCAGGGAAAGCAGCAGGCAGAAGAAACAGAATTTCTTCATCATATCTTGGCATCCGTGTCTCTCTTTTATTTCCAGTCTCAGGATTTGCCACTGGTTTGAGTTATTCTCTCCTTTTTTTTTTTTTATTTTATTCAGCCATGACTTGAAAAGATTAAAGCCTGCCTTTTATACTTAGAAATAGAAAAAGGGACCTCTTCCAACAGAAGAAGTTAAATGGGAAGGAGCCATGTGGAAACAGGAGCATTAAAACATGGTGATTGCACTGCACACGATATAATAGTTCATTCACAACTCTCCCTCTACCCCAGATCTTCATTTTAGGGTCTGAGCTTTAATGAAGGTGTCTTACTAGAGGGAAAATAATACATGAACTGAAGAAATGTCTAACCTCCTGTGAGAGGAGGAAGATTCTTCAAGAAGAGGAAGAAGAATAATTTTTGAAATTTTCTGTACAAATTGGCAAAACTACTGATGATTCCCAGTGGCGTCTGGCAAAGTTTTATGCTCACCTTGCCCTGGTGCAGCTCTGTCAGGGGGGCTGGAAATAGATAATCTTTAAGGTCCCTTCCATCCCAAACCATTCTATGATTCTATTCTAAGACAGGGTTGTTTTACAGAGCTGCTGCTACACCACATCTATAACTTCTCCAAATCTCCCCTTTACCCACCAGAGCAGCCATCAGTCTAATTCATGTAGTCACACTATTTAGACCTTGAACAATTTTTCTCAGCTATAGTTATGTACAAGCTCTAAATATTTTCCTTGTGAAGCACAAACTCCTGCTTCCACCCCCTCTTGGGGAGCTCACATGAGAAACTTTAATCAGCAGCATATTTTGAGGACGCTCTCATTTCCATTTCTTCATTTTTTTAATTTTTTTCTTTTTTTTTTTTTCAGAAATGATGGCAGTCTGTGCTCCCTGCTCTCATTTTTATTTTCCTGTTGCTGTTGACACACAGAATCCTGACAAGCCAAATTGCATTAATTTCCTTGGCTGGCACCAAAAGCAAATTTGCATCTCACTTTCCATTTCCAGCCTGCTGTTGTGAAGTTCTGCCACTTTGTGGAGTAGATAGAACCGAAGAACTTGGCAGACAGCACTTATAGGACATTTTAATAGGATATATGATGGCAGGACTAAGAATAATAGATGCAAATTGGAAGAAGGGAGATTCAGGCTGGATATAAGAATGAAATTCTTTGCTGTGAGGGTGGTGAGACACTGGAAGAGGTTGCCCAGAGAGGCTGTGGATGCCCCCTCAATCCCTGGAGGTGTTTAAAGCCAGGCTGGATTTGTCTTTGAGCAAACTGGTGTAGGGGGGCTGTTGGAATTTGATGATCTTTAAGGTCCCTTCCAACCCAAACCATTCTATGATTCTATTCTAAGACAGGGTATTTTGATTTATCTGATGCTTGCTCTTCCTCTGTTCTTACTTTCTCCTCAAAAGCTGGAATTTGAGATCACCTGGTCTGATGGGGAAAAAAGAAAAAGAAAAAAAGACAATAAAAACAATTATTTTTGAGGAGAAAATGGATTTTATGTATTTCAAAGAGAACAGACATTGCAGCAGCTGTGGGTTTCCTCAGACTCTGGAGATTTCAGTGACCTTTGAGATGGATTGTGGGCCACCAGAAACTAAAAATGCCTACTTTGGTTAGCTTGACATGAGTTATGATTCTGGAATGCTGAGGTCCATGTTCTTGATATATTTAGGTCTAAGGAAGGGTTATAACATAAAATTAGACAAATGGATTGCTATCTGGCAAAATGAAGGCTGAGAATTGATGCATGCCACAATGTAATGGAGTTACAGTCAGACCCTGGGAGTTTGTTTGCCCACAACTACAAAATCTGCAAGTTTTTAAATGTGTTTTCTCATAACCCTTTCTCACTTCCCAGTAGATCTGTGCTGGTTTCAAATAGCATGACCCAAACCATCCCCTGAGCCAAGTGGGGACATGGTGCTGAGCCTGCTCTTGTGTCACCCTTCTGTGGTTGCCTTGAAGTTGCTTCCACTTGCGACAGCTCATCATACTACCATGAAGAAGACTGAAGAAGAGAAATATTCCCTAACCAGCCAACAAATTGGGACCCTAGTGTTCCAGCCAGGTGACCTAATGTTGGCAGGAACACCTCCTTTATGAGGACAGGCTAAAAGAATTGAGGTTTTGCAGCCTGGAGAAGAGAAGGCTCAGGGGGGACCTTAGAGTGACTTATCAGTACCTGAAGGGGGCTACAGAAAGGCTGGGGTAGGAATTTTTAATAGGGTCCAGGATGGCAGGACTAGGAGAAATGGATGCAAATTGGAAGAGGGGAGATTTAGGCTGGAGAGAGGAAAGAAATTCTTTGCTGTGAGGGTGGTGAGACACTGGAAGAGGTTGCCCAGAGAGGTTGTGGATGCCCCCTCAATCCCTAGAGGTGTTTAAGGCCAGGCTGGATGAGGCACTGAGCAACCTGATGTTGTGGGAGGTGTCCCTGGGCATGGCAGGGGGGCTGGAACCACATGATCTTGAAGGTCTCTTCCCACCCCAACCTTTCTATGATTTTTTTGCACTTCACATCTCCCCAGGTTGCCACCTACACTAGCCAGGCAGCAGTAAAGCCATTTGCCAGCAAAGCAGGGCTGAGGAAATTTCTTTAGCCATTTGGGCTCCTAGTTTGGCTGGGAAAAATGTTTTCAACAAGTGAACTAAGCAGAGCTACAGCACAGCAGCCATAAATAAGCACTTGCTGCTGTGACCATCTGCTGCTGAAGGCCACTGAACAATAGGTATCCTCATGAAAATGTTTAGCTTCTTATTGGTAATACCTCTAATCAAAGCCAAGCCAACAGGGAGATTGTATGTTGGTTAGTGGGTGGCCTTAATGATTTTACCAGGAAAGTTATTACAAAAATGCATGTGTCAGGCACTCCAGCTAATTCTGCAGCTAGACTTGTCCTGTATGAAACAATATATTAAGCAGGCAGTTATTAGTGGTAAAGAAGGAGCATTAAAGCTACTGGACTTTTCTTGGCATGAATGCCAGTGTGGTGTCCTTGTTTAAAATCACAAGGGAAGCTTCATTTTTATGGCATTTTTTTTGCCCAAAGAGGCTGTGGATGCCCCCTCAGTCCCTGGAGGTGTTTAAGGCCAGGCTGGATGAGGCATTGAGCAACCTGGTGTGGTGAGAGGTGTCCCTGGGCACAGCAGGGGGTTGGAACTAGATGATCTTTAAGGTTCCTTCCAACCCAAACCGTTCTATGACTCTATGGCATTGCCACTTCTTGGAGAGAAAACCAAGAACCTACATGCTGTAGGTTCACTATGTGGAACACATTATATGGTCACACCTCTCTTTGCAAGGATGTGGTGTGGACAAGCTTCTTCTACAACTTTGGAACTTTATAGAAAATTCTGAGGTTCATAGATTTTAAGGATGATGAAGGTGAGCAGCTACCAGAAGCTACGCTGTGGGGACCCATTGGAGGTGGACACCCAAGGGTTTGGAGTGGAGCAGGTGGTCACTGCCCTTACCCCTGTTTGCTGCTGTGTGTAAGAAATCCTGTATTAAACCAGTTCCTGAATCCCTTCTCAGCCAGACCTGAGAGTCTTGTGTGTTGTGCTCAGCTCCAGCCCTTGCAAACTGACTCTTCCAGTGGGAGAAAATCCCAAGACCCAGGTACAAAGGGTGACCTGTAGGACAGCATCTAATCCTGTTTCCAAATGGCTCTCCCATGCCTCTTTGATCTTTTACTAATTCCAAATTTATTTCCCTCCTACCATGGTGTCTCCTCAGCCTGTCACTGGCCCAGTCCCTCATATCATAGGGAAATAAGGACACCTGTTTCCCAAAGACACTTGTATGAACTCCATGAACACAGCAACTGAGAAAAGAGCAAGAACACCATGAATTGTGAATGAGTTTGTATCCATTAGGCACATAGTAGGAAATTCTTCCCCATGAAGGTGGTGAGACACTGGCAGAGGTTCTCCAAAGAGGTGGTGGAAGCCCCATCAAGCCTGGAGACTTTCAAGATCAGGCTTGCTGAGCTTCTGAGCAACCTGATCTGGTGCAGGATGTCCCTGCTCACTGCAGGGGGTTGGTCTAGATGACCCTTGAAGGTCCTTTCCAACTCTATGATTCTATGGTTCTCAATGTTGTGATCATCTGTTAATTTTTAAAACAAATGAAGGGAAAAATGAGGTTTTACTGAGCACTGTGGAAGCTGTAAAAACAGGGTTTTAACAGTAACCCTGTAATCAAGTGAAGCTATTACTGCTTGTAGCCATACTGGGCATCAAATCCAGCAGGTATCTCCAGCTCCTACAGCATCTTCACCTCTGCTTTCCTCTCCATGCAGAAGGGAATCTCAGAGCTGCAGTTTTCCTCGTGCTTCATGACATTTTGCCATTGTCAAAGCTGTGGGGATATTAAACATCCTGACCTCATGTTTAATGAGGCAGTTGGAGGGCTTAAAGGGATCTATGTGTGTGTGCAAGTGTGTATGTCAATGCTTGTGTGCATTTATATATACATATATATATAGTTGAAGGTCTATAGCTCTAATATTCAAGGTACTTCATGTGCACAGAGACAATACTCTCATTTTTCTTCGTCAGTACATTTTGCTGTGGGTCCTGTAACCTTTCTTTTCAGTTTGTTCATCAATTATACTTGGGGCTTCATCAGAGGGGCCTGAAGTCTTAACAGCAGCTGCTATTGTTACAAGGGGAAGGCCAAATTGATTGATGGTGGGTAATCAAAGTAATATAGAGGCTTGGCATAGGTAGTATTTACTTTACATCTGTCACTTAAGACATTTTACTGCCAATCAGTGCCTTCAGAAGGCCGGCTGGAACAATAGAGGTCTTTCTACTTAATTCCTCCTATTGACTGGGGCTTACACTGACAAAGTTCACTTGCTATGTAATCCTCAAGGCATGCACTGGCTGCCTCAGCCAAGTTTGGAGATACATATCCCCATGTGTCAATGAAATGGGAAAAAAGGAAAAAAAAAAGCAGCTCTTTGGAGCCAAAGCATTGAAGGTGGTCCCTGAAACACAGCCCATGACAGTGTACAATTGGCGTTGGCCACTTCGGAGGTGTCAAAGCCATAGGAGAGCTTACAGGAACCCTCCCTGCAGCTGCTGGAGATGTGAAAGGCCTTTGATGGTTCACTGGTGACCACTGTTTGCAGGTCAAATCTAGCCAGGAAGATCCTATGTAATAACAAATGTGAGGAGCGTTGGTGGGAAGCAGAAGGAGGGATTAGCTTTTTTTTCGCCATTTCTTTCTCTTTTTTCTTCCTTCCTTCCTTCCTTCCTTCTTTCTTTCCTTCCTTCCTTCCTTTCTTTCTTTCTTTTTCTCTCTCTCTTTCTTTCTTTCTTTCTTTTTCTCTCTTTCTTTCTTTCTTTCTTTCTTTCTTTCTTTCTTTCTCTCTCTTTCTTTCTTTCTTTCTCTCTCTCTCTCTTTCTTTCTTTCTTTCTTTCTTTCTTTCTTTTTCTCTCTCTCTTTCTTTCTTTCTTTCTTTTTCTCTCTTTCTTTCTTTCTTTCTTTCTTTCTTTCTTTCTTTCTTTCTTTCTTTCTTTCTTTCTTTCTTTCTTTCTTTCTTTCTTTCCTTCCTTCTGCCCTGCTCTGGTTTCACACCATAACCCTTCATCCTATTGCTCCATGCCCTTGCAAACAGAAGCTTCCCAACTTTCTTGTAAGCCTTTAGGTACTAAAGTATTTTATTTACAAACAAATTCAGTTGAAGATGCCACAGAATTTTCACACCACAGCCTTTCTCTTCTAGACCTTTCTCTGCTTGGCAGTTTTCTGTTTCACAAGTGATTTCTTTCTCTGCGTTCACCATTTTGACTCACAACAAATACCCTCAAGAGAACTGAAAGCGACGCACCAGTGGGGCTTCCTGGCATTCAAGACCCTCTGCCCAAAAGAGACTTTCTCCTCTTCTTTTTCTTTTTTTAGGTAAAGGATGGTGGGGAAGAAGGAGTAAAAAAAAAAAAAAGAAAATTAATCCTGGGTCTCTGCCAAAATAACTAGCTAACTTCCAAGACATGTCTGTCAGTAAGTTCACTCTGGAATTTCCTCTGCATGTACTGGAGGGTTCAGTTTTTCCATAAAACCCAGTATTATGTAAGGGGCACTGGCAAATGCTTCCAGTTGGGCTCTAAGATTGCAAACAAATCTTGTGAAGGACTGACAAGAGATAACAACCCACGTTCCCAAATCACTGTGGTCACTCTGGAGTCAGTGGGAATTTCAAGCTCTTCTACTTCTCTATAAATAAAAAAGAACCTGAATTAAGGGTTTGCCCAGAGAGGCTGTGGATGCCTCCTCATCCCTGGAGGTGTTTAAGGCCAGGCTGGATGAGGCATTGAGCAACCTGGTCAAATGGGAGGTGTCCCTGCCCATGGCAGGGGGGTTGGAACTAGATGATCTTTAAGGTTCCTTCCAACCCAAACCACTCTATGATTCTATGATTTAACCAGTCTATTTTAGATGAAAACAGAGATAAACAGGATTGGTTTTTAATGTCATTAAGATGTTAAGGACAAGACAGTGACAAAAGACCTTATCATTGCCCCCAGCTCCTGGATCTGGGGAGCACACTTTTAAATTGAATGTGATTGTTCTGCAATGTCCCCAAATATTGTATATCTGTCTGCAGCAAGGATTTCAGCCTCAGCACATTCTTCAGCTTTCACTGAGGGCCTG
Source organism: Turnix velox (assembly GCA_013400935.1). Taxonomy (NCBI): domain Eukaryota; kingdom Metazoa; phylum Chordata; class Aves; order Charadriiformes; family Turnicidae; genus Turnix; species Turnix velox. The sequence continues at coordinate 18,932 of VZTY01028279.1, forward strand.
GAATGGCAGAGGGTGTTTCAAGGTCAAGGCTGGGAGACATTGGCAGAGCCCTGCGTGGGAAAGTTTTGGCATTGTGAGATGTCTGGCTGTAACCATCACAGTCACACTGACCCCCTCAGGAAATAAATTTGCCTTGTAATTGAACAGGGGCAAGCAAAATGCTATCTGAGTTTGCAGCTGAGAAAAAGCCCAGCATGCAATCATCTGTGCATATATAAAAGAAAGAAATTATTTACTATGAGGGTGGTGAGACACTGGAACAGGTTGACCAGAGAGGTTGTGGATGCCCCTTCCCTTACACACTATAAGGAATTTTTCTTATATCTAGCCTGAATCTCCCCTCTTCCAATTTACATCCATTATTCCTAGTCCTGTCATCACATATTCTATTAAAAAGTCCTCCCCCAGCCTTTCTGTAGCCCCTTTCTGGTACTGAGAAGCTACTCTGAGGTCTCCCCTGAACCTTCTCTTCTCCAGGCTGAACAACCCCAACTCCTTCAGCCTGTCCCCAGAGGGGAGGTGCTCCAGCCCTCTCATCATCTTCATGGCCTCCTCTGGACCTGTTCCAACAGCTCAATGTCCTTCTTAAAAAATGTGAATTGGCTTCTGATATGAATTTGGGCAGGA
>VZTY01028279.1:19682-38680 GCA_013400935.1 Turnix velox
GCAGGGGGTTGGAACTAGAGGATCTTTAAGGTCCCTTCCAACCCAAACCATTCTATGACTCTATGACTCTTATGTTGAGGGCTCCAGAAGTGGATGCAGTAACTCCAGTTGGGGTCTCACCAGAGCTGAGTAGAGGGAAAAAACCACCTCTCTTGACCTGCTGGCCACATTACACTTGATGCAGCCCAGGACTGGGTTGCTGACAGGGTCCCCACTGCTCACATCCAGCCAGTTCAAGGGAAGGAAAGGGTGAAGGGAGCTGCATTTCTGATAGGTAAAAGGTAAAAGTTCACAAGTCCAAGCTCACAGATGCCAAATACTTCACAAACTTAGTAGGATACAGTTTCAGATCACACTGCTGGAATGTGGCCCCAGCTGCAAGGGCTGGGAGCAGGAGGGATGAAGGGGTGACAGAGCCAGGGTTTCACACCACAGCATGGCATCCACAGCAGATAAGGGAGAAAAAGGGAAGCCGAGGAGTGGGGTGAGCTTATTCTGGTAGGTTCCCCCAGGAGGAGGGGAAGGGGAGCACAAGGAAATGTTACAGACATCACTCATTTCAGCTCACACTCAAATCATAGTGGTTTTATTGATCCCAGAGGGAAAAGAATTCTTGGGTCTTTCTCATCTGAACCTAAGTGGAATTCAAGCCCCAAAACCTGGGCCTTGTAGGTTGCTGAGCCAGTTGATTCTAGGTCAAAAAAAAAAAAATCACTAGCCATTACTTCTTTCTGAATGAATAAAAGTAATTCATTTGGTCATAAATATTTTTTTCCCTTTTTCTTAAGAAAGCTCCCCTTGATACTCAGCCCCTGGCTGTCAAACAGAGGCTTGTTTCCTTTCCTGTTAATAAGTACCGTCTCCTTTTTTTTTTTATTCTTCTTCTTCTTCTTTTTTTGCTCAGACTTTTTAGGGCATTACATCACCCTGCACTAAGTTGTGTCAAGGCTGGATGGAGATAATTCACATCCTGTCAGGTCTGCCATAAGAGAGTGGGCTACCTTCCAGCCAGGGTGAAATATGAAAGGGAAAGTAAAATGGGTGTATTCTAGTGGAAATGAGGGCTGGAGAATCCCAGACATATGGATTTGGGAGGTAATTGAGGAAGAAGGTTACGTGCTTAACTTGTGCACGCTTCACCTCCACTGATCACACCTTAAAAGCTTCATGCCATGGCCACTTGCCATCTAAATGCTGACAATGAATCACAGAGTGGCAGAGATTGGAGGGGATCTCAAAAGATCATCTTGTCCAATCCCCCTCATGGAGCAGGAAAACCCAGCTCAGGACACACAGGAAGGCTTCAAGGTGGGGTTTGAATGTCTCCAAAGAAGGAGACCCCACACCCTCTCTGGGCAGCCTGGTTCATTTTTCTCTTACCCTCACCCTGACAAAGTTTTTTCTCATATTTCTCTGGAACCTCCTGTGTTCCATCTTGCACTCACTGCCCCTTTTCCTATCACTGAATGTCACTGAGAAGAGCCTGGCTCCATCCTCCTGACATTCACCCTTTATATATTTATAAACATGAATGAGGTCACCCCACAGTTTTCTCTTCTCCAAGCTGAAGAGCCCCAGCTCCCTCAGCCTTTCCTCAGAAGGGAGATGCTCCAATTCCTTCATCATCTCTGTGGCAGAGCCACTGGGCTCTCTCCAGCAGTTCCTTGTCTCCACACCACTTTCTGGTGTGGAGACCTCAATCCTGGTTGAGGAACCCTGCCCAGAGAGGCTGTGGATCCCCCCTCTCTGGAGGTATTCAAGGCCAGGCTGGACAAGGCACTGAGCAGCCTGATCTAGTGGGAGGTGTCCCTGCCTATGGCAGGGGGGTTGGAACTCGATGATCTTTAAGGTCCCTTCCAGCCCAAACTATGCAATGATTCTTTCTCAACTGAGGGCCCCGGAACTGGACACAATACTCCAAGTGTTGTCTCACCAGGGTAGAGTAGAGGGGGAGGAGAACCTCTCTCCACTGGCCATGCCTCTTCTAATGAATCCCAGGATGCCATTGGTCTTCTTGGCCACAAGGGCACATTTCTGGCTCATGCTGTCCACCAGAACCTTTCAGATCATCATGTCCAGCCATCAACCTGACCATCCTTAAACCATGTCTCTAAGCTCTGTGTCTCCACATCTGTTAAACATCCCCAGGGATCTCCTCTGTATGAGTGTAAAACCAGTGAAAACTTAAGCATTTGGCCAGCATTTGGCAGGGGGGTTGGAACTCGATGATCTTTAAGGTCCCTTCCAATCCAAAATATTCTATGATTCTATGATTTACTCCAAATTCACTCCACCAAAAGGCGAAACAGCATCACACATGAACCTCATCTGCAGCTTGCAGCTCAAAATAAATTTAGTAGGCACTTTAGTGCTTCATTTTGGCCTCAAATTACTACAATGTGACAAATTCCCGCTGCATCTGAAACAGGAGCAGCTTTAAAAGGCAAAAAAAAAAAATCTCACAAGTGATTTCCATTTTACCTTGGTCCACACAAGCTCTTTGGACCCTTTCACATCCATTTGGTTGCTGATTTTTAATGAAGCCACCATAAACCCACGGCAAATTTAGTCCAAGGAATTCCAATAAAGCCTTTGGAAGCAACAACAACAACAAAAAAAAAGCCTCTAATGTGCTATATGTGAAATGACAAGTGTGTTATTACAATCAAATGCAGGCTGACTAATGTTTATTTGGCATGAGGGGAAAATGGGATTTAATTCATGACAGCTGATTTTTTTTTCTATTTTTTTTTTGTAAGAGTAAGGATTATTTACCTGTCTGAATCAAATTATGCTGTTTGAATCTGAACAGTTAAAAGGGAGGGAAAGGCAAAATGTAACTGAGTAAGGTTATCCTCCCATTTTAATGTAAAAGCAGTTGAACAAAGAGCCATGTATTTAGGAGTGAAAGCAAGACCATGTCATTATTGCTGGGGGAGAAATGGGCAAAATTAGGTAAAAGCGACAGAAAGGTGGCTTTGCCTGAGCAGCACATAGAGGTTTTTCATCAAGAAACATTTCACAACCTCATTCCAGCCACTTTATTGCTCCTCTGATTTCATTCTCGGTGTAATTTGACAAAATTACAAGTTCCTCCCCCCCCTCCCAAGACATTTTACGTTGAGACTGTAAATGTCTCATTTCAAACTTCGGTTTCATAATGCACCTTTGCAACAAATTGAACCCACATTTCCATGGTTAAGGAGTTACAGTGAAAAGGAATGAAGGTTACTTGCAGGACATGTGCCTGCTCTTGTACCAAAAACATGAGCAGGCTCCACATCTGATGATTTTTAAAATCATAGAATGCTTTGGGTTGGAAGGGACCGTAAAAATCATCTAGTTCCAGCCCCTCTGCCATGGACAGGGACCCCTCCCACCACACCAGGTTGCTCAGTGCCTCATCCAGCCTGGCCTTAAACATCTCCAGGGATGAGGGGACATCCACAACCTCTCTGGGCAACCTCTTCCAGTGTCTCACCACCCTCATAGGAAAGAACTTCTTCATTATCTCCATCCTAAATCTCCCATATTCCAATTTGCATCATTTACTCCTAGTCCTGCCATCCTGGATCCTATTCAAAAGTCCTACCCCAGCATTTCTGTAACCCCCTTCAGGGGGCTCAGCTACTGAGGTCCCCCTTCTTCTCTTCTCTTCTCTTCTCTTCTCTTCTCTTCTCTTCTCTTCTCTTCTCTTCTCTTCTCTTCTCTTCTCTTCTCTTCTCTTCTCTTCTCTTCTCTTCTCTTCTCTTCTCTTCTCTTCTCTTCTCTTCTCTTCTCTTCTCTTCTCTTCTTCTCTAGGCTGAACAACGCCAACTCCTTCAGCCTGTCCTCAGAAGGGAGGTGCTCCAGTCTTCTCATCATCTTCATGGTCCTCCTCTGGACCCAACTACAACATCTCAATGTCCTTCTTATGTTGAGGGCCACCACAGGCTCAATCTCTGCTGTGCATTAATATGCTCATTAAGATAATCCCTGTTATGATGATTAAATTTTCATGCTGGATTGACAGGGTACATCCTGCCACAGCAAATGGGTCAGAAATCATCCATCTCTCTTATTCTCTCTGCTTGGTGATACTCAGTGACTATTCCTGGTCACTAAAGCCAATGAACTGCAAATATTAATAAATGGGGGGGAAAACTATGTCATTGATGACCACAGTTAGTGTTGCTGATGCTGTCACCATCAGTAATACTGTGCCTAGAGCTGAGATACAAGGAATGGACTTGTTCTTAAAAAAAAGGGAAAGGGAAAATGCATGTTCCAGAGATGGTTGTCATCATGTAAAACACAGCCCTGTCTGGTGCTCACTGCTTGGGAATGTGCTCAGGTTTTTAGGCTGAATCATTGACCTTTTGATGCTCACGGGGTGGTCTCCCACCCGGCGTGGTGCTCTGAGACCTTCTCCTGACACTTTCTTCCTTATTTCAGCATCTCCTTTGGGTCTCAGCGGATGTGACACAGGCAGAGTGGGTCCTGGGAGTTCATGGAGGCATTTTCCACTTGTCCACAGATGCTTATTCCAGTTCAATGACCTGCAGTTCTTAAAGCTGCTGGTAGATTTCACTCTGATGAATGGAACTGGGGGTGGGTAATTTAGAAAGTGCAAATCTGCAAGGGCACAAAAGCAAACAGGGAAAGTCCACAGCACCTGTTTTGGGAGTAATTTTCAGAAACCCAGGGAAACATGCTTAAAAAAATCTATGCTGGTGCTATTAGCTAACCTAGCAGGATCCTACCAATGGGATTTACCACAAATCACCAGCAAATAAAAAATAAGGTGATTCCAACTCTTATCCAAACCCCATGCATCGAGTGGAAACCTGTTTTAATTACAAGAGACAGTGAAAAGAAAGGTCTCATTTTCTTTAGCAAAAGGCCAGCATAAAATCACTGCCCTGGAGGAGTTATTTATTTGGTTTCAGACATTCATAAAAAATTAGAATTAGGAGTAAGAGCACTCAGTTATACCTCTCTACCCTCCCCCAAATAACTGTAAAAGCTTCAAATCTGTATTTTGCACTCTCAGAAATGAAATCTGCAACAGGTTTACGGGTCACTTTGCAAGATTCGAGGTGATTTCTTGAACTCTGAACAAGTTACAAATACTTCCTAGAACAGCAAATGCAATAAATATCTCAGCAGAAGAAATTTCTTTGACTCCTTTCCCTGGATTTCATCCAGGGATGAAAGTGGGGCCAGAGAGCTGTTACGTGATGGAGAGGAATTAGAAAAGTCAGCTTTGAGAACCTCAGCAGAAAGCCTGTCTCAGCCTTCGTGTGAGTTTTTTTTTTGAGGAACATTTGGAGGAACATTAATGACATCCTGAGCCATTTTACTCATTGCTACCAAACAGGGGTTGCTTCTGTTAAGTCAGTCAGCCAGGAGCTGCTGCTGCAAATGGGAAAAGCAGAAAAGCCTCTGCTGAAGGTTGGAAACCCTTTATTTATCATTTCAGGTGACGTTAAACAGCCTGTTTTCCTTCAGGCTGGAAATGTCACCTCCAAGATCTTCTAAATCCTCCATCCTTGGGCTCAGTTGGATGGGAAATTTGTCTCAAAACTCAGAGGGTGGGAGGAAATCACCAGCAAGATGGTGTCCCATAACAGATAGCAATAGATTTATGTCCTCCATTTATGAATAAGGACAAGGAGGGCAATGATGAAGAGGTGAGGGAAGAAGATGACATGTTTTCCTTGATGTACTTTGTCACCCAGAGCTGTTAGAGATCCAAGGAGTCGAATTTGTTTAGGCCTGCAAAGTGAGTGATGTGCCCTTTTCTCTGAGGTAAAGAGATATTTGCAGTGGCATGAAGCAAGTTTGGGAATATTTCTTCTAAGATTGCCCAAAGGAAATAGCACCAAGCACAAGTGAGCTTTTGTATAGAAGACTATGTGAAAAGAAAAAAAAAAAAAAAGGAAGAAAAAAGGAAGAAAAGAAAAAAAGAAGAGAAAAAAAAGGGAAAAAAGGAGGGGAAAAAAATGAAGGAAAATGCAGAAAAAAAGGAAGAAAAAAGGAGGGGGAAAAAAGCAGAAAAAAAGGTAGGAAAAATGGTAGAGAAAAGGTGGAAAAGGGGAGAAAAAAGGAGAAAAAAAAGGATGAAAAAAGATAGGAAAAAAGGGAAAGAAGGAGAAAAATAAGAAAAAAGGTAGAAAAAGGGAAAAAAAGAGGAAAAAAGAGATGGAAAAAGGCAACTAAAAAAGGAAGAAAAAAGGAGGAAAAAAGAAGAAAAAAGGCAGGAGAAAAGGAAGAAAAAAGGAGTATAAAGGAGAAAAAAAGGAGTATAAAGGAGAAAAAAGGAAGAAAAAAGGTAGGAAAAAAGGGAAAGAAGGAGAAAAAAGGAAGAAAAGAAGCAGAAAAAAAGGAAGGAAAAAGGAGAACAAAAAAGGGAAGAAAAAAGGTAGGAAAAAAGGATGAAAGAAAGGAAGAAAAAAAGAAAGAATACACAGAGTCTGAAGATATATATATTAAAAAAGGAGCAAAAGAATAAAAAAAAAGAAGGAAAAAAAGACACATTTCAACCCTTGTCGAAACGCCTGAAAAGTTTCCCTGTGACACTAAATGATCTAAGCCCTGTCTCCAAAGAGCAGCTCATCATTTCTCAGACAACAGCAGGAATTTGTGGCTGACCCCCTGAGGGAAATGGTCAACTTTCTCCATCTTTCCCCACCATGCCAATGTTTGGCTTTAATTTATGTTGGTCAGTTGAAAATGGAAAGTTCAGTACCAAAGCTGAAGCAGGGAAGGGTGGGGAAGAGGGAGGGGAGGGGAGATCCAGCATGAGAAAGGGTTTGTTTGTGGGAGATGTTTGCAAAAGCTTCATGTTTTTTTACACAGAGAGTTTCCATACTCCTTCCAGCCTGTTTATCACCCCAGCACTGGGCAGTTGTGAGCAAGCTTCCCAGATGGAGAAATTAAAGGTTTCAGTAATTGAGGTCAGTTGTTGTTACTGCCAACTGTTTGCAAAGGTTTGGTTTTTTTTTTCTAATTTTTTACAAGCTGTCAGGTCCATCTGGTGAGGAGCTCCTCCACATCTCCTCTAACTGCTGCAGCCTGTTTTCTTTCAAAATATCATAGAGGAAACACATTGCCTTGAGAAAAATATGAACAGTTTTCAAGGAAAGATGAGGGCCTTGGACCCATAATCATGGGATCATAGAATGGTTTGGGTTGGAAGAGACCTTCAAGTTCATCTAGTTCCAACCCCCTGCCATGGGCAGGGACACCTCCCACTACACCAGGTTGCTCAGTGCCTCATCCAACCTGACCTTAAACACCTCCAGGGTTTGAGGGGGGATCCACAACCTCTCTGGGCAACCTCTTTCGGTATCTCACCACCCACACAGAAAAGAACTTCATCCTTATCTCCAGCCTAAATCTCCCCTCTTCCAATCTGCATCCATTCCTCCTAGTCCTGCCATCCTGGACCCTATTAAAAAGTCCTACCCCAGCCTTTCTGTAGCCTCCTTCAGTTAATGAGAAGCTCCTCTGAGTTCCCCCCTGAGCCTTCTCTTCTCCAGGCTGAACAACTCCAACTCCTTCATCTTGTCCTCATAAGGGAGGTCCTCTAGCCCTCTCATCATCTTCATGGCCTCCTCTGGACCTGCTCCAACAGCTCAATGTCCTTCTTCTGTTGAAGACTCCAGAACTGGACACAGTAACTCCAGTTGTGTTCTCACCAGAGCCCAGTAGAGGGGTAAAATCACATCCCTTGACCTTCTGGCCACACTTCTCTTGATGCAGCCCAGGACTGGGTTGGCCTCATGGGCTCCAAGCACACACTACCAGCTCATGTTGAGTTTGTTGTCCACTGACACCCTAAATCCTTCTCTTCAGGGCTGCATTCAAGTCACTCCCAGCCTGTATCTGTCGTGATGTCTCAGTCTTGGAGATGTGTCTGTTTAAAAGACACCTCAAAGTCACAGAGGCCAGGTGTTCCATACCTTAAGGAGTGAAGCCAGAGAAAACAAGGTGCACAATGAAGAGGTAGAAGCTATGGGAAGTTATGAGAAGCAGAGCAAGACAAGACAAGGTTGCATGTTGGGTTTACTTCAGTGAGGGAAGTGTGGGGTGACCCTGGTTGAACATCTCCTGTCCACACCAGGACAGCAGGAACTATATGGAGCTATATCTCTAAAGCCCCCCCAAAATCACTGAGGCTTTACTGCTTCATGAAGACACATCTGCTTATACATTTATAGGGCTGATGGGTGTTAATTTTAGCTGGGCTGGACTTGATGAACATCACCATCACCTCCTAGCAAGCCTTCTGCTGTGACCTTTTCCAAAGTTCCCCTATAAAAAATGCAAAGGAAAGTCCCCCAAAAGCAGCTGATCAAGCAAGCTAAAGTGCAAAGGTAGCTGTCAAGAATGACAGTGAAATGTTTGAATGTCACTGGAAGGAGCACTGCAGTGACACTGTCTGCCAGACAGCAAGAGGCATGGGCTGTGTCAAAGACAGTTCTGGAAAATTATTTAAGAGTTGTGCTCCGGCACCATTTGGGACAAGTCTCCATTTTATAGATATTCATTTCCTTTGCAATTCCTTTTCCACTTTTTTTTTTTTTTCTGGTAGGCAGCCTTAATTTGCAACCTGTGTGATGTTTTTTATCACTTCCAAAAGAGTTTTTGGCAAAAACAGGAGGAGAAGCTGGTTGCAAACTGTGAACTCAACAAATGCATCCTAGATTTGCTTCTAGAGCAAGGTATATTTAGGCATGCCACATGTCACTGCAATTTTAAATTCATTTTAAAACAATATCTAGATAATCCCTTGAATCCTTGAAATATTATTTTACAGACTTGGGAGAGACTGAATTAAAAAGAAACCACATTGCTTCCCACCTTCAGATCCTCATGAATAATCCCAAACTGTGTAAACATGACCAGCAAAGAGGTTGGGCTCTCTGTTTGTCTTCTGCTGCTTTGTTTTTTCCCTCTTCCTCTGAGACCCAGACAGCTCCTGCTGTCTCATGCATTTCCACACCCAGGACATTGGAAGGAGATTACTTCATAACACAGCTCCTGCCAGCTGCTCTCCATGATCTGGGACACTTTCTGGGCTTCCACCCAGGTTCTTCCACTACCTGACACCTCACTGGGCTTTCTCACCCATTTGGAAGCACCTTGAATCCCCCTGCAATGTGGTACAACTGCTGGGGGGTCAGTCCAGGCAGGAGGAAATCTGGGATGTTGGAAAGATCTCAGAGTATTGGCCAATTATGTGACCATCATGCCAGTCCAACCATGGTGGGCTCCATCAGATGTAAGAGTTTCAGCTCTTCTTCTGTGTAAAGAACTATCCACAAGCTCCAACACATCAGTCCCTCAAGGTTTGCTCAATGCAATTGGCTTTTTCTATGAAGGACTCTCTGATTAAGGGGTAGAAGAAGACAATGCTCACCTTAGGGTCCAGGATGGCAGGACTAGGAGGAATGGATGCAAATTGGAAGAGGGGAGATTTAGGCTGGAGTGAAGAAAGAAGTTCTTTCCTGTGAGGGTGGTGAGACACTGGAAGAGGTTGCCCAGAGAGGTTGTGGATGCCCCCTCAATCCATGGAGGTGTTTAAGGCCAGGCTGGATGAGGCACTGAGCAACCTGGTGTGGTGGGAGGTGTCCCTGCCCATGGCAGGGGGGTTGGAACTAGATGATCTTGAAAGTCCCTTCCAACCCAAACCATTCTATGATTCTGTGATTCCATGATTCCATCTTTCTCAGTTATACCAGTGAGAGGACAATGCTCCACACCCTGCACCACCTTCTCTACACCCTGCACCACCTTCTCCACCTCTCTCAACCTCCAGGCTTCATCTGCAGCAGAGCAGACTCTTGAAAAACATGGAGCTCAGTCTGGTGGTAGATGAGAACTCTTAGATTTTGGGGGCCAGATCTTTTCCTTTGGAACAAAACATTATATAGAGGGACTGGTGAGAACACCAAACTTTCCCTCCCCTTGCCCAGAATGGGCAGAAGTTGCTCATGTAGCCCAGGGCATCTGTGTATTGTCTCTAACAGCCCCTGCAGTAGCAAGTTGGGGTCTGTATATGAAATATATACAATTTTCACACATCTAGTGAATGCCACAATAAAAAAGGGAACTGGTGCAGTTTATGACCAGACCTCATGCTGAGTCCAATTAAACCTACTGTTTCCAATCAGGTTTAATGTGAGGATAAAGTGAATGCTCCCTGAGATTTGGAGGAGGATAATTTGTCAGTAATAATAAGTGTAGACAAACAGGATGTTCCACAGTGCAGGGGCCTGATTAAAACCAAATGTGATTCCAGGGATCATCTCGAAACTCCTGGCAGCCAAGGAGGTCAGTGCTGCTTGGGATTTGCAGCATTTCTCTTGCAAAGCTTTGCAGCCTTTGTCATTCTTCCTAAATTCTGTGGAAAAAAAATAGGAGCCAGGCCATTGGGTCACCCAAGAGACAGCTCTGAGCGTTATTGTTGGGGTTTGGGGTTTTTCTTCAGGGCATGTTTCAGCATTTTAACCTGTCAATGCAAGGACATCCTAACAGGAAAGGGAAAAAGTCTTGGATTTTCAGCCTGGCCCTATCCTGCTTCCTGACAAGAGCCTGTCTAGCTGGACTTAAGGTTGGCAAAGAGACATTTCCTGATCAAAAGGAGGTTTCCTACAAAAGGTGAATTCTTTCTTGATGAACTTTATCATAGAAACAAAATTAGCCCTCATCAGAACATGGTCCAGAAAGTCACTTTGACTTTGTGACAGCTGACTGAAGAGAAGCAAGGAAGGTTTTGAGCAATCCCAGGCTTTGGGTTTTAAATTAGGCTGGAGACCATTCTAATAACTTCTATCCTTAGGGGATCGTTCCCAAGAAGGATTTTCTCACTCCTCCTTGGCCAGATGGGAGAGTTGAGAACTCCAGGCTTGTTAGTTAAGTTATAGTCCCTGAGAAATCAGTGGTTACCTGTTGCTGGAGAACTTCTTTTGTTCATTAGAGATGAGGCAGCCTGAGGTCAACGTGCAGAGCAGTTAACATACTAACAAACCACTAATTAACCTGAGGCAGAAGCAGGAGCTTGTTCCCAAAATGTGCATCTAATTCACCATCACTCCATGTTTATGGTGGTAAGGAGGGGGGGTGTGGAAAGGGGAGGCTGAGGCAAGGGGATCCCCACTATGAGGAGGGGGTGACCCATTGTGGGATCACTCCTGCAAAGGTCTGGGTTAGGTATGGGGGGAAATCACCTTTATAAATGTAAAACTGGCTGTTATATCCCTCCAGGGTTTGCCCTGTTGCCCAGGAGGGTAATTGCATCCTAAAATGCCAAACCTTTCAGCTGTAGATCTTGTTTACCTGTATCTGTTTGCCCTCAAAATGGCCCCAGATTAATAGAAATTTGCTTAATAGAAAGCTCTCTCCATCTGCCCTGCTGGCATTTGTTCTTTTTCACACCATGGGAAGCACTGCCATGCTCAAACATGGGAATTCTTTTGAAGGCATCTGCACTGGTTTGGAGCAGTACCCTATGCCCAGCAACACCCCCACAGAAACCTGCATTACTTCTTTCCATCTCATTCTTCCAGGGATGAGGATTCCTTATGAGGACAGGCTGAAGGAGATGGAGTTGTTCAGCCTGGAGAAGAGCAGAGCATAGAATCAGAGGGTTGGAAAGGACCTTCCAAGGCCATCTAGTCCAACCCCCTGCAGTGAGCAGGGACATTCTCCACTAGATGAGGTTGCTCAGAGCCTCAACAAGCCTGGCCTTGGATGTCACCAGGGATAAGCCTCTACCACCTCTATGGGAAACCTGTCCCAGTGTCTCACCACCCAAAAATGCAGATTCCTGGCTTATTTCCGTAATAGAAATAAGATAGAAAACTTCTTCCTTCATTGTAGCCTGAAAAAAAATAAAAGCAGATGATTTCACAGGATTCTTCTCTAGAACAAAATTCTTAGGTCTTCACCTGTTTTGAGACATCTTTTTTGAGAGATCAGACCTTGAGAACAAGGTATTTTGGAATATCTAGAGATTTGCACCTTTCCAGCGTAGAAAGATGTGTTTTAGGAAAAAAGGAGACGATGCATGGAGATGGAGAAATAGCATCAGTGAGGTCAAGAGCCACCATGGGTATGATTACTTCCCTTGAGGGGACAAAAAAAGGTCCCTGACAAGAAATGCCAAGCTAACATGAGAGGTTGTGGATGCCCCCTCAATCCCTGGAGGTGTTTAAGGCCAGGCTGGATGAGGCATTGAGCAACCTGGTGTGGTGGGAGGTGTCCCTGCCCATAGCAGATGATCTTGAAGATCCCTTCCAACCCAAACCACTCAATGATTCTATGATCCTTGCCTCTCCTTTGCTTGCTGAGGACTGACAAGTGCAAAGTCAGATGCTTTCAGATGGCAGCAGCTCCTCTGGAAACCACACAATGCCTCTTAGCCAAGCTGCCCCAGACAAATCCATGGTTTGATTTAATTTAGAGCCACATCTTGTTCCCTGGGAAGGGTAATTGGATCCATGGCCAAGAGCTGGGAAGGAGGGGGCTGAGGTGAAACAAAGGATGCAGCTTGGCTGCACGGGATACTTGTTTTCTCCAGTGGAAACTTCTAAAGGAACCAAACCCCTTCTCTGCAGAGCAGGGCAATTTCACTGACCTGATTTCCTGCCACTGTTCCTTCTCCTCTGGTAACAGAGAAACGTATTGGTTTTCTCCTCCTACAAGTGAATTAACAAAGCATAAAATTTATATGATTATTTAATGGGAAAAGCCTGCAGAAGGAGAGCTGCCTTAGGCTGGAGACCTTCTGCAAACACAGGGAGATGTGATTCTAATGGGGTTGTTTCTGCTACTAATGTCCCACAAGTTTTAAGCTTGGTCCATCTGAGACCATCCCTCAAGTTCTAGCCATTAGGCAACACTGGGGAAGCTGGGAAAGAGGAGAAGCTGCTTCTTTTTCACCTTCTTCCTCCTCTAGCTCCACAAGTCAGAGAGATGGTGGGGTGGAGATCTGCATTCCCAGCTCCATTCCATGTGGTCTGGTCCTTGATGGCTCTTGGTGGGGCACCTTCAGCCCAGCTGCAATAGAAGAGAAGTTTGGTGCCTTGTGTGATACTTGGTGGTGGAATTAAAACCATCTGCTCACAGCAGGAAGGGTGATTGAGGTGCTGGGAGGCTGTAGGTAGCCCTGTGATGTGGACATGGTGACACCCATCATGACACACACAGTGTCGTATCTGATGAGCACAAATATGACTAGAAAAGGCCAATGAAAGTTAAAAAAAGACATCTAAAACTAAAAAAAAAAAAAAAAAATCCCAGACCAACACACAGGCACAAGCTGAAACCAGAACTTGTGAAGCCCTGGGAAAACCTTATCAACATCTGAATCTGCTTTGAAACTTCTTGGGTCAAATCAAAGTCTTTCTGACCTGCAGTAATCCCCAATGGTGACATTTACTTGAGCTGTCACCACTTTGGGAAGGTTGTGGAGCTGATATTCCTTGATATATTCCAGAGACAAGGATTTGAAAGCTTTTGTCTGGCTGTGGATCAGTGGAGAAGTGATAACACTAGTTTGCTCTTTGTTTTTTTGGGGGGGTTTAATCTGGATAGAACTTATCACTATTTTCCTTTCTCCTTTTCCTTGCTTGTTTATTAATAAATGCTCAGCTCTGGACTTGCCTTCCCTACATTTGCCCTGTGTATAATTTACACTATATAAAGTGAAATCTGAGGCAATTCTGGATTTAATAAGAGCATTTGTTTGAAATTTTAACACATAATATAAACATTTCCCCTCAACGTGGAACTTCCTTTTTCTAACCAAGTGCTGTCACTGTCGTTTCAAATCTGGCCAGAATTTTCATAACTTTATATACTTTTTTTTCTCTTTTTGTAGCTGTAACCAGCTTAAAATCCAGTGAGATCACAGCACAGAGCAAATTAGAAGTGTTTTTTCATCTTTTTTTTTTTGCATTTGTTTTTTAAGTTTATACCCCTGAATAATGGAACTGGGCCCACTCACAAGGCTGTTTTATCATTATATATCCCCTCACAGAACCAGTGCTCAGCCTGGGAATTATTTTAGGGAGATTATTTTTAATAAATTCCATACAGTTATAAAATATTATACAACACTTTAACTCTTCTTTAGCCCTTTGCTTTGGGCTGGAATTTCTCTCTACCCTTTCATGCCTGGGAAATGAAAGAGATGCTGGGATTTCTTCTCCACGAGGGAAAAAGGAGTTTGTTTCAGAGGGTTTCTCTCTTGTGCTGTGTTTTTTACATCTCTTTTAAAGAAAACATCTAGTGGAGACTATTCAGAGGATAAAATATTGGAAGAATGAGGATATCTCTCCAACACAGCAGGGGAGGAGCTGCATGAAGATGGAAGATGCATATAAAACTCTTCCCCCAGACTGATTTTTTTTTTCCCAAAATAAAATGCACAGAGAGTCCACTAGAGGGTACAGCTGGGAGATGTGCAGCCCAGCGCTACATCAGGGCTGGATGCTGTCTCCTTGGCAGGTGGAGAGAAGACTTTGATGCTCCTAAACCCCATCCCCATGACAGAAACCACTTGTAGCTGTGTGAAAAGGAAAAACTAGTTAGAAATTTATCCTGATGAAATAAAGGATGGTTATAAAAGGGTTAGTTGCTCTTTGATTCAGATTAATTATCTTCTCCTGAAGGTAAGACGCTTGGGGAAAACTACTGTGCTCTATTTCTCGACCTTTGGCTGGTTAAAAGCTCTCCAGCCTTTTAAAACTTCAGCTGTGAAGATTTAGATTTTTTAATTTTTTTAGTTTTGAGAGCTTTTCTTACAAACCAGGGTTAATTAAAAAAAAAAAAAAAGCATAAAATCAACCTGGAACCTTTGGAATTACTGCACTCAACAAGTCAGCAATTACAACCTGAAATACTGAGTGGCAGAAAGTTGATGTCTTACCTCAGACACTTTTCTTTTCTTTTCTTTTCTTTTCTTTTCCATTTCCCTTTCCTTTCCCTTTCCCTTCCTTTTTCCCTTTCCCTTTCTCCTTTCCCTTTCCTTTCCTCTTTTTAATTCATAAATAAAAGCACAGAAATCCACTAAACAGAACTCTCTATGGCAGACTGAGGGCTAACACAACCTAATGGGATTACAAGTCAAGGGGTACTCATGGTCATTGTGGATCCCAAATGAGTGATGGCAATAAATGACTTATTGTCCCTTTCCTTTCTTTTTTAGCACCTTCACCAAGACCAAATGTGGGAGAAGGAGCAGAAGGGGAAGGAGTTGGATTTTATGGGATCACAGAAGGGAGCTGTCAGAGGTGTCCCCCATGAATAACATTCTGGGCAAGAAAAACCTGTTGTAGATCAATCTGAGCAATCAATCATCCAGCTTGTTGAGATGAGAGGTGGAACAGCTGATGGAACCCCATGGAAGGGATAGCAAAATCATAGAACTATAGAATAGTTTGGGTTGGAAGGGACCTTAATGATCATCTAAATCCAACCTCCTTCCCATGGGCAGGGACACCTCTCACTACACCAGGTTGCTCAGTGCCTTAAACACCTCCAGGGATTGAGGGGGCATCCACAGCCTCTCTGGGCAACCTCTTCCAGTGTCTCACCACCTTCACAGTAAAGAATTTCTTTCTTATATGCAGCCTGAATCTCCCCTCTTCCAATTTATATCTGTTATTTCTAGTCCTTCCATCACACATCCTATTAAAAGTTCTACCCCAGCCTTTCTGTAGCCCACTTCGGGTATGGAGAAGCTACTCTGAGGTCCCCCCTGAGCCTTCTCTTCTCCAGGCTGAACAACCCCAACTCTCAGCCTGTCCTCAGAAGGTCCATGAAAACAATCAGCAAATGTAGCAAAGAGGGAACAGACCCACATGGCTGTGTCTACCTCCTTTGGGCACCTAATTTCCCATAGGTCTCTGAGAAGACCTTTGAAAGTTTGGCTTAGAAGAGTTTTTTTGCACTGACCTCGGTGCTCTCAAGTCCCACCTCCATGGAGAGGGTTGGTGGATGCTTCAATTCCTGCTTAATGCTTTCCTAATAAAGCTGATGGGTTTCCTTTACTTAGATGACCACCAGTGACATGGTCTCCTTGCAAACACAAGGAGAGGAATTGTCCAAGCCCAACTGTAATGGAGGATTGTGTATTTATCAAGTGATAACATCTCTTTCCACTTAAGTCAGTGGCAAAAACCTCCCCAGTTTTATGGGGCTCTGGATTTTGGCTTCTCCACAGGGTTGGGTGAAAGATAGAGAGCTGATATCCAAAACCTTCTCCTCAATGATGGTGGCTACTGAGAAAAGCCTTCTTTGTAATCATCAGTCCCAGTTATAATGGGATTAAGTTAAACCATATAAGATTTCTACTCACACCTAAGCTCTGATTTCTGTCTGTGCTGTGCTGGGGAAAGTTATGACTCTTGGCTTTCACATGAATAATTTATTCTGTTCATTTTGCTGACAGCAAAATCATCATATTTTAGGGATTTTTTTTTTCAGACAGATCAAATAAAAGGGGGCCCTTCTAAAAATGTACATTTTCAATTGAGAGAAAAGCTTCAGGTTGTGGCTGCCCTCTGTTTGAAAATGCTGCTTGGAGGAGTGATTATTTTACCTCCTCCTGGACCAAAGCAAACCAGTGCTCCCATTTTCCTACAGCCCTCTTTCTCCAAATGCCAGGCCCCAGGTGAGGGCTGGCAGATTTGCTTATGTTAAAAATAATAATTAAATAAAATTTAAAACAACAGAATTATTTTTTCCAGAAAGGATTGATAGCAAGCAAACATTTACCTCAGCCTTTTCTTTGAAAGCAGTGTTCAAATTTCCACCAGCTTCACCAAGAACCAGAGGCTTTTATCTAAAAGTCAACATGGTTTTAGGATTAACACTCCAAACTAGGGTGTAAATAGCTGGCATTTTCATCCTGTACTCTACCCTTGAAATTGCACCTTGGGTAAACTTCCTTTTTCCCCCTCTTTTTTTATAAAAATAAAATTTTATGTGATCAATTTTTGTGTAAAACTTGTGAAATTGGCTAGGGAAAACAACTGAGCATCTTTCTGGTTATCTCTTAGGCTGTTTTTTGGTGGTGCTGCTGCATCACCAGCTGATATTTGGGCTGTCTAGAATCCTGCAGTCCCAAGAGCATCCTTAAGGAGATAAAACTCTGCCAAGGAGAAAGACTGGGGAAACAAAATCAGGACCCAGATCATGCTAATTCTGCTTAATCCATGAAGTGCCTTCTGAGATTGACCTAAACCTGGTTTGGGGTAGAACTGAACCAGACCAGGACAACCAACAGGGCACAGAAGTGTCAGCTCAGAGAGATTTCACCCCTTGCTGTGTCCATCTCCAGGAGGGAGATGCTCAGATCCATTCAGGGGGGACTTGCTGCTGAGTTTCCTTGCTCAGATGGACCCCACAGACCTCATTCTGTGTGCTCCAGCTTCAGTGAAAGGATGTAGTCCTTTTTTTTTTCTAGAAAAAAAAAATTATATAAATATAAAAGTTGTTTTCTCAACAGCCTGTAAATGGGCAAATGATGAACTTTTTTCTCAAAAGCCTGTAGACGGGTGAATGATGAACTTCGCAAAGAAAGGATGACAGAAAAGACACCATGTATCAAGACTCCTGTCACTCCACCCAGATTATCTTTGCTTTGTGGGCAACCAGCATTTTAGGATTTTTAATCCCCAGCGTTACAACCCGCCAAAGAAAAACACAGCGAAGGTTTCTCCTGCTAAATCAAGTCAGACTGGATTAAATCCTCCTGTCCCAGAGGGACTAGAGAAATATTTTCCTCAAGGAGTCGGCACCCCCAAGCCCCTCTGCACCGCCAGGAGAGGCAAGTGTGGGTTTAATGGCTTTCTAGATAAGCCCTTATCTAAAGGAGACAACACTTAGCGCTTTCCAGTCCACGCTCTTATTTTCCAGCTGCTGGTGGCTACTGGGTTGATGCCACTTGTGCCTCAATTACTGGGCGACCAGTCTCAGTCACCCTCTTCGGGGCACGGCCATGTCTTAAAGAGCCCCAAAGAGGACTGTTTTGTGGTGAAAACAACTTTAAAAAAAACCCCTACGGAATAAAGGGCTATTTTAAATCACCGACGTGTGCCCCGGGCATTAAAAGTGGAGCGGATGGGGTTGCAGCTGAATTTCGGCTGCGTTTGGGAGACAGTAGAGCTTGTTTATGTCAAAGCCATCATAAAGATGAATTTTTTTTTTTTAATTGTTATTTTCTTTTTTCCTGCTCGCCATGAATCCAATTGATTTATTTATCGCGAACGATTCTCTTTACAGAAACGCTTGGAGCTCTTCTCCCATATGCTGCCAGAGGAGGGATGCTGCCCCCAAAAGGGATGAGAAACACTGGGACCCCAACCTGGGTGATGTTTACGGCCCCAAAATAATTCCAATATCATGGTTTGCACTGACCAGGCTGTAAATGCATCCTTTTCCAGCATGAAAGACGTTAAAATAGTTAGTTTTGGCTTGGAAACTTTAATATATTCCATAGAAACGGCTCCGCCGGGGGGGACACCATCCACACCGCTGTGANAAACGGCTCCGCCGTTGGGCACACCATCCACCCCGCTGTGATGTTTCTCATTAGATTTCCCCTTTGTTCCTAAAAACGACTGAGTTACGGCATCGTGTAGGAATCGAGGAAGAGGGGGAATATATCATAGAGCTGGAAACGAGGACAGCTTGTCAGTTTTAAACGCTCCATTTCATTTTAAAAGCAATTTCGCGGTAAAACTAATAGTCTAAGTATTAAAAAAAAAAATAAAAATTCCATCCTATTTCTGACAAATAAATAATTCGTGTCCTTCAAGTTTAAAAAAATTTCTAGAAACTCGTCAGAAGATTTTCCCCCCTTTTTCGTCTTTTCTTTCTCTTTCCTTTGTTTTTTTCTTTTTAATTAATTTCCCCCTTTTCTTATGTTTTAATTTTTATTTTTTATTTCCCCCTTTACTCATTTCTCCCTTTTTTTTTTTTTATTTTTTTTTTATTTTTTC
>VZTY01028279.1:51191-68036 GCA_013400935.1 Turnix velox
AAAGAAATTCTTTCTTATCTCCAGCTTAAATCCCTTCCAATTTGCACCCAATCCTCGTAGTCCTGCCATCCTGGACCCTATTAAAAAGCCCTTCTGTAGCCCCCTTCAGCTATTGAGAAGCTACTCTGAGGTCCCGCATGAGCTCTTCTCTTCTCTTCTCTTCTCTTCTCTTCTCTTCTCTTCTCTTCTCTTCTCTTCTCTTCTCTTCTCTTCTCTTCTCTTCTCTTCTCTTCTCTTCTCTTCTCTTCTCTTCTCTCCTCTTCTCTTCTCTTCTCTTCCCTTCTCTTCTTTCTTCTCCTCCTCTCCTCTCCATTCTCTGCACAACCCCAACTCCTCCAGCCTGTCCTCAGCAGGGAGGTGCTCCAACAGTATTTTATCTTCAGTGATCAGCAATTCCCTGCAGCAGCACCAATGATGATGATAATGGAAAAATGTCTCAGGAGGCACCACCTCTTTTCATCCGCTTTCCTTGCCAGGATCCCTGTCAGCCTGTGTCCCCTTCTCCTCATCTGTGAGATAGAAACAACCTTGGGACTGGGAGAAATATGTGTTTCTCATAAGAACATGGGACAGGAAAGGCTTTTTCTTGAAATCAAAAGCAGTTGGCGTCAGCAAGAGCCTCGAGGCAGAAACTTGCCACGGATGGGGTCTGTCAGCCATACCACCTGCTCATGGGCACAATTCACCAGGGTCAACAGCCACCCCAAAGTCCTGATTTTTAATATTTTTCTGCTCTGAGACCTGCTGTAGAGCTGTGAGCTCTCCTGCTGGGTCTGGTGGGTGAAGAACCTGGCTGGATTTTTCTGAATGCTGGAAAGAGCCACCCCTGGCCGTGGGACAAGTTATGAGGATGTTCTCCTCATTGAGCACCTCACCTCAGGAGCTGATGTCTGCTGGGAAGGTGGTGTAGGATTTGCCCAGGGTGGCTCTCTTGGAGCTGGATGTCTTCTTCCTATAACTACTCCTCCTCCCTCACTCCCATTATTAGGACAGCCACAGTATGGCATTCCTGCCTGAACGAGCTGGTGATGCCCATTTTGGCTACTGCCTCAGGATTTTCCACAGTTTTCTTTCAGAGATATGTATCTTGTCAGCCATCTGCTGAACTGAGATTCTCTTGTTCTTCACAATTCCTTCTTTCTGAGGTTTTTAATCCCTGAGAGAATAACAGGGTGGGGGCAGTGAAGGGGCATCCCCCCCTTTTTTGTGCTCCGATGACCTCCTGCATCCACGTGTGGTGAAGGAATCTGATGATGCTGCTTTGGCATTTAAGGGTGATGCAACCTGGGAATGCCAGGAACACCCAGGATGTTGATTTTCAACAGCTTGAAAATAATCATAGAATATCAGGGATTGGCAGGGTTCTCAAAAGATCATCTTGTCCAGTCCCCCTGCCCTAGCAGGAACACCCAGATCAGGTCCCACAGGAAGGCATCTAGGAGGGGTTTGAATGTCTCCAGAGAAGAAGACCCCACACCCTCTCTGGGCAGCCTGGGACACTGTTCTCTCACTCTCACCCTGACAAGGTTTTTTCTCCTATTTCTGTGGAACCTCCTGTGTTCCAGCTTGCACCCATTCTCCTTGTATCATTGGGTGTCACTGAGAAGAGCCTGGCTCCATCCTCCTGACACTCACCCTTTCCATATTTACAGGCATGAATGAGGTCACCCCTCAGTCTCCTTCAAGCTAAAGAGCCCCAGCTCCCTCAGCCTTTCCTCAGAAGGGAGATGCTCCAATCCCTTCATCATCTCTGTGTCTCTGTTCTGGACTTTCTCCAGCAGTTCCCTGTCATTCTTCAACTGAGGGTCCCAGAACTGGACACAACACTGCAAATGTGGTCTCACCAGGGCAGAGTAGAGAGGAAGGAGAACCCCTCTCAACCTACTGACCATGCCCCTTCCAATACACCCCAGGATGCCATTGGCCTTCTTGGCCACAAGGGCACATTGCTGGCTCATGGTCACCCTGCTGTCCCCCAGGTCCCAAAGCTGTGCAGGTGGGTCTGTGTGTGGAAAGGTGACACCCACCAACTTCTCAGGCCCCCAGTGTGAAAGATAAAGCCATCTGGTGGCCATTTGACAGCTTAAACTGTGATTACACCATTTGGCCCCTGAATTGCTTTGAGCCACCGTTTGAAGCCGCAGTGATCCAACCAGGAGATAGGGATGGAGTCATTCCCCAGAAGCTGAGTTGCTGGAATCCATCTCTCTTCATCTTCTTGGCCTGCTTTTTAACCTCCCAAAAGTTATCTCAGCAGATCCTTCCTTATGATTGTGAACTTGGCAGAGGTTGTTGAGCTTAAATCCTCCTGGTGGCCGATAACCAGGAACACCTGCTGGCCCATTACCTGCAATGGGAGGAGGAGGAGAAGGACTGGGGCATCTCCAGTGGAATTCCAGCTGGGCAATATGGAAGTGTTTAAAGGAAGACCTGCCCCTCTCAGGGTAGCAGAGATGTGAACCTTTAAATTGCAGCCATTCCCTGGCCTGACCATAAGTAAATAAACAATTCACAGCTGCGTGGGGCTAAACACAGAAACATCTATCTCTTCCCGGGGCCTGATTGCTGAACAAGTAATTAAGTGAGAAATACGAGCCCTCTCCGTGTCAGTGGGAGATGATAAAGGTCTCCAGTTGTAAATTAACTGCACTCCTGCCAGCCCTCCATATTAACCCTTCAGGAGCCCCTTGGGTGGCAATGGGTGCCTCTGCATGACTCCGGAGCAATTTGCATGCAATTATTCCTGACATTTGCCCCTGGGAATACAGAGGTGTTGTTTTAAGAAATTAAAAAAACAAGTGTGGGAGATGCTTTTGCTATGAGCTAGCACAAGGGGCACCTACTGGGACTACATCCAGGAGGTGTAGTCCCAGCTCAGGGCTCTGCCACACTCATCCATCACATTCTCCTGTGACATCTTCCCTCCTGGCCATAGCAGAGGTGACACAAACCCAAAATACATTCAAGATTGTGAGCTCCTTGAGCACTGAGAGCAAAGAGAACAACTGATGGCTTATTGAATCATAGAATCATAGTGTGGTTTGGGTTGGAAGGGACCTTAAGGAACATCTAGTTCCAACCCCCCTGCCATAGGCAGGGACACCTCCCACCACACCAGGCTGCTCAATGCCTCATCCAGCCTGGCCTTAAACACCTCCAGGGATTGAGGGGGCATCCACAGCCTCTCTGGGCAACCTCTGAGAGTTCTCATCTACCACCAGACTTTGCTCCATGTTTCTCAAGAGTCTGCTCTGCTGCAGATGAAGCCTGGAGTTTGAGAGAGGTGGAGAAGGTGGTGCAGAGTGTGGAAAAGGTGGTGCAGGGTGTGGAAAAGGTGGTGCAGGGTGTGGAGCATTGTCCTCTCACTGTGAAAGATAGAATCATGGAATCATAGAATCAGAATGGTTTGGGTTGGAAGGGACCTTAAAGAACATCTAGTTCCAACCCCCCTGCCATGGGCAGGGACACCTCCCACTACACCAGGTTGCTCAATGCCTCACCCAGCCTGGCCTTGAACACCTCCAGGGAAGGGAAATGTTATTTCATTTTACAATATAATTAAAAATGTGTAATTTTTAACAGTCAGCATCTGAGTGTGTAGCTCAGATGGGAAAACATCAGACTCCTAATCTGGGGGTCAAGGTTTCAATTCCCTGTCTAGGCACGAGGCTTGTCAGAATTAGGTGATGGCTGGACTTGATGATCTGAAAGGTCCCTTCCAACCTTGATGACTATTAAACTGTTAATTCAGATGGGAAGATACCCATCAATGCCTCAAAATGAGTGCACCACCTCTCACCTTGATAGCTGGGATCTAGTGGCTGAGCATAACTGAAATATCACCACTTTTTAAGCTACCTCCTAAGTTGCAGGTTTGGTTTTGATTTAGTTTTCTGTATTTGATGAAGGGATTGGAGCATCTCCTTTCTGATGACGAAAAGCTGAGGGAGCTGTGTCTCTTTAGCTTGGAGAATAGGAGGCTGAGGAGTGACCTCAGTCATGTCTATAAATATAGAAAGGGTGAGTGTCAGGAGGATGGTGCCAGGCTCTTCTCAGTGACCTGCAATGATAGGACAAGGGGCAATGTGTAAAAGCTGGAACACAGAAGGTTCCACAGAAATTTAAAAAAAAACCTTTTTCACAGTGAGGGTGAGAGAGCAGTGCCACAGGCTGCCCAGAGAGGATGTGGAGTCTCCATCTCTGGAGAAATTCAAAACCCAGCTGGACACCTTCCTGTGTGACCTGATCTGGGTGTTCCTGCTCTGATAGGGTGATTGGACTAGCTGATCTCTGATATTCTGTGATTTTATTTTTTTTTTTTCCTGAATTAACGAGTTGCAAGGGAGCTTACTTGTTATTTCACTTTGCATGGTGTGTGATGATTTTTCTGAAGGCTCAGCTCCTGCAGTGAAATGACTATACTCAGTGTCCATCCCCATATGCATATCTCTAAATTCTTATAGATATAACAATGCACACATCTGTTGGCTTCTTTTTGACTGGCAAATGCATGAGGTGGGTCCAATTTTGACCTCCCCACCAGCCACTTTGCAAAGGGGATTAGCAGAGCCTCAGCAATTTTGGTTTGGGCAAGCTCAGTCCAACCACAGTCTAATGGAGGAGAGGAAGAGGAACAGAGGGAAATTTACAGCCCATGTTTGGCAAGGTGAAGCTGGGCTCCAGGCAAGACCTCTAGAAATAATATTTGAACTATGGCTCAACCCTGTGGGCCAAAAGAGATGATGGTGGATCCAGCACTGTTGTTTCTTTCACATCCTAGTGACCGCAAGAGGAGAGGGACACCAAGCTGTGAAGGAGCAAGAACATTCCTAAAATGTCCCTTTTTAAAAAGGAGCCTCCCTTTTGGGTTTAAAATGCTATCTTTGTTGTACCACCCTGGGTAACCTCTCTGGCAGAGAGCTGAATGTTATTAGAAAAGTGCTGAGTATGGGTGGGAAGACAAGAAAACAAAAGGAAATGGAAGTGCTGGAAATTGATTTTCCATTTGAATCTATTCTTCTTTCTTCTTCATTTTCTTAATAAGACTCCTTATGAAGTTTATTGCACCCCTTTCTATTTTCTTTCAGGGCGTTGTTATCTTTTAGTTTAGACTGAAATAAACCTCAGTTACTAATTAAGGATGGAAATGGCAATCCAAAGGCTTGCTTCTCATCAATGCCAAGTGGCAAATCCTTTAATGCTCTGGGATTTTGCTCTATAGCTCTAAATTTCCCATTGGTATTTAGTAATCTGCTGATTGTATTTACTTTAATTCTTCAGTCTGCTGAGTTTTCATGTTAAGCCCTCACTTACAGTAGCTCTGTGTGTTAAGGGCAATGAGTTAAAAGCTATAAGGTTGGGGGTTTTTTGTTTTTATTAAATTCCAGCTTTGTTATTTTCTATTGAGTTTCCAACTACTGGGTTATATCATGCTAATAAGAGTTGTACTCTGGCTGGACAAATGGCAACGTGTTGCAGTGTCCTGTGGGAGCCATGACATCATTTTCAATTTGCTTATCTCAACTCCAGAATAGAAGGTTGAGTGGTGAGTGCCTGAACTGCATTTTCTCCCCAACCCAACCCCTCTTGCTCTGATGTCATGAGAAAGGTGTCTCTGTGCTGCTTCCACCCACTGTTTTCTCCCTGGAGACCTCATATGGACCTATCTCCATCTCAAGGAACATAAGTGTTCAGTGTGACCCATAAGCTTTTGTCCCTCTTCCTGAGGGCTAAGCAGTAGCAATGGAAGAAGACACCACCTCAAGGCTTCCCTGCAGGCAGTTTTGTGTCAGGATAGCCCCAACCATCTTGATCAACAAGAACAGAGATTGGTGGAATTATTGGAAACTGTTTAGATGCCTTTGGTCATGTTTAGGCTGATTTTTTTCAAGGAGAATCAGATTATTACTTTCTCTTTAACTTCTCCATTCCAGCTGGGACTGAAAGAAAATGTTCTGTTTTCATGGGAGTTGAAATGATGCCTCCTAACAAAAGTCTTCTCATCTCCACCATGGGTACTTCCTTGCTTCTGGAATCAGGGATGGAGGAAGGAATTTTAGAGATGGAGAAAGACCATGACATTTTCCACTTGATTCATCTCTTATAAGACACAGATCTTGGATAAATATTTACTAAATCATTAAGTGCTTTTGTAATTTAATCCAAATTTTTAACATTTTCTGGAACCATGTCCATCTCTGCCCCAGAAAAAGTAGTCTTAGACATCAACTTTAATAAATCTTCATCACTCAGCCAGCTGAAATGACTTAGTTTTTAAGTGTCTAGTTGTTCTGTCCACTCTTGTTTTGCAACCAGCACCTCCAGAGCAGGAGGACAACTCATTTTTCATCCCATCTTTATTGTTTACCTACGTAACTGTACTTAATCCAGAGAATCATTCATGCACTAAAACCTGTCCTAGTACTTTCTCACTTCTATCAAGAATATCCATCCAACTGATCCCTCCTCAGTCCAGCATCTCACCTAAACATCTCCCCTCAGCCCCCAGCCAGGTTGTGATGATGTTCTTCTAAGATTTGGCTGTCAGCATCTGAGTAGTTGGAATCTTTCTAACAATTTGGGTAAACTAGGTTTGAAGGAGAGGTCTAAATCTGTATGTTCTGATGGATTAGAGAAAACAAAATCACTTTGTCAGCCTAGGAAACTGTCTGTACAACCAGTGCTGTAAGCTCCTGGGCACCTGGTACAGCTGACAGTAAGAGTGAGGACCACAGGCTTCATCTCCCTGGGATGGGCTAACATAATTGCATGAGGAAGAGCTGTTTACATCACTGAGATAACCCATTTCTTTAAAAATAGCAAGGTCAGGGAGGCAATAAAGCTGTCAGCATGGCAATCCCAGTGTTGCTTTTGTTCCAGCAGCAGGAGGGTGGTGGAGACAACACTCCCCAGGCTGGGGACAAGGAGGGAGGGAGAACTCATGTTGAGGTTGTTTGGATAAACAGAATTGTGGCAGTATCAGAGTGCTATTGTCTGCTGAACAGCTCTATTTGTGCCAATGATATTTCCAGGTTAGCTCCTCCTAGGCCCATAAAAATCTGCTTTTTTGCTGCTTTTTTTCTTTTTCCCTCATTGCAATGATAGATGGAGTGCCCATAAAACCTTATGGCACCATGGATGAAATCCCCAATCCCCTGAGCCAGGTGTGGAGCAACTGGTCACTGAGCAGGCTTCCACCCAGTCCTACATTTGGCTCGTGCAGGGCTGTTTTCTGGCTACTGGGATGCATCACTGTTTGTTCACTGTGCAGATGATCATCTGACTGTGGGAATGTTTCATCCTGAAGCCCAGGACAAGAGTGGGAAAACCATCAAATCTATTCATCTAAGCAGCCTTATGAGGTACTCACATGGTCCAGATGGGAGCACAGCCCAATATTTGTACTGTGCTAAGGGTATAGATTCTCATAAAAAGGAAGATATTGTGTAGGGTTCACATCCTGCTGGCCCATCAGACACGTTTCAGCTATTGCTGGTTTCCTTTGGAGAGAGTTTCCCTTTGGCTGAGTCTCTGCTTTAGCTGCCCTTGCACAATAAGTCACAGCCATGCAAAAGATTTGGAAGCAACTTCTGAAAATGAATGTTTTTGGATAAAACAGTGAAGATTTGACACCAATTTTGTATGTGACAAGCAATTCTAGAAGTACAACATTTCTTGGTATATCCAAAGAGGAATATAGACCCCTGTCACTGATCCCACAGTCTGTTAAACTAGGTAAGATACCAAGTCTCCAGTGAAATTTGTGATTTTTTTTGGCTTTTAAGGTATTTTTCAGTTTTAAAATGCTGAGAAAATATCAGGAGTTGAATTCAGAGATGAGGAAGACCAAGAAGAACCGTTACAATCATGAAAAAAGATATCTGGTGGCAGGTAGCCCAGTTACCAATGCCTTGCAGATTTTTCCCTTCCTTGGGTGATGATTCACATCCATCTTCTCTTATCCTCTCCAAAATCAAGTGGATTTAAGAAATCAATTTGGAAATGATTGCTTCAAACCCAATCTTCCATCACTGTTATAAAGAGTTAGAGGTGGGATGGTGATTCTGAGCAACCAGATGACATAAAAGTGTGGTTGGTTGACCAGAATATTGAGAAAAATTTGAGGTTTTTAAGTACCTTTGTTATTTTGTGTAATATTTTTGTGTACCATCACACTTCTTGATTCTAATGGGGACCATAAAAGGAAATACCATGAGACAAAGCTGTTTCCATGGGCTATTTCTGTTCTGTACCAGGGAAGGAGAGCTGAAGGAAGAAAAGAAAGCCTGTTCTTGTAGACTTTCCAGCTCAGAAAGGGGTCAGAAAAAAACATATGTGAGTGCTTTTCTAAACAGAATAGTTCATCTGAAGCTTGCCTGCCACCAGACCCTAATTATCTATTCAGGTTACAGCTAATTACATCGATTCTCCACAGGTGAGGTGGACTTCTAAGTCAAGGAAGGAATTTAAACAGCCTGATTTTTCAGTTTTGCTTCTATTTACAGCTCGTGGAATGTCAATTTTGAAGAAAAGCCAGAGTCCAAAACTGAAACGCTAGTGTTTTCTTCTTGCTATAATTGGAATCTTTCAAGATCAGATTCCAACGTTTGAAGGTGTTCACTGCAAGGCCTTGGTCCTTTCCCATCAAGTTTTCAGTGCTGATGGATAAAACATTAAACTCTGGGCTGGCCACCACCTTCTTCCATTGAACTCAACAGGGATTTTATTCTTCGATGGAAGGCAGAGCACAATGAGGCCAAATATTTTTGGCTGTCCAAAAGACACCATGGGCCAGAAAACGTGCCTTGAGCCTTCAGGCTGTGCTTTGCAGGTATCACTGGCTTTTCTGGAGTCCTTTCAGCCTTGACTGAAAGTGAGAATTTCTCTCTCATTTGAACAAACCAGCAATGGCGACCTCAAACCCCGCTGCTGTGTTTGGGAAGGAAGTTGAATGCTCTTAATTTTTGTGCTGATTAAAAACAAAAAAAAAAAATGCAAAAAAAAATCTTTTAATGAAGGGATGGGTTTGTCCTGTAGCTCCTTTGCCTCAGGGACCGGGTGTGAAGTGAAGTAGCTCATCATCCATGCGTTTGCCATGCTATCTGTAAGGGCGTGAGAAGAGTTGTGTTTGTACCTCTGCCAAGCTGTTCCCTGCTGCTCTTTGAGAAACCAAGCTGCAAAAAACCCTCTTTCCTGCAGGGTGTTGCAAGGACTGTCTTGAATTTGGCTTCAGAAAAAGGTTTAATTCATCTTTATTTTTTTCTGAGTTGCTTCACACTACTGAAAAAGAAAAGATTTATTTTCATGTATTACATGGGGCAGAAGACCCACATCACTGACAGGGATAGAGATGGGGGTGGCAATGTGCTGGAGCAACAGTCAGCATTATTTTAAATCCATTCTTTCATCCAATTCAACAGTAATACCTTCTGGACAACTGGTTTTGGAAAAGTTCAAATGTTTGCTTTACAAAACAGACATCAAATTTCTCCTTCAAGGTGCTAAATTTGTGCTGAGCTGGTCCAAAACACGACTGCATCTGGCTGTGTCTCGTGTCTGCTACTAAAAAAATGTCCTAAATTCCAGACAACCTCTGGGGCTTTGAAATAAAACTCATTAATCCTGCATTTGAATTTAATATTTGAAATTTTATCCTAATCTTTTTTTTTTTCTTCCACATGAATTAACTTTAGAAAACTTGGAAAGGAACACAAGGGTGGATTTTTTGTTTCTTTTCTGTTTTTTTTTTTTTTCCTTGGGTTCTTTTTTTTAAAAAGAGAGAGGGAGAACATTCTTAACAAAGGGTATAAAATTAAACTAGATTTGACCTCTGCCTTTAGCAGATTTTCCACCTGGTCTGTGCAGGAAATCAACTTCTATATAGCAGCCCTTTCATAAGGAATAACATACACGAGCCTATAAGTGACAGTTTTTCTTGGGTGGACAACAATGTTAGTTACTTTTCATGATTAATTGATAAATGTTTTGATATGGTGCCTGGGCTCCGAGTCAAAAATCACTCGAGTTAGATGATCCAACACTTGGGAAGCTGAGCCAATTCCAGCTCAAGGCACAGTGAAAACAATTCAAAACTATTTCAGCCTAAAAATGTGCATAGTTGTTAAGGAATCTTACACGTGGGTGTATGGTGGTATCCTGAATTACAACGACTTGGTGGGCCATTTTCTGCAGGAATGTGGGGATGTGCAGGGATTGGAGCCTCTTGCATCTGTGTTTCAAAAGGCTTGGGAAAACAGAAGAACCACATGGACCCTTGTGGCTGGGCACGTGCTGAGGAAAACCAGCTCGTGGGCCAAAAGGTACTTTTAGCCCCTCAGGTTATGCAAATCCCTTTGCTTTTTTGGGAAGGCTTAGGGTTTCATGTCTCCTTCTTCCCCTTGACTCCCAGCATTCTCCTCTAAGGTTGCTCTTTGCTTCTTCAAGTTCCAGAATTTATTTGCTACACCAGGCTTCTTAATTTGTCCTCATGTTTGCACCCTGGGCACAATTTGCACCCTCAAATTCTGAGCCCTAATGTCTTTCTGAATGATGAAAGAGAGGTAGGACTTCAAGGCTGTAACTATTGACCCCATCAACCCTACCAGTGGAACATGAAGGTTATGCAAATCCCTTTGCCTTTTTGGGAAGGCTTAGGGTTTCATGTCTCCTTCATCCCTTGACCCCCAGCCTTCTCCTCTGAGCTTGCTCTTTGCTTCTTCAAGCTCCAGAATTTACTGGCTACACCAGGCTTCTTAACTTGTCCTCATGTTTCCACACTGGGCACAATTTGCACCCTCAAATTCTGAGCCCTAATGTCTTTCTGAATGATGAAAGAGAGGTAGGACTTCAAGGCTGTAACTGTTGACCCTGCCACCCCTACCAGAGGGAGATGAAGGTTGTGGGTCCACCCCAGTATTGATGCAAATCTACACAAGGTTGAACTGCTGCCTGTCATGGAGGTCCTCTAGAACAACCTACCTTGCAGTTAAAGGCTACATTATCAGATGATTAGGGGAAAGAATAAAACACTCTATGTGTTTTTCTTTCCATAGGCAAGAGACTATTTCGAGTGGGATTTTGAGGTCATCAACCCAAAATCCATTTGGAAAATTCCCTCCTGCAGGTTGCTAATGACTTTGTGTGGGACAGACTGCCAGCTGCTCCCAACAAAGCCAGTGGAAACAGAATATTTCTCTTTTTTCATGATTTCTCAGCCTAAAAATGTTACATGGAGGTTTTGAGGGATGCATGCCTGCATTTCAGTGCCACCACCAAGCTGGAACCTGGGAGGCAAACTCTAAGCTTGAGAAATCTTGGTGGTTATTAGCTACTCATCATAGGCATCTGCATTTCTCATGCAAGGATCTGATCCTACCCCAGTCATCTTCACTGCCTTCTGTGGGTTTTTATTCCAAGATGAAGATGGTTTCACATTAAAATTAATGTCTAATGGATTTTAGATACTACTGGAGGCAATTTTGCATCACTAAGGCCATCAAAACCTGCAAGATATCTCCTGAAAATGTGCACATGGACTTAGACCTAGCTATGCCTTCATCTTCTTATGACCTTTGGCTTTTCTGCTACTGCTTTGTCTATAGAAAAAAGAGAAAAGAGCTGAAGAATATTTTCAAACAGGGGAGCATCTTTCCTATCTGTGTTTAACAATGAAGATCCATAAAGGAGGATACTTCTTCCAGCCCAGCTTGTGTTTAAAAATGCAGCTTTTCCAGTAATTCTCTCAATTCAAGTCTCTATGGATACCCTCTTCTCACTGTGCCTCCATCCCTGGTGCTCTGCTTCTGCTTTCACTTTATTTAACATTTTCATCCTTGCTGATATGAAAGGAAAATTCCTCACAGCAAACTGTAAGCTTTGCTGCTGCTGGTGACTTCTTAATCATGGGGATTTTATTTCATGTTAAGCTAGCAACTGAAGTCTTTTAATAAACAGAACAAAATCTAATTAGGCTACTGGAGGGGAACAGAAGAATTTATGCTCCTCCAGACACACAGACATTAGGAATTCTTCCTCAGACATACACACAGCCCTCCTGGCAGCAGTCTGGCTCAGAGAGTGGCTAATGATCATGCTAATTTGCACTTAGCTGATACTGCTAGGAGTTCCTTGCAGATGGAAAAATAGGCTTCTTGCATGAGATCATGCAGGGTAGCCTGGCCTCGTGGCTTGTGCATGGAGAAAAAGAAATCCCAGTTTCTAATCCCATGGCTCCCACTGCTTGCTGTGTGGTCTCTCTGTCTCTCTCTACTTCTCCATGTGCAATCTTAACTTATCCAGCTCATTCATGGGATTGTGATGATTACTCACTCATTTGGCTGTAATATGCTTCAAAAGCACGAGGCAAAATTAAAGCCCCATGGTTAGAGACTCAGTGGCACCTCCAAAATGCATGTAGAAGAGACTGACATTAAAGATGGACTTGGCTGGGTTTTTTTCTCTTCATTTGGCTCATAATTATCTCAAGTATTTCTGGTAAAGGCAGGAAAGCTTTGCCCCATCCAGCCCTGGAGGAAACTGACCCCCAGAGAAGTCTTCTCACATGGAGGCCAGTGTTTCCTAGCCTACAGGCTCATGGACCATCCAAAGAAGTGTTGCCATCTCAAGGATTTTAAACTTAACAATCCAAAGCAACTCAGCCACCCAGTGGCTTCTCTGCTTGTTTTGACTGGGGTTGATGTTTTGTGCAAAGGGAAGAGAGTCCTCCCGCAAATTTCCCCACAGTTCCCTGAAAAGGTCACCTCAAAAGTCCCACAGCAGCCTCAGTAATCCAGAGAACCTCAGCATTAGGAGCCATGGGATATATGGTCAGAATTGGCTGTATGGTGGAGGCAACAGGTAAACCCAAGCCATGCAACCAGCACCAAGATTCAGTGCTTGAGGCTTTTCCTGAGCCTGTGTATTTTCCAGTAGCTTTTCCTCCTCTGGAGGGCTGTCATCTCCTTCTCCAAGACTGTTTAGCTCTTCCCATACTGCTTGTCAGGACTGTTCCTATAAAACCATTAGTCATTTCTTGGGTTTGAATGAAGTGCAGGGAGTTAGGACAGGAGTAAATGTTAAAATAAGACTGGAATAAAAGCTGGGGTTTGTTGATAAGTAAATAGGACCTGATCCAGCACCTGACAACCTGAAGAGACATATTTCTACTGGTCTACTGGAGATTTTTATTGATAGGACAAGGTGTCAAGGTGACCCTGAAGATGTAAGAGGTTTGGGAAGGATTCAAATCCTGCTGAACACAGGAAGGGGATGATCCCAGGAAAGAGAAAGGAGGATAAGGAGAAGATCTGACTTCTTCTATTTCAGATTTTAAAATGTCATCACAGTTAAAAAAAAAAAGAAAAACCCACAGTAACTCTGCAATGGGATGAAGATGATGGATATTTTTATAACACAATGGGGTTTTGTGCAATGGAATCTCTGGCCTGAAACCTGGAGGCATTGCTGAGTTTTAACTTATATTTTATTCAGGCAAAGCTCCAGCTGATGTGAGAGAGCACTGGGTCATATTAGGATTTGGCCCACGAGGGAGGAGGAGAGCCAAGCTCAGAATGTCACATAAACATATTAGCAAGAGGCTTGGCTTTCTCTGAGATCCCAGGATGGAATAAGGCCATGATCTAGTCTTCTGTGAGGCATATAAGGAGGTTAAATTTGTCCTGCATAGAACATTAAGGGAACAGGATCCAAACATCTGCATGAGCATCTGTATCATCTCTTCCTCCTCCCCGAGATGTCTGGAACATAGTCTTTTTCTTGTGTGTGACAGGTAGTAACTGAGCTAAAAAACAGCATAACCTGTTTTGTGTGAGTAAAAGAAAGAAAAAAAAGAGAAAAAATAAATAAAAAAAGAAAAGAAATCAAGGGTTGCTCATGCTGAACTCAAAAGCGTGTTCTTTCTGGTGATGAGGTATGAAGAGGGCATATTGTTCATTTAAACCACACTCTATAGTTGGGGGTTTTTTTGCAGCAGCAAAGTATTTTTGAAAGTTTGCAGCTGTAGTAGGAATTCCCTGGAGCTTAAACATCAGTTCTCTGCCAATCAGAAAGCTGAAGGCACTCTGGTTTGAGCTCCAAAAGTGACATTTCAGTGTTACACGTCTTAAATGTGGAGCAGTTTCGAGAGAGCATCCTGACAGGTTTTGAACTCTGGAGAAATTATTTTCTGCTGCCAAGCTACACAGTCTGGGAAAGGCTGCACACTGCACCCCACACTCACACACTGTATGTCTGCCAGAAACCAAAATATATATTTAAAAAAAAAAAAAAGTATAAGAAATCCAGCCCAGGACTAAAGTTTGTGGGTACATTTGAAGTAGGTGCTCTCGAACATTCATAGAATCTTGGAATGGTTTGGGTTGGAAGGGAACTTCAAGATCATCTAGTTCCAACCTCCTTGCCATGGCCAGGGACACCTCCCACTAGAGACCAGGTTGCTCAATGCCTCATCCAGCCTGATCTTAAACACCTCCAGGGATTGAGGGGGCATCCACAACCTCTCTGGGCATCTGCTCTATAGGAAAAGAGTATAAGAGTATAAGAGGAGGTCCATGTACATTTACATCATGTGGTGACAGCACAGAGGAAAGGAGAAGAGGAGATCACCCCAGATTGACCAAAACCCATCTACACTATGGAGGAAACGGTAAAACCTGGACCATTTCACTGTAATTTTATTAACTGAATGAGTTTAAAAGTGACTTTGCAGTGGTTTCTGAAAGGGAGAAGGTGGGCATCTGGGAAGGAGAGAAGATAAAGCACTGATGTGGGACCTATACTCAAGGGAACAAGAATACATCAGCATGTCATGGTTGGTTCCACTGAACAGTTAAAAGGAGGAGGCTGGAGGGTGTTTGGAGCTACCTCTTCCAAAGAATTATTATGAGATGGAAAAATTGCATCTGGCTTCTTGAAATTCCTATATTTGACTGGAGCAAAGGGGAGTGACAGGCAATCTTTTAACATCCTTAATATAGTTACAAGAGTAGATCATCTTTATTTAAGGCTTTGGATGAAGCCTAGTTTGCAATAACTAATTTTAGCTGGTTGGTCCAGGAGGTTCACTGACATAGGTAGGTTTGTCTCCAGTAGTATCACTGAAGGTTCCCATCCCCCCTTCAGTGAAATACTTCCAGCAGATGCAGAAGTTCTTTCCTGTGGGGGGGGTGAGATGCTGGAATAGGGTGCCCAGAGAGGGTGTGGATATCCCCTCAACCCCTGGAGGTGTTTAAGGCCAGGTAGGATGAGGCACTGAGCAACCTGGTGTAGTGGGAGGTGTCCCTGCCCATGGCAGGGGGTTGGAACTAGATGATCTTGAAGGTCCCTTCCAACCCAAACCATTCTGTGAATCTAAGTGTGGTTGATTATGTTCATCAGAGTTGGAAACAACTCTTCAGTGGGGAGTTTTCATACCTCTCCTTAAGTGTCCTGTGCTGGCCAGGACACCAGGTGAGAAGATCTTTGAGCTCAGCCCCTTCTGACGTCCTTGCATGCAGGAGGCTTAATATTTTTCAAAATCCTGTCATGGATTGGATGACTTTGGCTCAGTGTCTCCTGTTTATTGTTAATAAAAGTCAATAGAAGTGTGGAAAAGTACAAAATGTCAACCTATGACCTTTTGAGTAGAGGGAAAAGGAGGAAAACCCACCCTCTGATACATGCCTTGTCCCTCATGCTGTGTTGGAATCCAGAAGTAGAAGCCTTTTCTGAGGCTTAGAAAGTCAAGGATTTTTGTTTTCATTATATTTAGCTAAATCCTTAGGCTCCTGTTAACACACTGCACTCCAAGATGATTTTTTTTTTTAAATTTTTTTTTTAATGCTGAAACCTAATTTTCATTTAACAATTTTCTCTTTGAGGCCAACATCAAATTAGCATTGGCAGACCCCAGTAATTTGGTAGGCAGGAGTCTTGCACATACTCAAGTTATTCAATCCATTTTGTTCTGCCCTGTACAAAAAACCTAGTCAGAAAAGGCTGATTTATGATATTCCTCAGGTTTCCTGTTACTTTAAACCACCAGCATCCTATGGCCAAGCCCTTCATGAGCAGCCAGCACATCTGGCCCAGAGTGGTTCTGTCGCCCATGGCCAGAATGCCACATTCACAATCAAGGTATAAAAGGAAAAAAGAAAAGAAAAAAGAATTGATTGTGATAAAAAGGAATAAAAAAAAAATCAAATAGAAAACTGCAAAACGATCACTGAACATTTATAATTTTGACTGGGTGTTTTTTTTCCAAGGTGTATGTCTCAGAAAAACAGGAGCATGAAGCAAATTGGGCAGGCAGATTTAGATGTGTGCAATCATCTCTTCTGGCCTGATTATAAATTACTGAAAGCTCTGGTTTTTCCCATTTCACACACTTCTAATGTGGGTTTTGTTTTGCCTTTACACAGACCAACCACACCTGGCTGAAGCCAAAGCTACACAGTCCCACTGAAATCCCACCAGCAGCTCTGTGACTGCTTGTAAATAAACTCATATGGTCCTCCCAAAATGGTTCTTTTCTTGCTGGTTTCCTCTGGGATTTGAGCCTTCTGCAATCATTGTGCCTGCCTTTTATTTGTACATCCCTCCATCAAATCTGATCCATGAGCCAGAGTCTCCTGAAATATTAGTTACCCTTCATGCTTCATAAAAATAGTTAAGGGGCAGAGTTTTTATAGGATCCAAGATGACAGGACTGGGGGAAATAGATGCAGATTGGAAGAGGTAAGATTTAGGCTGGAAGGAAGAAAGAAGTTCTTTATTGTAAGGGTGGTGAGACACGGGAAGAGGTTGCCCAGAGAGGTTGTGGATGCCTCCTCAATCCCTAGAGGTGGATGG
>VZTY01028279.1:68209-79479 GCA_013400935.1 Turnix velox
ATGTGGATTAAGGTGTGTGAGTGTGCTCCCAAAGGGCATGGGCAAATCTGGATGTATTTTCTTCTCTGGAAGGTGCATTTTGCAGAAATTAATTTTTTAATACTGGACCCATTAAAAAAAATACATATATTGAGGATAACAGATTCTCAGCCATGTGAAACCCTGGAACACAGGGATGGAAGGTCCTGCAGAAGTTCAGCATCTTTAAAAAAATGATTTTCTGATCACTGAATATTTCTTCTGCCAAAGGGATATGAAATTTTCCAAATCTCTGCCAAACTCTGATGTTCCTGAGCTGTTCCTCAAGTGGGTTTGGATGATGTAAGGAATAACCATGAAACCCTCCTCCACTTCCCAAATTACAGCTGGTCAAGATGAATCTCTAGACAGTGAAAGTGTGAAAGCCTATACTTGTTCTAGACCTTATTATGGAGTTGTGTTATGTCATCTAGAAGTCCCCTATGGTTTCAGATTATGTCCCTGTGCCATAATCTAAACCAGCTCTGTGTCCACACATGAGAGATCCAACTGCTTGGTCATTTTACTCTTAATTACCCTTGGTGGATAAACCAGTTGACAGGCTGAGCCAACTTCTCCATCCTCCAAAACCAATGGAGCAATGATTTACATCAGCTGCAAGCCTTGACTGCCCTTTACAAAAGAGTAATCAATTAACTTCCTGCATAATTTCTTCACTGGAAGTGCAGCCTGACTTTTTGTTTTGACCTCCAATTCAGCCAGCTTCACATGACAAAAATTATTTAAGCATGTGTTTAACTGCAAGCA
The DNA here is from genome assembly GCA_013400935.1 of Turnix velox. Classification (NCBI taxonomy): domain Eukaryota; kingdom Metazoa; phylum Chordata; class Aves; order Charadriiformes; family Turnicidae; genus Turnix; species Turnix velox. The sequence goes on from VZTY01028279.1 coordinate 68,996, forward strand.
AATTGTTTAACGTGCCTTTGAGCTTCAGATGTGTGCCCAAATGGTCTTAAAACTGGACCTGGAAGGAGCACAGAGTTGGAAAGGACCTTCAAAGTCCAGTTTAGTGCTGTTGTTGCTGTCAATCAATAAATGAACTAATTAAACAGCATTAGGACAACAATACTAAATAATTACAGAATCAAAGGGTTGGAAGGGACCTTCCAAGGCCCTCCAGTCCAACCCCCTTCAGTGAGTGGTGATATCCTGGACTAGATGAGGTTTCTCAGAGGCTCAGCAAGCCTGGCTTTGGATGTCTCCAGGCATGGAACCTCCACCAGCTCTCTGGGCAACCTGGGCTAGTGTCTCACCACCCTCAGGGGGAAGAATTTCTTCACAATGTCTCATCTAAACCTGCCCTGGCTCTAGTCTAGGATGACTGCCCCTCATCCTGTCCCCTCCATGCCCTGGCAAACAGCTTTCCTATGCCCTTTTAGATACCGGTAGACCACCATGAGGTCTTCCTGGGGCCTTCTCTTCTCCAGGCTGGTGGTGAAGCACTGGAACAGGTTGCCCAGAGATGCCCCCTCTCTAGAGGTGTTCAAGACCAGGCTGGACAAGGCATTGAGCAGCCTGATGTAGTGGGAGGTGTCCCCGCCTATGGCAGGGGGGTTGGAACTTGATGATCTTTAAGGTCCCTTCCAACCCAAACTATTCTATGATTCTATGATTCTATGATCTCTCTCAGTACCCCCTTGGCTTATCTGTACACTCAAAATGATCTTTGCACCACTGACAAAGGACTCACCAGCTCTTCACAACAATGTCTCTTCTTGCTTCTTTTGGCCATGGTTTTGCAAGTGTCTCTCAGAAGAATTAGATCACAGGCAGTCCCACCTTAGCTACATATTTGCTAGCTGAACAAACAGGATGAAACTGGACTGATGGTCATGTCTGCTGGCAGAATGAAGCACTCTCAGGGCCACAAAGACTTGTTCCAAGCTTGCAGGGTGTTCAACCAACCTCTTACATCCCAGCTCTTGCCCGCTGCCAGGATGACCTGCCAGCAAATGCTCAGTGCTGCCCTCAGCACCACCACCAATAACTCACAGGCCAGGAAGACAAATTCATTCACATTTTACAGAGCAATCTCAGCAACACTAATTGCACAATGAAAAGGAATTTGTTCCAAGTATGCAGACAGCTTTTTAGCTGTGTACAGTTAGGAGTCATAAATCCTTAATGTGGCATTTAAATCCTATTCTAATAAACAAGATTTTTTTTTCTTAACTAAGTGCCTAATCAGATGGGGTTTCTCAGTTGTTTAAGAAGCTCTGAGAAAACACAAAATCTCTGATTAAGTTTTCACTGCACTAAACAGAGCTTTTCCTTCCCTAAGACAACCAAACCTTATTCCTTCCAAGCATTGCTCCTTCATGACGTGAAAGTGCTCAAAACTTTGCTTTTTCTTTTCAGTGGTGTTTTTTAAAGGTAAAGGGAAGGTAAAGAGGTAAAGAAAAAATAAAAACAGAGGCTTAAAATTCATTTTAAAAATTCTCTGACCTCATGGACAACTTTCTGTACCTTTGTTCACATCACTTGTCCCCACCTGCGGGCCAAATTCTGAAGCACATGGAATTGCTCCTGAAAATCTTGGGTTGACCCAGAAAAAAGAGAAATCTGTGATTAAAACATAGATGCAAGTAGTAAGAGAAGTCTCAAATTAACTAAGCAGTGCACTTGTGAGCACATTTTGCCCAAACACACGTTTGTATCTATGAGCTTTTAGGTGTGAGTTGAGTGAGGAGGAAGGTGGTTGGGAGATAATTTTGTGTTATCTGCATGTGCAGGACACCTAGATAACATTGATAAAGGTGGAATGAATATTTAAATACAAGCATGGAGCAGCAGACTTATCTAAAACTCTTATCTATGGTCTTTATTGGTAGAAGATTCCCACTCAAAGGAGCAGAGCACAGCCAACAAAGCCACACTCTCCTGTCTTCAGAGCTACAACACATGTGAGGAACAGAAGCACCTAAGCAACCACTCGAAGATATGAGGGTGAAAGAAATTTGACTTAAAAGTCTAAAGAGAGTCTTATCAGTGGGGAAGGATTAATAGAGGAGGATGGATGGCATTCATGAGCTTCCTAGAAGTGACCCTTCTGTAGTCATTCCTTTTCTTTGACACAAAGTTTGGTATTCCAAGAACAGTGGGATCATTATGCAGGTAGTTGTGATCTTCTTCCTTTTTTTTCAAAGGATTTAAAAAAAAAATTAATCAGAGCTAGTGGCACATCTTGAATTAGACATAAAAAGTATGGACAGACCGGATACAAGGAAACATTGATTCTGGAAAATTCCTACAATTGAATTAGGTTTTTACAACATTGATTTCCTGCCTTTACATCAATAAATCTGGACTTTTGTGTTTATGAAATACTTTCAGAAAGCAAGAATATGCACCAAAGTTAGTTATATTAATTATTTGTTTAGAGGATTCTCTTGCTTCACCTTCACATGACATGAATTTGTAAAGGAGTGTGAAATTGAGGTACACTCAAGGAATTTTGGCAGTTTTTTTAAGGTAGTTAAAGATTTCTGACTAGTATGAGTGTATCAATCAGGGTTATCCTGTGCTGAAGCACATTTCATCATCAGTTCCATCTTTAAATTCTGCATTTTCGCTACTTTTCTTTCTTGACCTTAGATTTTCATGGCACAGTTTTATACCTTTAATAAAACCTATAAAAAAGCAGAGGAGGGGAAAAAAAAAAAAGAAATCTTCATTGGAAATATTTGAAATATTCTCCACTGGAAAAATAATATCCTGTAATAGATGGATGGTCGTGTAAACACAGCTCTGCCCAGCACAACAAAACCAGCCTGGATTCGTGGGTATGACTTCAGAGCACGTGGTGGGGAGGCAGGAGGACTTTTGCTGGGGGGGGATTAATGCAGCAGGTTTGCTCTTTTGGGGACTCCAGTTGCAGCTGGGGCACTGGTTGGGAGGGAAAATAAGTGTGGTGGTCTCATTAGCCCTCATTACTAAAATTGACTGCCTGATTTTGGTGCCTTTGGCAGCCCTTCGGCAGATAAATCCAGGACTAGAATAACAAGGGGTTACTGGGAGCTCGACTTGAGGTGGGTTGGCAGAGAGGGGGAAGTTTGCACAAAGCCTGGCTGTCCCAGGGCCAGTCTTAACAGTCTCTTTGCTTCCATTTGCTCTGAATTCACTCATATATTTGCAATCAAAGCTGTTTTAAAGCCTTAAAAAAAAAAAAAAAAATAGAGGAGAGTGAAAGAGAGACAGGTCTCGAATTGTAAAACATATAACAGACCCCTTTCCTGACAAGTTTTATTGCTGTTCAACTAAATCCCTCAAGTCTATCTTTAAATTAGTTGAATTAGGAAAGATGTAAAACTAATCAGGATACTGCTGTCTAGATACTCCTTTGTCTGAAACACAGGAACTTTTATCTTCTGGTAGAATCATTACACGTGTTATCAGCAACAACCTTTTAGAAAGGGCTCGTAAATTAAGCAGTTTGCATATCTTGAAAGCATAATCACAGCACTTTTTTCCCTCCCAATTAAGCCATTTCTGCATTTTCATCTCAGCAAACTGCAGCTGCATAAAATATTCCATGGATTGCTGAAGCACTTTGAATTCTGGCTGCGTTCTGGCTCTGCATGAGGAACAAACCAGGGTGTCTGTATGTCTATAGGTATCCCCTTCTCTGCTTCCCCAGGGAGTCTCAAATGAGCCAGATATTCAGCTGATGGAAATCAGTGTTGTTCCAGATACTTTCAGACATGATATACTGCATTAAATCAACAGTCAGCCTCCTCCAACTACCTCCATCCCTCTGCCTGGTTGAAACCTTAATTAAAGCCTGTGTTGCTCAGGAGTCAGTACCCACCAACCCCAGAGGATTAATTAGGTCTGATATTTATTTCTTTTGATAGGAAACCCAGATGTCTACAGTTAAGCCAAAAATCATAGGGAGAGCCACCCTGCTTTTTTTTTTCCAGTGGACAGAGGAAAAGCAGCATTGCCCACCCAGAATTAAGGGACAGGAGCAAATAATTATCATCAAGGAGCAATTTGGCATCAGTGTGCTTTCATAATCTGCTAAGCCACTTTATCTGCCTGACTATGAAGTAATTCAGATGACTTTAACTTTTTCCTTTGCCACCAAGTATTATAAATACATATATATATATTTACCTTTATATATATCTTTGTATATATATATCTTTTTTTATATATTTATACACACACATGTTGATTTATTTGTCTGAAAGCTGGGAAGAAAAATATGGAGGGAATACTCTTGCCTCTCTATGGTTAAAGAAATGAGTCAGCTTGTATTTCACTTTAAGTATATGTTCTCCCATGTGTTATAAAAATACTTGTCCAGGCAGTAAAAGGCTTACCTTCTAATTAATTAATAATGCAGGAAAATAGAGAGTGAAACCACTCTAAATCATAAGCAAGTGCAGTATAACCCTCAGTTCCCACTCTTGAAAGAATATCTCCAAGAGGAGAATGTAGTTTGTGCTTTTTGCTTAGAAAAAATGTAGGATTCAGGGTGTTTTTGATGCTGAGCTTTGTGTTGTGGGCAGCCTTCTGGAAACACTTTCTCCCTCAGAAAAACCAGGCAGCACTGGATGAATTCACATGAAAGTCCTTCATATGATAATAATTTGTCTTTTCTTTCAATCTCAGAGATAAAACCCTGAGTTCTCCATTATTAAAAGAAAAGCAGCAAAAAAAAGAAGTTGGTTTCCAACCTTTGGATCAAACCTCATTTTTTGTGTGTCTGGATTATTTGTTCCAGCCTGTGCCTGTGCCTGTGCCTGTTTTTCAGTGATAAAATGTAAGAAGTAAATCTACAGGAGATCACCCAAAATCAAATATTGAAAAGAAATACTGCATCGTTGAATGGTTTGGGTTGGAAGGGACCTTCAAGATCATCCAGTTCCAACCCCCCTGCTATGGCTAGGGACAGCTCCCACCACATCAGGTTGCTCAATGCTTCATCCAGCCTGGCCTTAAACACCTTCAGGGATTGAGGGGGCATCCACAGCCTCTCTGGGCAACCTCTTCCAGTGTCTCACCAACCTCACAGTGAAGAACTCCTTTCTTCCCTCCAGCCTAAATCTTCCCTCTTCCAATTTGCCTCCATTCCTCCTAGTCCTGCCATCCTGGACCCTATTCAAAAGTCCTACCCCACCCTTTCTGTAGCCCCCTTCAGGTATTGAGAAGCTCCTCTGAGATCCTCCCTGAGCCTTCTCTTCTCCAGGATGAACAACTCCTTCAGCCCGTCCTCAGCTGCTCCAGCCCTCTCATCATCCTCATGGCCTGCTCCAACAGCTCAATGTCCTTCTTATGTTGAGGGCTCCAGAACTGAAAGATGGGACCTTTATGGTATTTATCCCCATATCACAATGAAAAAGAAAGTTCTGAACATTTTCAAGGCAACAAATTAATACTTTTTTTTTTCCCTAATAATTTCTGTCTGATCTTCCTCATTGTGTACCTGGGTATTGATTCAGAATAATGAGATTCTTGTTGATTTAACTGAGTTTTGGATGAAATCCCTGGAGAGTTTTGAACCTGTGATCTAATGATAAAATGCTGGAAAGCCCATTCCTTTTCCCTGATGCAGGGAGATGGGCATTTTGCCCCTCTGAATAGTATCTCTTGAACTTTGTGAAGTTTTTCTCACTGGTTACATCAGTATATTTTACAGCTTGTCCTTGAATTCTGCGTTACAAGACTAAAAATAATTTTTAAAAGACTAGAAAACAGCGATTTGGTTTTTTTTCTTATTATGTTTTTTTAAAAAATGTTTCTTCTATTTGTTTTTCAGGTAGACTGTCAGCAGCAGGCCTTTTGCATATTTTCCTGGAGCATTTCCTCGCTGCTTTGCAGCTCGTTAAGCTTCATTTTGATGTTTGTGTTGGGGGTTTTTCAACCCATCGACGGGGCATCTCACAGGTCTCCACAGCTCCAAATGTCAGCTGAAAAAACAAGCTCTCTCTTTTTAGCTCCTCCAGTTGATGCAAGAACACATCGGGACTCAGGCAAAAGGAGGGGAACTGAGAAAAAAAGAGGCAAATTCACTGTATTTGGAGTTAGGAGCAATTGCTACTAGATGTCCTGGTCCTCCTCTCCTTCCAGGTTCTGGAGAACATCAAGCCCAAGTGACCTCAGTGAAGGGGTACGTTGTCCCTCTCTTCTCTCCCTAGTTCTCTGCTACGTTTAATGCAGTCAGAAAAGACTCCAAGCAAACATTTGTAATTGCAGGGAGAAAGAACACTGCTGTCTTTATTTTTTTCCCTAACTTGACATCTATCAGATTTACTTTAAGTGTTCCCCTGGGCCCGTGGAGTTGCTGAGCTATAAACTAAGAATAATTAAAATAAAATATTTAAAAAAAAAAAAAAAAAAAAACCCCTCAAGTCTGCCAGGAGTGCATCGTTGGGAGTTAACAGCTCTCAATCACCTATTTCAGAGTGTTGCAAGAGCTGAAATAGGACAGGAGGCTTAATAAAACCCAAAAAGAACCCCATAATTCTTTGATGTTTTGATGCTGCAGGCTCAATTCTTGCACTTTCCATGACAGGCAATCAGAATTTAGATGCCTAGGTGCTGTTAAAGTAAATTTTGGATCAGCTAAATGAAAAGAAACGGCAGGATAAGGAAGATGCAGCCTTTTTTATTCATTTCTCAGCTAGTTAAAACCTTGGCCTGACTATTCTCATAAGGCACAAAGACAAGTTACCTTTAAAAACTATGGCTTTGCCAATTTATTGACCCCAGCTATCACCAAAACTAGTTACAATGACTTAATTCTAGTTACAATGACTTAAATTTTGGCTGAAACCCTACCAGACAGACAGTGTGTTCCCAGACTGGTCACATTCATAAATGTCATAAAAAACATACTTGTTCTATGACATACGTGAAATAAAATTCTCCAACAAGACATCTCTAACCCCAAAGGCATGAAGCAAAAAATCTTCAAGCACGTGATGGGGAATGAGAGTTGCCAAAAATGGGTGCTTGGATGTTGGTGGACTCTTGAAGCAAACCTTCCTCAGGCTTGGTTTTAACATAATTTTTATTATTTATTTTTATTATTCTTAGAAGCCAGAGGATCCATGTGAGGTAAGATGAAAAAAAAAAAACAAAGCAAATGAAGAAAAACCCAGTCCAAACTGGTTCAATTTTTTGGTGAGACCTGTTCCACTGTGAATTTAAAGAGGAAAAATGAAGTCAAAGATCACACTCAGGGGATGGGAGCAGAACATCTGGAGGCACATCATGGGCAAATAAAGAATCAAGCCCAGGTCTGTCTGCACCCAATGCTTCTGCACTGTAATTTTACATTGATTTTTACATCTAGTAGAAAGAAAACAAACTTATTTCTATCTTTTTTACTATAAGTGTGTTATCATTGGATAACTCCTCTCTGGAAAAGGATATTTTTTTACAAGAAGTTGGCATTATCAGTACTTTTTTCTTTTTAAAAATGAGTCACCTCAGATTTCTGAGAAGGCTGTTCTGCTGCTTTGTATTCTGCAAATAACACAAAACACTATTTGTATTCTGAAAACCCTCATTTAAATATAACAAGAACCTCTATCCAAAGATGATAAAGCCATCAAGTGGAGAAGATTTTGTCTGCATTTAACCTTCCAAGATAGAAAAATCTACCTTTCCAACCCTTAACAAAACCAGAGGCATTTTAATTTTTTTAAATGTGGCCCCTCAACGTGCTCTAAATCAAAACCAGACACAACAGCATCACTCTGTTCTTGTTAAAACTGCTGAAGAACACCCACCAAAGCTTTGAACTGAGCCTGTGTCTCACCTTTTCTACAGCTGCCCTCCTTTTGGGGACAAATTTCTTCCCCAGGACACTGGAACCAAGTGTCTTTTGCAGAAGGGATGCCCCATAGAGAAGGGAGATCTGCCTGAGGGGAGTTTTGTCCTTAACTAAGGGAGGGTTGGGGAATGAAATGGTCTCCAGCTCTAAAGAATGAAGGTGGTTGGGAATTTTCCAAGGTACTTATTTGGCTGGGTGTCACAGAATGGCAATTTGTTGAAACTGAAACCCATTCACAAGGGAAGGTCTGTCTGAACAAATCTCCCAACTCAGAGTGAAAAGAGAAAAACAGAAAAGCAAGTCAGAAAAAAAATAAAAAAAAAAAAAATTGAAAGAAGGGGAACAAAGAGCAGTTGGAGAAGTTGCCCCTTTCTGACAATCCTGGAGGAGAGAGATCAGGGGTCTGGCTCAGTGTGATTCTTGTCTTTCTCGCTGTAAATGGCAAATTATGCAGATTGTTTTAGAACAAGAATTACCAAGTCAAAGTGGAACAGAACAAAGCCAAATGGATTGGCTGAGCCTGATCTCTTGAAACGAACCCTTTTGTTAAAAACTTTGACTTTTCACCCTTTTCTGCAGCCAGGGTTCATGCAAAAAAAATTCTAAAGCAAACAAAATTACAGAATCACAAAACGTCAGGGATTGGAAGGGACCTCAAGAGATCATCTAGTCCCATCCTCCTGCTGGAGCAGGAACACCCAGACCAGGTCACACAGGAAGGTGTCCAGGTGGGGTTTGAATGTCTCCAGAGAAGAAGACCCCACACCCTCTCTGGGCAGCCTGTACCACTGTTCTCTTACCTTCACCCTGACAAAGTTTTTTTCTCATATTTCTGTGGAACCTCCTGTGTTGCAGCTTGCACCCATTGCCCCTTGTCCTGTCATTGGAGGTCACTGAGAAGATCCTGACTCCATCCTCCTTACACTCACTCTTGCCATATTTATAGACATGACTGAGGTCACCTTTCAGTCTTCTCTTCTCCCAGCTACAGAGCCCCAGCTCCCTCAGCCTTTCCTCAGAAGGGAGATACTCCAATCCCTTCATCATCTCTGTGTCTCTCTACTGGACCCTCTCCCTGTTGTATGATTCTATGGTTTCGCTTTCCAGGTCTTGAAGGAGAAGAAAAAGAAAAGCTGAAGTGAACTCACGCATGGGGAAGTCAGACCTGGTAGGAGCACAGCTCTCCTGATACCCAGTGTAATCACTCATTTTCATATCAGATTTGGGTTTGGTCTTGCATAGGTTGAGGGTATCTGCTATAGAATCATAGAATGGTTTGGGTTGGAATGGACCTTCAAGATCATCTAGTTCCAATCTCCCTGCCATGGGCAGGGACACCTCCCACTACACCAGGTTGCTCTGTGCCTCATCCAGCTTGGCCTTAAACACCTCCAGGGATTGAGGGGGCATCCACAACCTCTCTGGGCAACCTATGGTCTTGCTATATCAGTCCAGCAGTAAAGACATGTGAGCCCAAGTTGACATGGGTTTGGTTCTTCAAAGCAGGAGGATGGAGACCTTCAATCAAGGTGGAATGCACATGAATCATGAAGGCTGCTGAACATCTAGAAAAAGACACAACATCCCAAGGGCTCAAAATGTTGACTTAGTAAGCAGCTGTAGGGTGGATTTAGCTGCAGTCAGGTCTGGGATGAGTTTAACCTCTGGCTCAGTCAAATGGGTTTTAAGCAGCTCTTGATCCCAGAGGGAGCTATTGACTCTTGATGGACGCTGTCACCAACATGGTGTTTTTCTACCTCTCTGAACCCCACAAAGAACTGGGAGTTCTTTGCAGCCCTTCTGCCTTTGAGTTAAAAAAAAAAGAGGCAGATTTTAACTTGTTCTTCCAAAGAAACATTATATTTCCTTTCACCCCCATATTCCTTCTTCCCCATTACCTCCACCCCAGTTCTTTCCTTACCACCAGGCTGAAGGGGAAAGAAAGAGGCAGAAAGAAAAGAAAAAGAGAGAGAAATCTGCTGCCTGGATTGGAAAAGTCATCTTTTCCCAGGAGCAGTGTAATAATGTTAATGGAAGGGAGAAGGGGAAAGAGGAAATGTTTCGCTAACGTGGAGAATTTCTGGCCTGGGTTCTTTCTGAGGCCTGTTTGTCAGGGGGAAAAGGAAATTGGTGGCTGGATGAAATATGAGCTGATGCAGCTGCAATGCCTTTAAATACAAGCTTTTTTAGGCACACTGGTGCTTCAGTTTGGGTATATAAGCAGATGCCTTTCCCTACTTCACATGGGGCCATTGCGTGCTGTGGTTTTAAGACCAGTGTTCAGGTGATTAAAAAAAAGAAATTGAGGAAAAAAAAAAATGAGGGAAAAAAAAATAAATTGAGAAAAAAAAAAAATAAATTGAGTATAAAAAAAAAAGGGGGGGGGGAGGAATGAAATGTCATTTTTGGAGAGGCAAAAAATACTTCAGGCTCTTTGGCATGGAAGTCATAAAGGGCTTTTTGTGTGTGGGTAGTCAGTGCAGTGTCAAGAGAAATCACTTGCACAAGGTGGAGTAACATTATCTGAAATTAAATTCTAGCCTTCATTTACAAGGAAAAATTTAAGGTGAAAAGGAAAAAGAAAAGGAAAAAGAAAAGGAAAAAG
>VZTY01028286.1:0-21230 GCA_013400935.1 Turnix velox
AGGGCTCCACACCTGGACACACTGAGGAGCTCAAATGTAGATTTAAAAGCTTAAATCTGAATTAGGAAAATTTTAAGCAACAATAACCCTCTTGTAAGACCAACTCTGATAAGGGAGAGTATGACTGAATCTGCAGATGGAGTTCACTGGAAAGTTCCAGGTCGTGGAATTACACCTGGGTGGAATAAAAGCAACCACTGTTAGTAAAGAGAAAAAGTGAATAAATCAACTCTCTGGTAATGAAACAAATAAATTAATAACTGGAAGCTGCCTTCTTACCAACTCACCCATCAGGAAAAACCAATTCCTTTCTACATACGTGATATTCCTCCTGAGAAATTCCCTCAGTTCAGCAAAGAACATGAACACATGCCTTACTCAGTGAGTAAATCTATGCTTATCATTAAATCGAAGCAAAGAGTATAATTACGTCAAAATTAAAAAACAAAGTGCCTTTGGAATTACTCATGAACTTGAAATTCAGCCATTTCCATGCAATGTTGACCCGGGGCATCTGGGAGAAAAGGATCCAGGGAGACACAAACAGTGGAAAAACTCTCTGAGATCCTTTCACAAGCCCTTTCAGCCAATGGGTGGTTGCACTGTTATTAAACAGGCAGGTCTCATCCAGGCTGTTTGGCCAACTAAATCATCAAAGTGGATAAAAACTAAAAAACCCCATTAATTTTCAGATGGGTGTGTTCCCTGAGGAATCTGTGTGGCCAAACAATGACAGGCACTGGCCTGTGAGACAGAGGGGTTAAGGTACGGGGGTGATCCCACATTTTGGGATGGCTCCAGAGTCTTCAGCTGGTCAAGATGATGAGGAAACAAGATGGGCTCTGAGGGCCTGTTACAAAGTTTTTGTCATTTGGAAAGCTGTCATTCTGATCTGTTCTGTGGCATGTGACAGGACTTTAAGGTAGTGGGACACTGGAAGAGGTTGCCCAGAGAGGCTGTGGATGCCCCCTCTCTGGAGGTGTTTAAGGCCAGGCTGGATGAGGCACTGAGCAGCCTGGTCTAGTAGGAGGTGTCCCTGCCTATGACAGGGGGGTTAGAACTTGATGATCTTTAAGGTCTCTTCCAACCCAAACCATTCTACGATTCTATGTGGGGCAAGCAAACATNTAAGGTACGGGGGTGATCCCACATTTTGGGATGGCTCCAGAGTCTTCAGCTGGTCAAGATGATGAGGAAACAAGATGGGCTCTGAGGGCCTGTTACAAAGTTTTTGTCCTTTGGAAAGCTGTCATTCTGATCTGTTCTGTGGCATGTGACAGGACTTTAAGGTAGTGGGACACTGGAAGAGGTTGCCCAGAGAGGCTGTGGATGCCCCCTCTCTGGAGGTGTTTAAGGCCAGGCTGGATGAGGCACTGAGCAGCCTGGTCTAGTAGGAGGTGTCCCTGCCTATGACAGGGGGGTTAGAACTTGATGATCTTTAAGGTCTCTTCCAACCCAAACCATTCTACGATTCTATGTGGGGCAAGCAAACATGAACAGTGTAGAACAGATCTAAAACTGTAGGATTTATCATTAAAAGACAACGTGTGGATAACTTTTTCCTTCATTCAAGTTAATGAAAATGCAGGAAGAGACAATCATGTTCTAGGATGTGTTTCCACACATCCTCTCTGAAGGTATCTACTTTTATCAGGGATTTATTTTGCAATAGCAGTAGCTTCTCTCATCAAGAGCAGGCCACCAGGGCAGAGAGCAAACCCAGCTCCCTACAAAGAGTCTAAATCAACTGGTGATTTGAAAGGGTTTCTCCGACTTTATAGGACTTTTCTTTGCTTTTTTTCTTTCCTCAATGCAAACTCAGAAAAGCACTCCAGTGGATGGCAAAGTGTCTCACAAATACCTTGTATAATTTGGCAGACACCATGCCCCACATCTAATTTCATTACAGCACACCTAATGTTGTGAGGGTTTTTACAGTGGTTTTTGCACCTTTAACAGCATGTTGATTATTGCATTTTGAAATAACTCCCTTACTTCTCTGAGAGGAGACGAAGTGAAAATTTCATTTAGAATCCCAACACCTGGAGAAAACCAACATCACGTGGCTCGGGGGCACTTCTAAACAGGAAATACTCCATTTATTTTTTTAGCTGTGTTAGTGCAATAAAGTCCAGCATCCAAGTGCGAGCAACACATTTTCTGTTTTATTAAACAGCATGAAAGGATTTATTACTTCTCCACTGAACCCACTCCTGGCACCAAATGGAGCTGGACAATAATTGTCAGGCACTGAGTTTAACATTACGAGGAAACACCTTTGGTGGAGATCAGATTTTATTGCATAATGAAAAATACACCTAGATGGTGAGGCTTCCTTGGAGAATTTGCTTGGTGAGTGTAATCTCAGGTACTGCTGCTTAATAAATTGGATTCTTTGAAACGGGAACTAAAGTACTGAAATAACATCTAAGAAGGTTATTTTGCTTTTTTCTTCCTCCAGCTATATGAAGTTCCTTGAGGTGGAAAATAAAAGCAGAGGAGATGGAGAACACTTCCTTTACCACTCAACAGGTAAGGGCTGTGATGTGCTCTCAAAGAGAAGTGCAACAACTCAGGGCTTTCCTCCTCCTCTGCTCTCATCTTCCCAGGCTGCTGTGGTCCCTGGACACAAAGGACTTTTTTACTCTTCTCATTCCCTTGCTAGTGAAATGTGTCCTGTCATAGAATGATTTGGGGAATAGAATAGAAGGGACCTCAAAGAGCACTTCATTCCAACCCCAGGACTCCTTTCACCAGTCCAGGTTTCTCAAAGCCTCCTCCAGCCTGTCCTTGAACCCCTTCAGGGATGGGGCAGCCACAGCTTCTTCTCTGGGAACAGATCCAGTGTCTCAGCACTCTCACAATAAAAAAATTCTTTCTAAAATCTAATCTAAATTAGGTTGGCTGGAAAGAAGAAGTTGATGAGGGCTTTTGCAGGTGCTCTTGCACACTAAGGGGCCTCCTCAGGAGTGGAAAGTGATGAGCAAAGGGAGAGATGTGGGTAAAGTCCTGCTGTCAAGATCCTCTGAAGAAGGGAGGAGCTGCAGCTCTCTGTGCATGAGTGCCCTACACCTCGCAGGAGCAAAGAGGCTGCAAATAGGACAGCAAAGCTTTATGCTCTCTTGACACAAGTCACAAATGACTGCTGAAGGTTGAAATGATGGTCCCGGAGTGACAAATTACCCCCAGAGGTCTCGGTGGAACGTTGCAGCACTCAATATACGCCTACTTTTGCGCTGAGACCTGCAGGATATGTGTCAGAGTTTTGGGCTTAAATTCAGAAATGTGAAAATGCTTTATACAATCCCAGAATGAGGGGTTCTTCCTCGGGGCAGAACAACAGTCTCTGAGCACTGCCGAAGAGGTAAAAAGGAAGAAGGAGAAGGAGCAAGGATGAGCCTGGTCCTCCTCATGCAAGGAAAAACCGAGAAGCTTCTTTCTGAGAATTACCAAAGTCTTTAACACATACACACTCGCCCTCAGTGATCTGGAATCGAATTTTAACCCCAAAAACTCACTTGTTTTTTTTGCATGGTGCGAGATGAGCGCTCCTACTCGCTACTCTCGCATCTAGAAGGGTTCCCGTGGCCACCAGAGGCAAGACGAGATGCTAGAAGGCGCCAGGAGAGGGCAGCGGTGCCCAGGTCTGGGCTGCCCAGGGGTGTAAGGGGGGGCTGAGCCTCCCTCCTTCCCGCTGCCATCGGCACTGCCATCCCACACTCCCCCAAAATCGGGGGGAGGTGAAGAGGGGTCGTGTGTGCACACAGGCAGGTGTTAAGTGTGATTTTTCTGCAAAGCAACTGACAGTTTGCTCTTAGGCTGAGGTTTCTTGTCTCCTTTGCTGGTCAGATGGGGCATTACTCATTACCTTTGAGGAGATCCAGCTCAACCATCAAACTAACTCTGACAGAATGACCATTGAATCATGTCTCTCGGGACCATGTCTATCAGTTTTCTAAATACATCTAATACGAGGCACTGAGCAACCTGATCTAGTGGGAGGTGTTCCTGCCTATGGCAGGGGGGTTGGAACTAGATGATCTTGAAGGTACCTTCCAACCCAAATTATTCTATGATCTCCTTTGCTTTGTGTTTGTAGGTTTCCTAAGCTAGTAATTTAGTGGTGAGTACCTGGGGGTGGTGACTCCATTGCTTCCTTGGGTGGCCTGTTCTGGTGCTTAACAACCCTTTTGGTGGGGAAATTTTCCCAAATATCCAATCTAAATCTCCCCTGGTGCAACTTGAAGCCATTTCCTAGTCTCCTATTGCCCCATACATGGCAGACATACAGGGAATCCTCTTGAGATCACCCAACAGCAGTACAGGAAATTCCTTAAGGAGTTTTAAGGCCAAGTGAGACATTTACAGTGAGATACTTCCATCTCTCCTGTCTGAAGGGAACTTTGTGTTGTGATTCCTGCAAGCAGCACTGATCCATGTGGAGACCTCTCTGTGTTTGGAACATGGACCATGGTGGATTTGTGGTGGGAAAGAGGAATCTTCTTCCTCTTCTGGTTCTCTTCTGCTCCTCAGAGGGCTCCCATCAGCTGAGCTGGTGGCTTTTAGCCAGTGTAGGCACTTCTCTCCAGAAAAAGCCACCAGGTTGACAGCCAAAAATTATGGAGTAGACATAACAAAGGTCAGGACTGGTGCAGGAGTGTTAGTTTCCACCATCGCACAGCAGTAGAAAAGAGGCCCTGAAAGGTGGTGAAATCAAATCATTCAGTTCAACATCATGCAACCACACACCACAAAAGCTGCTCCTAGGACAAATTCAAAAGTTCTCCACTGGACTGTTTAACCTGTGCACAGGTAACACTAACACTCAGAACTGCATCATCAGGGACCAAAAAATATTCAGAGCAACTTTATATGTTCCAGTTTTTGTGTCAGTCTCTGTTTAAGGAACAAGGAAAGCTTCCACCACAGGGGACAGGGTAATCCATGTCTGCTTAGCAAGAGATTGTAGTGCCTTTTGATCCTTCCAGTGCCAACAGAGAGGATATAAGACAAGATGCCCCTCCTGGGTGACCCCATCTGACCAACTCTGTGCTCCCATTTTTCCATAGGGAAGAAGGATCTTTTCTTTCGGTAGTGTTTATTGGTTACAGTGAATTGCTTCTTGGGAGTTTAAATGATCCTTTTCATTTGGGTGGACTGCAGGTCTCAATGGCAGCGCATGAGAGCCACAGGTGAAGCAAACTGGAAACAAAAGAAAAACCAGTCCATGAGTCTCACTGAAGGAAGTGCAGAAAATCCCAGTAAATTTGGTTAAAAGTAGGATAAATATCCCAAACTGGTTATACTTTTTCACACTAATGTCTTCGTCCAGAAAACAACTATACACATAATTAATGTTACCACTGTAACAACCTCATTATGGCACCTTTGCTGTGGATATTTCCATTTTTATAGAAGCCACATAAAAATTTTTCAGTTCTACCTCATTACATCCTTCTGAACACATGGAAAAATGACATTTTGAGAAAAATCATTATAATTAGTAGATAATATAGGCCGAAGACCTGATTATAAATAACAAGGTCATTGCTAAAATGGGGATATTTTCCAACCAGCTCTAAAAGTGGTCCAGCAAAAAAATAGGTCAGGCCAGCCTAAATGGCCTTTACAGTTTGGTCTTGAAATCAATTTGGAGGGACTGATCTAAAACTTGCATGAGATGTATCATGTAAATTGCAAGCTCAGGGAGCCTGCATTTATGTGAGTAGGAAACTTTGGTTAAAAAAAAAAAAAAGGCAGAATGAACCTAAGAGATGAAATGTGAGTGAGAGGCAATAAGAACACCTCCTGAGAAGTGTCTTTCTCTCACACCACAGGCATGGATGGGAAACGGATGGTGAACATTTGAAGTGGTTATTCATCACCTCTGTAGCCCTCACTCCTCACCCGCCACAGATGTCTCCTCATAGTAAGACACTGAGGTCACTGATCCAGGGCATCAAGCCTTCATTTCACTGGGAAATGATCCCTTCTCAGCTTTGTGGCTGCACACACAAAGGTATGAAGCCTGGAAAAATGCAGTTGGGATTGAAGTCATTGTTTATACTTATACTTGGGGTGGGTTTTTGTCACAGAAGGTTTGTCCCATGTGATACTGATGGGAGTAGATGTTGGGTGACTAGTCAGCCCCTTGCCTGGGGTACTGTTTGCACAGACAGAAAAACCTGGCCTGGTAACTCATATTTGGTGAAAGGGAAGTGTAGAAGGAGTAAAAATAAGTAGTATTTTTTAAGATGTGTCTACTTCCAAGCTGTGACACAGAAATGGAGAGCTGAACTCTTATCTTGTGCTAACAGATGAGACATTTCTCCTGTCAGATGATTTAGCAAAGCAGCGTGTGCTGAGATACAAATGACAGTAGAGATGGAGGGAAGGAAAGAAGAAAGAAGGGATGGAAGGAGGGAGGAAAGGAGGAAGGGAGAGAAGGATGGAAGAAGGGAGATGAGGAGATGGTCATTAGAAATTGGGTAATTACATCAGGATTGGCCAGAAAGGATTAAATCTGAAGAGGACACTGAAAGACTGGAATTGACAAAATGTGGGACAATCTAAAACCAAACCAACAAGCACATTACCACTCTCCAAGTCCAGTCCTCTCCAGCATCATCCCCATGAAATGCAATGCCGATGGCAAAAATTCCACCACCCCATGCACCCGGGACCTAAGCAGGAAGAGGTTAATTCCCTCTGAGCCTTTACAGCACAAAGTTAAATCCTCATGTTATTGCTTTCTATGTTTTTTTTGTTTTGTTTATGCTTTTTTTTTTTAATTGTGTGGTGAAAGAGGCAGGCTTTAAATATTTGTGTGGGCTGCTTCGCAACAAATTGCAGGAGATTTTTAGAAAAACAATGACTTCTCATAGAATTTACATTGTGGTTGAGCTGGGTGCTAATGGCTCAATGGCTGGTTTGTGGGAAGAAACAGCCAGAAAGAGATGGGTTACATTGTGCATTGTGTGCCTCAGAAGCTGCCAGAATAATAGAATCATAGAATGGTTTGGCTTGGAAGGGACCTTAAAGATCATCTAGTTCCAACTACCCTGCCATGGGCAGGGACACCTCCCACAAGACAAGGTTGCTCAGCACCTTGTCCANTTGAGAAGCTACTATGAGGTCCCCTCTGAGCCTTTTCTTCTTCAGGCTGAACAACCCCAACTCCTTCAGCCTGTCTTCGTAAGGCAGTTGTTCCAGCCCTTTGACCATGGCCCTCCTCTGGACTTGCTCCAATAGCTCAGTGTCCTTTTTATGTTGAGAAATTGAGGACCAGAGTGGGGATAAAGCTGGGGATTCTGGAGAACAGAAAATGGATTATGTTAGTCCTGGCACTGGTGGTGGTAGGGTCTGAAGGTCAGTGCTGTGGGGTGTAATCCCCACACAGAGCATGGGGCTCCAAACCAACCAAGAGATGGCTGCAAGCCTGGCTCCTTATCTCTTAGGAAACCAGCTGTGTTGCCAGTATTTTTCTTTCTTTCTATTTGTCTGCCATAAAGGTGTTATTATTAAATAGATTGTAATCCTTTCGCTATCAGCTGAGAACTGATTTAAAACTAGGATATCATCTATCCAGCCATGTAAGAAAGACAGAGCTTGCAGAAACGGGCACTTGTAGCTGATGAAAAATCACTGAAAGTAGCTCAGAAATAATGAGATTTATCAAACTAGGAAGCACTACTTTTCTTTTTCTTTCTTTTTCTTACCCCTCCCCATTTTAGGATCATAGAATTCTAGTATAGTTTGGGTTTGAAGGGACCTTAAAGATCACTTAGTTCCAACCCCTTTCACCTTGAGGATGCAACTACAGCATGTTTTTGAGGTTTCTGTTACTACTGCTGAAGCCAAAATCATACTTCACCCCCCAGAAATTTATCACACTGCCAGAATAACAGATTTTTAAGCAAATATTGTTGGAAAAATCAGGGAGGAACAAATTGGTGATGATTCCTGGTATTGGATTTGAAACCCCTGTCATTATCTGTGGAGGTTGCATCATTTTCCTGCATGGATGGCCTTGGGTTAGGACCTTTTGGACCACTCCTGGTGAGTTTAGATTGGATGAGCACATGAAGTATCAACAGAGATGCCCTAAAAAAGGGTGCAAAAAAGGAGGTGAACACAATTGTATCTGATATCATATGGCCTACTGTGCATTGATAAAACCCCTGATAACTGTCGCTTCATTTTACCACTAAAAATGCAGTCACTGCTTCCTGTGTACACAGATAACAGTGAAGCCACACAGCTTTCCTGGAACCTCCTTCAGGAGAAAATAAGTGAGTGTGCCTGCTCACAGGAGCTGTGAGAAGCAGGGCTAGGAAAGCAGCAGCATTCATTCCTGTAAATATGAAGATTTCAGAGAAAAGTGACTTGCACATGAACCTGTGGGCTTTAAGCCAGAAACAAAGACACACTAGAGTCTGGATTTGCAAACTGAGATGCTCTGAATCAAGTGAATGATGATGGTGACTTCCTCTAAGTGTGTTCTCTTTATGTTTTAAACTCTCAGAATATACTGAAGTGGAGAAAAGTAGCTCTCAAAAGGTGTCACCCAGCAGCAGGGCACGTGCTGTCTGTCAGAGCCTCTCTGCAGATGACACATGGATGTTACAAGTCTTTGTGAAGTTTCATGAGGCAGCTATCCTCATACACAAATGTGTAGAGATGGCACTAAACAAATGCAGATGTGGTCATGTCTTCATGTCACAATAACACTCTTCTGTTTAGTCCCATACTCCTTAATTCCATATATAGTTATGTGTGTGTGTACACACAGAATCACGGAGTATCAGGGAAGGGACATCAAGAGATCATCTAGTCCAATCCCCCTGCTGGAGAAGGAACACCTAGATCAGGTCATGCAGGAAGGTATCCAGGTGGGACTTGAATGTCTCCAGAGAAGTAGACCCCACAACCACTCTTGGCAACCTGTGCCACTGTTCTCTCACCCTCACTGTGAAAAAGCTTTTTCCTATATTTCTGTGGAACCTCCTGTGCTCCAGTTTGTACCCATTGCCCCTTGTCCTACCGCTGGAGATTGCTGAGAAGAGCCTGGCTCCATCCTTCTGACACTCACCCTTTACTTATTTATTGACATGAATGAGATCACCCCTCAGTCACCTCTTCTCCAAGCTAAAGAACCCCAACTCCCTCAGCTGCTCCTTGTAAGAGAGATGTTCCAATCCCTTCATCATCTCTGTGTATCTACACTGGTCTCTCTCAAGCAGTTCCCTGTCCTTCTTCAACTGAGGACACAATACTCCAGATGTGTCCTCTCACACACATAGATAATTTTACACACAGAGAGGGTCATGCAGGCTACATACACATGCAGAAATGAACTATTCTATAGTAAACATCTAGCAACATGTGCTTTCCAAACTTGTGGAAATGGTTTTTTTCTGTCTATAAGTGTAGAAAAGGGGCTGTGTGTTTCAGTGGCTGTCTTGCTGAACTGATGGCAGAGGATTAAATTTTGGCCATCAAACCATTCACCTTGGTCAGTGGATCTAATGATAATCCATTTGATAGTGGCAAAAAAATAAAATGCTGTCTGCTGGCAGCTTTGCAGCTTTGTGAATGAGAGAATTAGTTCCCAGAGGCTGAGCACTAACTGCAAACTGTTATCACTTCCCAGTGGCTGTCGCTGCTCTTGCTTTGCTCAGTGGTTTCCTTTTCCAAGGCAGAAATCTGGAAGGAACGAAATCAAAACTCTTAGACCTCCATCTGTGTAAAAGCTGGGTGAATGAAAAGGAAAAGCAATACCCTTTTAAGATAAACCTCAGGAAACTAAAGGCAAAGGGCTATTAGAGAAATCGTCTGATCTGGCTTTCACAGTACAGGCTGTCACACTTTGCATAATTAACCCACTTTTGAATAAACTGTACTGTGTTTTGAGCGTGGCACATCTTCTCGGAAGGCATGTGCTCTTCCTGAAGACAGTAAGAGCTGGCAAATCATCATTTCTCTGGATGACTGACTCACTATTAAAATCTCCTCATTTGGATTCATCTTGGCTTCAGCTTCTGGCCACTGGTTTTTGTCTTTCTTGTCCCCAGTGCATTTAAAACCCCCTTGGTGCCTGGTGTTTTCTTCTTGAGAGGAAAATTAACTCTATGTGTGAAGAGCTCTGAATGCTTCTGCCTCCTCATGAAAGACTTCTATGGTATTTCAGCCATATGGTATTTCTTCTATGGTATTTCACAAGAAAGAGCTCCTGGACAGATAATTTATATATTTTTTCATCATACTGTGCAATAAAATGCAACTAGATGAGCCAAAACAGGTTAAAAAAAAATCACCGAGTACAAAAGGCAGAACTTTCCAGCACAGTAGCTTGTGGTCACACTTTGACCACAGCCCGGAATCTTGAAGAGCTCCCACAGAAGTTTGCTTGAATTAAATGTGATAAGCATAAAAACACATAGAAACATAGAATGTGTTGAGTAGGAAGGGACCTTCAAAGGTCACCTAGTCCAACCCTTCTGCAGTGAGAAGGGACATCCTGCTCCATGTCAGATTTCTCAGAGCTTCATTGAGCCTGGACTTGGGTGTCTCCAGGAATGGAGCCCTCCACCACCTCTCTGGGCAACCTCTTCCAGTGCCTCACCATCCTCACGGGGAAGAACTTCTTCCTAATGTCTAATCCTAACCTATCTTGCTTTAGTTCCAAACCATTGCCCCTCTTCCTGTCTCTCATGTCCTGGCAAACAGTCCCTGAAATATAACAAAACAAAATACCTTTGAGTGCTCCAGCTCTGAGTGATTGGTCAGCCTTGCCAGGTCTTCTTCAAGCTATGAGATTTGGACATTACTACTCTGGCAGTTCTACAATCTTGAGAACAGTTATTGCTTCCATTCAAACCCATCACTAGTTACTCTGTTGGTTTTGGGAAGCAGAAGATTGCACCAAATGTCCTTTCGTTATTTTCCCCACCGTTGTTCAAAGGAGACAATTATAGAGTGTTTTCCTTACCCAAACTTCCTTTCCAGATTACCCCAGTTGAATTCTGTACTGCAGTATCATTTGCCAATTCAAGTCTAGGGAGTTATCCTCTAAATGGATGTATCCCTCAGCCTTTCTCAGAAGCAAAGCACAAGCATTTCCAGCAAAGACTATTTCCAGCAAAGAATCTTTGCCAAGTGATGGTGCCTCATACTCTCATCTTCCTCCTTAACTGCTGTTCATGTTTGCAAAGAAATTATTAAACCAGAGAAAACTGCATAAAAACTTAGAAATACCTCAGTTTCTCAGCACTTCAACACTCATCTCCACCCTCCAGGCAATGCCTGGACATGGAGAGAAGCAACTTTAATGAAATCCTGATGTTGAACCATTGGCAAGTTACACCTTCAATCTGGATTTCCCTGCCTGTGCATACACCAATACCTACAAATTGAGCACAGGAAGTTCTTTTTGGTGGCCCACACCCCTCAAATACCTCTGGTTGTTCTGTCTCCAGGTTTCTAGATTTGAAAGCCAGAGTTAAATTCTCATCTGTTCTCATCCCACTCTCCCAAACAAGCAGAGATAGGAGGCTAGCCACCTCCCAGTGGAAACACGTCCTTACAGGGGTCCTGCTCTCCAACACTGCTGACCTTAGCAATGCAGGGACTCCAAAATTTGCATAAGCACTATATCTGCCCTACCATGACTTTCAAAGTGACCAGTCTTTAATGCCATGTTGGTTAGAGGTTGATAAAATCAAATAGATGCTTGCAGTTAACCATGGCTGGAGCAGGTCCAGAGAAGGGCTGTAAAAATGATCAAAGGGCTGGAGTTGGGGTTGTTCAGCTTGGTGAAGAGAAGACTCAGGGGGGACCTCGACGGTAGCCTCTCAATCCCTGACGGTGGCTACAGAAAGGCTGGGGTAGGACTTTTTAATAGGATATGTGTTGGGAGGACTAGAAATAATGGATGTAAATTGGAATATTGGGAGATTTAGGCTAGATATAAGAAACAAATTCTTTACAGCGAGGGTGGTGAAACACTGGAACAGGTTGCCTAGAGAGGCTGTGGATGCCCCCTCTCTGGAGGTGTTTGAGGGCAGGCTGGACAAGGCACTGAGCAGCTTGATGTAATGGGAGGTGTCCCTGCCCATGGCAGGGGGGTTGGAATTGGATGATCCTTAAGGTCCCTTCCAACACAGACCATTCTATGATTCTGTGGTTTGGTGAAATACCACTGGCCACAACTTCTAACCCACGCTTGACACTGGGTACCTCACTCCAAGGTCATACCTTGAAAAAGGGGTAAAAAAATTATTTGAAATCATCAGCCTCTTACTGCTAAGGAATCACTGCTGGATTTTTTTTTTTCCTTCTCTATTTTCAGAGGCTTTTGGCAGAACTCTAAAATTAAATATTCAGTGAAATACAAGTCAGGTTTGAAAATGCATACTCCAAAAGAGCTTGGAACCACTAGTGCATCTCATACCGTAAAAGCCTCTGGCTGGCAGGTTATGTATCAGTCATCTGCTTCTTACCTGCAAAAAATGATCAGTTTGTTTATCAACCACAGGGAACTTCCCCTCCATTTGAGTGTTTCTATGATTTGCAAGGCTAATGCTTGTTGGGCTGGCCAGGGAAGGAATCTTCTTCAATCTCTTTCATAGTCAAGCTGACTTGACATTGGATGTAAAACTGACACTGCTTCTTCAAATAGAAACAAGCAAATGGGACAAAGTTTGAGGTGCTCCTGAAGGGTGATGCATTGATAGGCATTTTGNAGCCACCTCTTACTGCTAGGGAATCACTGCTGGATTTTTTTTTTCCTTCTCTATTTTCAGAGGCTTTTGGCAGAACTCTAACATTAAATATTCAGTGAAATACAAGTCAGGTTTGAAAATGCATACTCCAAAAGAGCTTGGAACCACTAGTGCATCTCATACCGTAAAAGCCTCTGGCTGGCAGGTTATGTATCAGTCATCTGCTTCTTACCTGCAAAAAATGATCAGTTTGTTTATCAACCACAGGGAACTTCCCCTCCATTTGAGTGTTTCTATGATTTGCAAGGCTAATGCTTGTTGGGCTGGCCAGGGAAGGAATCTTCTTCAATCTCTTTCATAGTCAAGCTGACTTGACATTGGATGTAAAACTGACACTGCTTCTTCAAATAGAAACAAGCAAATGGGACAAAGTTTGAGGTGCTCCTGAAGGGTGATGCATTGATAGGCATTTTGGCTGAATCATAGAACCACAGGATGGACTGAATTGGAAGGGACCTTCAAAGGTCATCTTGTCCAACTCCCTGAAATCAGCAGGGATGTCCTGCACTAGATGAGGTTTCTCAGAACTTCATCGAGCCTGGACCTGTTTTTTTCCAGGCATGGGGCCTCCACTACCTCTCTGGGCAACCTCTTTCAGTGTCTCACCACCCTAAATGGAGAAGAACTTCTTCCTAATCTCTAACCTAAACCTACCCTGCTGTAGTTTCAAACCATTGCCCCTCATCCCGTGGCTCCATGCCCTGGCAAACAGCCTCTCCCCAACTTTCCTGTAGCCCCTTCTGGCATTGAGAGGCAGATGGGAGGTCTCCCCACAGCCTTCTGTCCAGCCTCAACAGCCCCAACTCTCTCAGCCTGTCCTCACAGCAGAGGTGCTCCAGTCCCCTGATCATCCTCGTGGCCTTCCTCTGGACCCTCTACACCAGGTCCATGTCCTTCTTTCTTCTGCATGTGGCTTTTTAATAATATATTTGACATCTCCAGGGCTGTGAGAGAGGTCAGGCAGTTTCTTGCCTTTATGTTTGCTTGTTTCTGAGAAACTAGTTCTTGTTGTTATTAGGTAGTAAGTAGACAGAATAGATCACACATAATTTTTTCTTCCACAAACATTTTATTCCACAAACATTTTATTCCCCAAACATGCAGGTTGTCTTCTCTAATATAAAAAATTCAGGGCTTGTAGATTTTGTTTCAGGCAGGTTAAGCCAGGAAATCACAGAAAATTGCAGTGTATGAGCGATTTGAGATCTGCAGATGGAAAGCAGCATGTAAAAGCCATAAATGTGATTGTTATTTTTATATTATCTGCAACAGCAGTGCTTAAACACTGTAGTAAACCTGCCCTGCATCTCGTCCTAGTGTCCATGGGGTAAAAACCAGACCATCCCATCTCTAATTTTGACTTGAAGCACTTGCTTCTGGCTTGTGTTGGAGATGAATGATTTATAATTTACACTGTGTTAAATATTTGTAGGTTTGTTTGGAAATAGTTCTTGCTGGTGAATATTGCTGCAGAAGCCTTGACTTGTGTCTGTAGTGTAGATTGTATAAGCACCTCAAGTTTCTCTAGCTGAGACTGATGCAGATAAAAGGAGTCAACCTGGCCAGCTGGGGTCACCTGAAGCTGAACACTGTGCAGCAGAGTTGGCCTCTTCAGAGCAACATTCAGTCCTCCACAATTTTCCCAGCTTCCAGAGCTGGATCATCAACCATCACCATCTTCAGAAATCACACCAAATCATTGCTGTACTTCTTGTGTCATTGGTAGGATGTCATCTCTACCTTTGCACAGGATCAGACAGAATGAAACATTGAAGAGTGGATTGTGGAAGAGTTGGAACTCCTAAGAGATACTCAGTTGCTCTCAAGACGAAAGCCTTACTTCATGCCCAGAGAAGCTGTGGATGCTCCATCCCTGGAGGTGTTCATGGCCAGGCTGGATGGAGCTTTGGACAATCTGATCTAGTGGGAGCTATCCCTACCCATGGCAGGGGGAGGTGGAACTAGATGATCTTCAAGGTCTCATCCAACACAAACCATTATACCCGTCTTTTTCCTAACTTTTAGGGTGCTAGACAACATCTATACCTAGAAAAATGGTCTCCTTACTGCTACACACTGCATTCTTGGCCCAGCATCCACTGGGGGAGCAAATCTTCATAGTTGGAACCTAAGGAAGGGAACCCAAAGGTCCTGAATTCAGTTGGTGACATATGATTGAGAGCTAGTCAGGCTCAAAGAGGCAGAACTACTGAGTTTCATCACTTCTTGTGTCAACTTTTCTCTGAATCAGGGAAGGGTTTTCCCCTCTTAAAGGGGAAGATTTTGAATTAAAGGCCCATGACAACAGAAACAAATCAGCTCCACCAGCACATAATATTCAAATAAGCTTTACATAACTACCCTCCTCTCCTTGCAGCATTCAGACTGCATGATAGACCTGCTGAAATCCAAACCAAATGTAAGAAAAACAACCCCCAGGCCAGGGAAGGACCTTTTCTCATTGCCTATGTTGAATAAAGCATGCATGTTCTTGATCAATCACACCTTCAAATAAACCACAGCCACCTAAGCAAATAAAAATACAACTGGACCTGCAGGAAGGACTAGGTGTGACACACACAACTCTGCTTTCACCACACCAGCTATCCTGGTGAAGAGTTATCTGCACAGCTTTTACACATGGAAGCTGTCCCTGATGTGATACCATCACCCGAAGAAGACCTGGTCTTGAAAAAACCACTGTGCAACTGTTGGTACAAACCCCATCTTGGTAACAAACAAATAAAACAAATTAACCACAGCCCACCAGAACTCCTGGCATTTTTTGGAGACTGTGTGGTGGAACTTATTTACAGCAAGTCCCATAACTGCCATTACATGTCAAGAATTATGGAGACTCATGGTGTGGCCTAAGTAGTGGACTTCTGGGGGTCAATGAAGGAGACACAACAGAGCAGAAGAAGGAAAACCAGTCAACACACATCTCAGTGGCACGTTGTGGCATGGTCAACAGGTATCACACCTCTTCTTTTGGCACCCCAAATATCCCAGGATGAGAAATGCTTTAGTGGGGCACAACCCTCCTGTTCATGAGCTGGTCTTCATTTAGTTGATTGCATCAATGGGTGCAAACTGGAACACAGGAAGTTCCACAGGAATCTGAGGAAGAACTTTTCACAGTAAGGGTGACAGAACATTGGAATGAGTTGTCCAGAGATGTTGTGGAGTCTCCTTTTCTGGAGACATTCAGACCCCACCTGGATATGCTTCCTGTGTGACTTGGTCTAGGTGTTCCTGCTCTGGCAGGGGGATATTACTAGATGATCTCTTGACGCCCCTTCCAATCCCTGATATTCTGTGATTCTGTGATTCTTGTAGCTGGTTATCAAACTCTGCCTGGAGAAGCAGAACATGCCTTGTAATACACCCTCCCCTGCCTTTAAAGAAAATATCATAAAGCACTTACATTTTAGATTTTTTTTTTTTTTTTTTTGCGGGGGGGGAGGCATAATCTCACTTCCTCCACTTGCTTAATCCTCTTATTGCAATATTGCTCATCTCTTTTGTGCCTTTTCCTGTTGGCTGTTCAGGTGATTAAATGAAATGGCTTTTTTTCTCCTGTTTTTACCCATGTTTTGCTTTGAAAGTCTATTTTACATGGTACCTCTCCCATGGTTTACATGTGTGTGGGCAGAGGAGCCAGACTAAGAGGTGGCTGCTGTTGGATAATGGAAAGGAAATCATCTGGCAGGGCTAGAAGAGGCTAGATGAGCCTCTTCTCCTGGCTGGCACTCCTTGGTGTCTTAGATAGGGACCTGTCAAGGAAAATGAAGTCTAGATGGTTCCATGATTACTATCTAGAAATGGAGTCACCATTCAGGTCAGGTTGTACTGCAGCTGTAAAATATGAGAGTTAAATAAGATTTTTTGATTACTTTCCTGTGTTACAGAACTTCAGCTTTCTTCTCCTCATTCAGTTACGGGCTAGGGAAGCCTCTCTATTTTAATCAGGAAGACCTCAGAAAAACTAAAGGGATTAAAAATTGGATGAGATCCTCACCTTCTCTATTGCTCTTTTTTAAGGAGACATGAAAGCATGCAAAGACTTGAGGGCTAAGCCAGTGGTGTAGGGGCAGGACCCAAAACCCCAACGTCTTTCCAGAAGGGCAGAGGGTTGCCTTGGAACCCTGTGGTGTGCAACAGAGATGTTCAAGCAGAAATCAGCTTGGGGACATTTTGGTAGCTCTTTGACCTAAGCAGCCAGGGGTGGCTAAGGCATGTCTGCATGAGAAGTTGCACCTCTATGAGGTCTGAGATAAATACAGACATGAATGTACATTTTGCAAGACAGACAACATATTTTTCTAGTTACCACTGGTCTGGAACTGGTTTAAACAAAGCCAGAAAATAATCCACTCCTGGAATGACTGTTCATATGGGGAACTCTCTTTGTAAAACCAAAGCAATTTAGGTGCAATGACATACATATCTTAATTCCGTAAATGGCTTCTTTTGTGTCAGACACCTTCCTTCTCCCTTTAAGTGGGAGCCACAAAGTACTCTCCCTCTGGACAGGCTGTAGGATTTGAGGGCTTTGTCACTGCTATCTGACAATCACAAAGTGAAAATTTTCTTCTCAGAGTGAGAATTCAACTCATTAAATCACTCGCAGGCAAGATATGCAAAGGGCTGTAAACTAAAAGCTTTTTGACATCTCAATTTTGCATGCCCTAAAAGGAATAAAGATGAAGGTGATGTAGAATGGTGGTGAGTTCCCCATGAATTTCCCATTAGGCTCCCTGCCTGCTCAGATGTGACCAAAATCTTTTTTTAATAAACCTGTTATTACAGTTCAGAGTCTCTGCCAAGTATTTACAGTGTTGCCCTGAGTAACAAGCCAGAGCCAAGGGACTTAATTAAATGCAACCTGCTTTTTCAGTCACAGAATTGTCCTCAAACACCAAAAGGCAAGTGAACTTTCAGAATAAAATCTGCAACCCCTCTTCGTTCATGGGAAGGTCTTTACTCCTCACTGTATGAAATCAGTTACTTCTTAGAAGGCATAAAGCTTTTTCACAGATCATTTCCCACAGGCATTTACAGATTTTTATGACGAGTAACATAACATTTGGAACTCTGGCTTTATGTGAGAATCTCAGATTTCATACTTTCTTTGCCAGCTGATTCATAGATCTTCGTGGTTGCAGGGAAGGATGTAAAAACTTAAAGAAGAATGTTTATAAAGGATGCCCCTTTTGATCTCATGATTTTTTACTGTCCTTACAACTTAAGAGGCTTGGCTTTTCATTTTGGAACACTTTGTTCTGCATAAAAGGCAGTATTTTTTATCATTTGCTCAAAGGAGGTTCTACCTAGGAGGTCTTCTGCTGAAGACCTGTCTGAAAGTCTTGGATGGACAAAGGGAAGAGACATGGCTGCTGCCTTCCTGGATGGAACTGCTCATCTCCGAAGTGAAACCAGACCGTAGTTTTCACTCACAGCCCAGTAAGAGGAGGTCATTGTAGCTCATATGGATGTTCTGGGCTGGAAAACACAGAGGCCAAACTTGCCAAGTGGACCTGGACCGCAGGCCAAGGCTAAGGTCTCTCCTGAGCCACCATCAGGAGGAGAGGCTGTGATGCTGATGTTCCCATTGGAGCAGGATGAGTGGGCAGACTGTGCTGCCTGCTGGGCCACACTAGCCAGTGCCATTCTGCTGAGATGTTCTCCTTCAGAGTCTGGAGGAGCAGATGCTTTCCCAAGTAAGAGAGGTTAAATGCCTCTCTCCTCCCCCTGCATGGAAGTTTTAACTTCCCTGTGTCCACAATGTTAAACATTAACAACACCTTAAACCCAATCTGACCCTGAGACCCAGGCTGTGTGGGTCAAATGTGGTTTCCCAGCAGGACTGGAGATGTTGGAAGCATTGTGGTTGTACCCTCAGCCATACTGGTGGTGGAACTGTGCAGTCCTGGCACAGAGGCAAGGAGCCAGCTGAAGGGAGTGATTAGCCCCAGAAAAATACGTGGAAAGTGATGAATCACAGCTGTAACATCACACATCAGGTGGGGCTGGCAGCGAGGAGTTACAGGATTGCTTCCTCTGACCTTTGCTCCTTGTGCTGCACCTCAGTGAGCACCTTCTCCTGCTGTTCATTCTCCTTCCTGTTCCTTTACCCACATCTCGTACCAACTCCCTTCCTCCAGCTAGCATGTGGACAATGGGCTCAGGAGAAGGCCAGTACACACTGGGATAGGCTGTCTAGAGAGCTCACCAATCTTCAACTCCTGCAGCAGGCCCAGCAACCCTCAGCTACTCCCAGCCAATGTTGGCAGTGCTCCTGCTTCCAGCACCAGTGTGGACCAGGGTCCTCCAGCCATAATATTTCAGTGACAAAGTCATTCACTTGCATTTCCCACAGCCACACCAGCCCCTTTCCAGCACCACCTCTGAACACGGTGCTGGTGCATTCAGGCTGCTCAGATACCTCCTGGAAAAAAAACCCCCAGCTGTCCCAGAACAAAAAGGAGTCAAAGCCTGGCATTGCCATGTGAGCAGCTCTGGCTGACTTCAGATGCATTTGTCTTTTCACAGGCTTCTGCTGCTTAAATTTAGGCTCATAAAGTCTTCAGTGTGGCGTTCCACTGTCTTTATGTTTGTGCAAAACTTTGAAGCCTTGACATGTAAATGGCAATAAAGCTGTTTATTAGTGTAATACAAGGACAGGCTGAGATAGATGGGGCTCTTCAGTCTGGAGAAGAGAAGGCTGCAGGGATACCTCCCAGTGCCTGAAGGGGCTACAGGAAAGCTGGGGAGGAGGAGTTTGCTAGGGCATGGAGTGATGGAATGAGGGGGAGTGGTTTTGAAACTAGAGCATGGCAGGGTTAGATTAGACTTTAGGAAGAAGTTCTTCCTCATGAGGGTGGTGAGACACTGGAAGAGGTTGCCGAGAGAGGTGGTGGAGTTCCCATCCTTGGAGACATTCAAGGCCAGGCTTGCTGAGGCTCTGAGCAACCTGATCTAGTGCAGAATGCCCCTGCTCACTGCAAGGGGGTTGGACTAGATGACTCTTGAAAGTCCCTTCCAACTCTATGATTCTATGATAATACATAGATATAATATTAATAAAGCCTCAGACTCTCTGAGGCTGGATTGTGGGATAGCTGCTTGGTGTCTGGTAGAGAGATGACAGTTTGCTTCTTAGACTCTTCACCATTAGACTTTGCCTCCTTACCATCTCCACCAGATTTTGAAGCAAAACAGAGCAATGGCAGGAGCTCCTGCATTCCTGAGGAGGGTGAAACAACTGGTTGCAAGGAGTAAGCATTCACTCGGGATCATGTAAACACTTCCAACATGAAAGGGCCACAATCTCTACATCCCGGTTTGTTTATATTTAACTTTGGAGATCTCCTCCTTGGTGTGTTTTTTGGCTGCTCTACCTACCCCAGGCTATACGAGTCAGACTGGATCCTGTCAGAATTCTCTGTTTACATTATGCAGCCTTGAAAAGAAAAGAGGCGTAAGAGGGCAAACAGTTGCAGTGAAACACCTCGCACATAAAGGAAACACTGGGGCTGAGTTTGCAGAGCTCAGGTCTCAGCCCTGACAAAGATGACAATTAGTATTCCAATTTTGATAAAAAACAGCATAGGTGAAGATGTTTGAGGTGAAAACTCAACACAAAGGAAATTAAAACAGCCTGAATAGGCTGGCAAGAGCAGGCTGAGCCAGTATGTTAATGGTTTATTAGAGTTTTTTATTCATATGGGTGAGTATAAAAAGGCAGGGGCAGGACTTTTTAATAGGATGTGTGATGGAAGGACTAGAAATAATGGATGTAAATTGGAAGAGGGGAGATTCAGGCTAGATATAAGAAAGAAATTCTTTATGGTGAGGGTAGTGAAACACTGGAACAGGTTGCCCAGNACCTCCAGTAGGAAAACCCCTCTGCCCTTTGCCCCGTCCCCTGCCCCTTCTGCCAGGAACAGATGACACTGATCAAAGAATAGTTTGGGTTGGAAGGGACCTTGTCCAGCCCGGCCATAAATACCTCCAGGGAGGGGAAATCCACAACCTCTCTGGGCAACCTGTTCCAGTGTTTCACTACCCTCACCATAAAGAATTTCTTTCTTATATCTAGCCTGAATCTCCCCTCTTCCAATTTACATCCATTATTTCTAGTCCTTCCATCACACATCCTATTAAAAAGTCCTGCCCCGGCCTTTCTGTAGCCCCCTTCAGGTAATTGATGTTATTCAGGCACTTCTCCTCCCCCCCCGGGCAACAACCGAAGAATGTTTGCTGCCTGGGCAAGGAAAAAACCCGTTATTTATTTCCAGTGCGGGATGAGGCGAGGGGTCGGCGGGGACCGGGGTCTGGGGCCGGACCCCCCTCCCGCACCCGAAGGGGCGGCTGGTGCGTAGATTGCCTGAGGGTTGGTTTCGTAGCCCGCTTCGGTGCGAGGAGGAAAAAGAGGGATCGGAC
>VZTY01028286.1:21786-39839 GCA_013400935.1 Turnix velox
CGCCTTACCCCTCTCTCCTCCTTTCTCTTTTCCCCCTCGGGATCCCCGAATCGGAGGCGGAGGAGTCAAAGTCGCCGTCCCCCTCCCCACCCCCTGCCGCCTCTTCTTTCC
Organism: Turnix velox; assembly: GCA_013400935.1. Taxonomy (NCBI): domain Eukaryota; kingdom Metazoa; phylum Chordata; class Aves; order Charadriiformes; family Turnicidae; genus Turnix; species Turnix velox. The sequence goes on from VZTY01028286.1 coordinate 21,898, forward strand.
TCTCCGCGGGATGGACGGGGCTCGGGGGATGCTGCGGTGGCGGCACAGCCGGTGTCCCCGCCCCGGGAGAGGCGGAGGGGGACACACATACACACGACGACACTGCTACCCCCAGCCGCCTGCTTAGGGCCGTCGGGGTTGGGGTCGAACTGCAGTCTCCCTCCGCCTGTCGGGGACAACTCGCCGGTCTCGGTATTAACGGTGTGAGGAGCATCGTTTTTCCTTCCCTCCCGTAGCCTGGACATTTTTCCTTCCCTCCCGTAGCCTGGACAAGGCTGACAAGTGGTGGGTTTGGCGCAAACCACCCTCCCTCTGCTCCGACCGACCCCAAGAGTGTGGGGGGAGTCTCCGTCCCTGGTGAGGATGTGGCTGCAGATCAGTATGACCACGTGGAGGGATGCCGGTGGCTCTCCTAGTGCTCAATTTAACGTGCTGCTTGTTGAATAAAGGTGTTCAGAGCTTTCGGGGAAAGATCACCTACGAGATGCTCTCCTCTCCTGGCAGAAAGGGTGCAGGTCACCTAGATCTGAAGGTAGTTTGGCATCCATCCCCTAAATTTCTCCAAAGTTCTGGTTGTCCCTCAGTGGGACAGTGAGAAAGGCGGTGATGGCAGCAGTGGTGTATGGGAGAAGTGTTTCATGGAACATCCCCGTCTTCATCAACAGCTTGCAATGCGTCTTCATGTTCCATAAAAAATAACAGACTTGGATTACAGGTCGTTATCTCTTCCTGTTTATGCATAATGATATTTAAAAGCTCTGTCTGCTGGCACAGGCATTGCGGTGGCTGCAAATTAGTTTTGGCTTGGCTTGATTAGCCAAGAGGTGTCATTCAGCTGTAGAGAGACCCAAATTAGGGATTTTTTTCCCCCTCGGTGTTGTACTGATGCAGGTAACTGCTGACAGACTCACTCCACCACAGCCTGACCTGCATCATCCTAAGCTCTTAGGCTGAGATTCTGAGTGCAGCCAGGGCTGCTTGTTCCAGGTTGAACTCCCCTTGGGTTTGGACAGTCTCTCATTACAGTGTAATCCTGCATTTCTGGCTCCTGGCTCTGTCTTCTTTCAGTTCTGTCTGTTAGCACCAATGGCCTGCTCCTGATCTCTCATTGCTCAAAACTGTAGTGATTAAGCCAGGTTTAATCCTTAATTTTTGGTGGTTTTTTTTTTTTTTCCCTGGTCTTTGGTTGTTTGTTTTTTTTTTTTTACGAAGAATAGAAATCTGTTCTTTAAAAAAAATCAAACACACTTTTGGCTTTGCGTCTCAGTCATTTGTGCAAGGAGTTAAACTCATTCCCCTTTCTAGAACTTAAAATGCATTTATTCAGACACATGCAGCCTTCCCTAAAATTCCTATATAGGCCTGTAGGAGAATGTCATCCTACAGGGCAAATTCCTCTGAATAACATTATGCTCATGAAAAAGCCCTCCTGTTCGTTCTTCCCTTCTTACCCCACGAGAGGAAATTTGAGAGATACATCAGTTGTCACCTTGCTTGTGCTGCTGAATGGGGTTTTTAAGAGGTGATTAAAAAGTGTGGTTTGTGGGAGGGGAAAACTGGCATTTCTTCTAAGGTTCTGCTCCAGATCATCTCTCTGGCTGGCAGGACGTCTGATTCCTAACGCTGACTTCTCACATTATCTTCCAAGAGATGAAAAACATTTTACAGATGGTGAGTCTGAGACTCGGGAGAGTGTGAATTCTTGTCGCTCGGGAGCTGAGTGGCAAAGCAGGGAGCTTCTCCTCACCATCCCCTCCTGGAAAATGGCAGCATATGCTCTGTGTTCACATGCAGTAATTAAACTCTCTCCTGCTTTTTATTAAGTCAAAACTCATTCTCTCAAAAACAAGGCGAGCTGAATCACTGCCCGTGTCGTTGTCTATCAGCTGCAGAATCAGTAAGAGTTTGAATGTGCTTAGAAGTCATGGGTCTAGGGGGGAAAAACACTCAAGGAGGATGCAGAATTCCCAGTGGCATCAGCAGAGTTCCTGCAGGACCATCCCAAGGGTTGCCTGAAGGTCCCTGTCTGCTGCTGCATCTTCTGCTCTTTGGCAAAACTAGCTGGGCTTAGGGTCTAGGCTTACCTTATTGCAGAATGCTTCCTCTCAGTGGGATATTCATTATGATGAAGGTGGTGAGACACTGGAACAGGTTGCCCAGAGAGGCTGTGGATGCCCCCTCTCTGGAGGTGTTTAAGGCCAGGGTGGATGAGGCATTGAGCAGCCTGGTCTAGTGGAAGGTGCCCTCCTATGGCAGGAGGTTTGGAACTACAGTTGGATCCTTAAGGTCCCTTCCAACCCAAACCATTCTATGATTCTATATTTGACATATGTGAGGGTGCTTCCTAGCCTCAGGGCACCCCATGAGATGAATTTAGACCTGAGTGATGTCTGCCATTTGCAGGGAGTGTGTTGCAAGGAGAGGATGGGATGTAGCAGCTAAATATTTGCACATATGACAGAGCTGGAGCCTCACCACCTCCTCCTTCTGATGCCTGGAGCCAGACAAGTGTGAGCTCTTTCAGATGTGGACAGATAGGGCCATTGCTGGCAGGCTGTGTCTCAGCCCAGCAGCTGATGGAGGAACCCAAGTGATGATGGCCATGAGAAACAGTACCACCAGCACCCGAGTGACTTGACTTGTATTAAATCTCCTGCAGGCAGCACGCAGGTATAGTGGTTTTCCCTTTTAACCTCCTTTTCTAAAGGCTAAAATTATTCATTTCTCTTGAAAATTTCTTCAGTATGGAGCTATGGAGTGCTGCTGATGTGAAATGCTATTTGAAAATGGCATATGCTGTGTTTCATTTGTATCTTCTCTCTCTGGTTTGGTGGCTCCACATCCGTGGAGGATCCAGGATGCTGTCTCCTGGGAAGTGTCTGCTCTCATGGGAATACTTTTGCAGTGGCAGGGTCTCTCTGCATTCAGGAATGGTTCGAGGTGCCTGTGATGGGGGCAGAAATAGCCTCAGGAACTGTATATCCCATCCTGGAGCTGATGGGTGAAAGGATGGCATGTGTGGGAGTTTTGGCTTCTTCACAGAGAGACTAAAACTGACAGCCAGGGCTGAAATGTGCTAAAAGAAACTGGACACAGAGTGTATGTGTGGGGGGAAAAAGACAGTTTAAAAAATGGAATTGCAGCTGGATACTTAGACATAGGATGATGGGTTTCATTTTCCCTTCCCATCAAGATATAGGATTTTCCATTTTATTTCCCTAAAAGAAGGGATAGTTCGAAGCTGTTGCAGGCAAGTGATGCTAAAAGCCAGGCATGCTTCTTGCATTCCCAACAGGGAATGGGAAGGAAAAGTGACAGTCTGACAGAGAAGAAGGAATGTAAAGAGAGAAGAAGTGTGATGATGCACGCACCTAAGTTCCCCACTCCAGATCCATGTGATTTCCAAAGGCATTTAATAAGCCTTGCGCTCTTTGTTCTGTTTGTACATTCTCCATCATGGATTTCTCCATACACTGAAAGAGACAAATGGAAGGCCTGCAAAAGAATGTAGGAGAACATCATCAAGCAGTGGGATGTTCAATTATTAATTTCCTGCCAGGAGGTTTTTAATTATTTTTTTTTCTTTCTCCCTTCTCTTTCTTTCATTACAACGCCAGCGGGAACATTTTGTTACAACACAAGAATATTTTAAAATCTTGCCCACTGGAAGCTTGATTTAGGTTCCTCAAAAATATACCCCCCCTTATATGGATTGCACTCACTCATTAGAATGAGGCAGCATCCTCAGTGGGAATTATTCTCTTTTAGATGATATTTTGGTTCTGAATTCAGTGCTTTGCCTGAATGTATATTTAGAAGTACATATCTCCCTTTAAATTCCTTGGAATGACATATTGTGGAGACAAATCCTCGTGCAGTCAGATGTTTTCTATCTGAAAAACAAGTGCTGCTGCCACAATTTAAAAATAATTATGGTTTGAATGTTTGTTTCTTGTATTTATAATAGGGCACATGAGTTTAGGTGCTAGAACTCTACATTCTTCTATCAGAGGTCTGGACAAGGAGCCCAAAGTCTTTCTACTTGCCTTTTAGCTCCTCACTCTGTGTTTGATCCAGAACCAAGGAGAGAAATCCACACATGTATATTCCTTGATTTCTGTAGTTTTAAATGCTTTCCTGAGTCTCAGGCTTGCTCTGGTGAGGGCTGCACAGCCTTCAAATATGTTCAGAGGGCTACAGAGGAGTACAGCCCAAAAGAAAAGTGATGACAGGCTGAACAAAATGAAAGGAGAGATACCAGTCCCAGAGGCTCTTCGTCCTAGCCCCAGTTGGTACCTCTGGGTGAATCACTCTGTCATAAATTCACAGCACTCTCTGATTTTGCTTCTCTTCCTGTTTGGGTCCTCAAGATACAGACTTTTATGAGCTCTGAGCAGCATTACTGGAGTTGTTACTTACATGAGCCTCAGGTTTCTTTGAGATAATGAGGCCCAACTCATGATATTTAACTCTTTCAGCAAGAGCATCTGCATATCTTTACTATGGGGGTCTTAAGCATCTCTGATGGACACCCAAAGGCTCACAGTCAGTCAGGAGCTCTTGAAAATGTTTCTGTAGAATATGTTTAGGTTAGACATTAGGAAGAAATTCTTCCCTATGAGGGTAGTGAAGCATAGGTTGTCCAGAGAGGTGGATGGAGACATCCCAGGCTAGGCTTGCTGAGGCTCTGAGCATCCTGATGTAGTGCAAGATGTCCCTGCTCACTGCAGTGGGACTGGACTAGATGGGCTTTCAATGTCCCTTCCAATTCAATGCTCTCTATGATTCTACAATTCTCTTCTATGTATTTTTGTTTATCCATTTCTTTATGAACCATGATTCTTACATCCATTGCACTTAACTAACTACCAAGAGCAATCTCTTCTTTTTTCAATTATGAGGTAGAGCAGCATTCAGACTGATGTGCTCATTTCAGTGGAGCACTTTGTAGATTAAGGTGACATTTGGAAAGATGAAATTGTCCAGAGAGCCTTAGAAAAAGTGCTGTAGAGCCACCAAGCCATCCTATTCTATGCAAATAGGGAAGTTAAATAGGCCTGAGTGTTATCAATGTAAATCCCTAAATCAAAGATTCAGATGCAGGTTTAAGAAACAAAAGGTAGTGCTGGAACCACAGGTCTTCTGGTGGTCTCTGTAAGGGCACTCTGCTGCCTGGCAGTGTTTGTCACCATGGAAGGCAGACTTACCTGCTCCAGGGGTAGGAAACCCTGGCAGAGAAAGAAAGGAGCAGTGAGAGGGAAGGCAAAGCCCAGATTGCGTGTTTCAGCATGCAGTTCTAACAAGGTCAATGCCTAATTTTTCTAACAAATTAGAAGTCTGAGCTCTCCATCCCCATTGCATGGATGAAATTACACTGAATTCAAATTATGCCCAGTAGCTTGGCAGTCAAATGAGCTCTAAAACCCCTGCATTAACACTTCATCATAAGGCTGTGTTTTGGCATCCAAGTGTGGACCTGACTTGAGTTATGGGGTTGATGTGCTGTCACCTGCCAGCGTCACCTTCTCTGCCTTCCCTTGGTGAGCTGTTGCTCAAGCAGTGGCCACCCGCACCATTAGTAGAGCTGGTGACACCTCAGACCAGATTCCTTGCCTGAATTTGAATGGCATTACTTTAAATATTATGGAATAAGAGAACCACCCAAGCTGGAAAAGACTTTTCAGATTATCAAGTTCAACCACCAGCCTAACTCTGACAGTCTTCCGAACAGTCTGTTAGAACTGGTGTCAGTTTAAAAACATGATGTACTTCTCATAGTCTCTCCTGCTTGTTTTTCATTTTATCCACTCAGCTTGGACAGAAAGTCAAACAATTTTCTCTCTCCTAAAGACAATTTCAAGGTTGTGTCACTCGTATCCTGAAACATTTGTAGCCTTTACTCTGAAAACATACAAAGGGATTATTTTGCTTCCTTTTCCCATTGAAAAGACAGCTTTCTATTGGATTAGAAGCAGCAACCTTGGGCATTTTGGCTTGTCAGGGTCCATTTAAACATCATTTGTTTATGTCCTGTGCTGTTTAAACTTACTGCAGAGAGATTGTTAAGGGGATAGGTCTAAAGGGGAAGAACCAAATGTTATCTGTCTTTTCATGTACAACTCAAAAAGATTTTTAACATTCAGGAGAAGACATTGCTAGATGAGAAGTCCTGCCTGTGTCAGTGCTGCGTTGGTAAAGGGCATCACAGCACCTTTTAAGAAAGAAATTCCTTTCTCTACTTGTTTCTTTACCTGTTATTCTATTTTTATCTCTCCCCCACCAGTTAAATAGAGGGGCCCGTGGGTGGAGGACTGCAGGATGGATTTTACTTTGTTGTAATTGCTGCATATTTCTGTGCAAGCAGCTGACCTGTGTCTTAGCTGTAGTTTGAGGCTTTATAGCCACAAACACAAGTTTTAAATCAGCATCTTCTGAGGAGGCTCATTAGAGCAACAGCCTGGATGTCTACAGCATGAATGCCTGAGGACATGCAAGCAGAGAGGATTTGTTTCTAAAACCAGAAATCCCACAGTTCTTGGAAATCTAAAAAGGTGATATGAAAACCACTTAAAAAATAACTCTAATCTCTAGACCCATTACTTAATTCTATGATGTGGTTCAAGACACGACTATTATAACAGTGTAATTCTTTGAGGGATTCTGTTAATTATTTTCCATCAATTTAGACACATAAAAAAATGTATTTTATGCTGTAGAATCTTGAAAGTTACTCTTGATACATATCAGTGTAATTAAAATCCAGTGAAGCTATGAACAAGTAACCTTGCTTTTTACACTTTCTATGTTAGCATCTTTTACTGGTTGTTGTCAGAAATGAGATGGTTCCAGACTGGTCGAGTTGATTTGCTTTATTATGGACATTTTTTTAATGTCTTTTCTGATAGTATAATTCTAGTTGCTTATACAAAAAAAAAAAAAAACAAAACCAAAAAACCCAAACAAAAAAGCTCTTTGAATGTGTGCCACAGGATTAATTTCAAATGTAAACATTCATATTCCAGCCCATGTTGTCTTTGTGGCTCTGAGCAACCAGGTCTAGTGCAGGATGTCCCTGCTCACTGCAGGGGGGTTGGACTAGATGGACTTTGAAGTTCTCTTCAGCTTAACACATTTTATGATTCTATGAAAATCCTGCCCAAATGAGAAGATGAGCTTTTGTAGACAGAAATCCCAATGTCAAGGCACTCAGTAGGCCATTTTTTGTCACAAATCCCTGAGTGATTCCAGCAGTTACTGGGAAAAGTTTGGTCCTTATGCTTGTTCTCAGGTTCCACGTTGGTGGGGGACTTCCCAGCCCTGGTGATTAATGCCACTGAGCAGCATTTAGTTCCTGTTACTCTCAGTTTGGTTTATTTATTTTTTTTTTAAAATCACTCTGGATACAGGGCAGGGAGTAACTTGAAGTTACAGGGACTTTTCATGAGGTTTTCCCATTTCTACCCATCACAAAGAAAAATATTTTTTAAGGGACCTAACCCTAGTTAAAAAGAACTTGCACCCAGCCTTCTTCTTCTATTAGGGAATACATTTATTGACCTTGGCTAAAAGAAAAGAGTGTGAAATTTTGCTGGCTAAGCTGCATTTCTGCTTTTGAAGGTAGATGGTCTTTTTGATGTATTCATAGTTGGCCCTCTCAAAACTTTAAAAGATTCTGTGTTTATCAGAAGGATCAAAGGAGGAGATTTAATTGTCTTCAAAAACCCTCTGTATCAAGAGGAAACACCATGTTTTGGTTGCTAATGCAGCTAAGGGACACTGTAAAATCCTTCATCTCTAATGCTGCAGTTGACAGTATCACTCACCATGAGTTTAATTTAAGAACTTGGAGGTCACACTAGCATGACTGCTGTGAAGTCAGGAAGTAGTTGTGACCATATAGATATAGCCCATTCTGTTAAAGGACATGGTTTCCATCCAGTCCAGGTATCACCAAGAGAAACAATCTTCAAGTGCTGTGACATCCAGGCCACAGAGATGATCAGGGGCCTGGAGCACCTTTGCTATGAGGACAAGAGTAGAGAGATGGGGCTTTTCAGGCTGGAGGAGGCTCCAGAAATGCCTTATTATGGCCCTTCAGTACTTAAAGGAGGCCTCCTGGGAAGATGGGAACAAACTTTTTATTGTGGCCTGTTGCAGTGGGACAATGGGTAATAGCTTTAAACTAAGAGAGATACAACTGTTAAAATAGTATTAAAAGAGGAAAGATTTAGACTAGATAGAACAAATTCTTCATAGTGAGCATTAGGTGGCCTAGATTGCCTGGAGAGGTGGGAGATGCCCCATCTCTAGGTATAGTCAAAGTCAGGAGGCTCTGAACAACCTGCTCTAATGCAGGACATCCCTTCTCATGGCAGAAAGGTTAGGACTAGATAGCCTTTGAAGATCCCTTCCAATCTATTCTATGATTCTGTATTTAGTTTTCATTTGAGTCAGTCAGATCTTGGATATGTTCCAAATCCTTGAGTTGCTTTTTTTTTTTCTTGGCAGGGGGGTAAAACATGTCTAAGCATTTTTTTTGTTATCTATTCCACACCTGGCTCTACAGCAAAGATTTTTTTGTGTTTATTGTGTCCTTTAGTTTGATGACACAAGCCCGTTACACAGGGGGGCTGGCAGCCTGCATCTGGCTCAGCTGAGAACCCTGTGTTGCATCACTCAGGCCCAGGAGACATCTTTGTCATCCAGGCACTTAATTATGAACCCACTGTTAACTTGTCCTCTCAAGTTCTCATTTCACTAATGAACCAAAACTTACAAAGAAGGACTTGACTGCAGAGCAGCTGCACATGGAGCTCTACGAGCCAAAGTTTCCACTCATTTCATTTATCACACTAATGATCGGGTTTGGAGCCTAAACACAGGCTGCTTCTCAGGAACTGCAAGGAAAACACAGCTCAGTGTGCTAACCAGGTATCTATCTGGCAAAACCATTGCCATGGGTTGCCCCCCACATTTTGACTTGCTGGTCCTGTCACACATGTATGTTATAGAATCATAGAATGGTTTGGGTGGGAAGGGATCTTAAAAATCATGTAGTTCCAAACCCCCTGCTATGGGCAGGGACACCTCCCACTAGACCAGGTTGCTCAGTGCCTTGTCCAGCCTGGCCTTAAACACCTCCAGAGAAGGTGTCACCACACTCTCTCTGGGCAACTTGTACCAGTGTCTCACCACCCTCACAGAAAAGAGTTTCTCATCTCCAACCTGAATCTCCCCTCTTCCAATTTACATCCATTACTCCTAGTCCTCCCATCACATATCCTATTACAAAGTCCTAACACAGCCTTTCTGTAGCCTCTTTCAGGTATTGAGAAGCTCCTATGAGGTCCCCCCAAGCCTTCTCTCCTCTTAGCTAAAAATCCCCAATTCCTCCAGTCTGTCCTCATAAAGGAGGTGCTCCAGCCATTTGATCATCTTCGTGTCCCTCCTCTGGACCTGCTCCAACAGCTCAATATCCTTCTTATATTGAGGGCTCCAGAACTGGACACAATACTCCAGGTGGGGCTTCACCAGAGTAGAGGGGCAAAAATCACCTCTCTTAACCTGCTGGTCACACTTCTCTTGATGTAGCCCAGGACAGGGTTGGCTTCTGGGCTGCAAGCTCATACTGCTGGCTCATGCAGAGTATCTCATCAACTGACACCCCCAAATCTTTCTCTTCAAGGCTACACTCAAGCCACTCTCCACCCAGCCTGCATCTGTGCTTGGGGTTGCCCGGGTGCAGGACCTTTCACTTGTCCTTGTTGAACTTCATGGGGTTGGCACAGACCCACCTCAAGCCTGTCAAGGTCCCTCTGGATGGCATCCCTTCCCTCTAGCTTGTCAACTGCACCACACAGCTTGCTGTCATCTACAAAATTGCTGAGGATGCACTCAATCCCAATGTCCCAGACATTCTCGCCTTCCAGAAGTACAGGGCTGCTGTGGCTGTTGGAAGTAGCATTTAACTCTGCCTCTACAGAAAGGTTCCAAGCTTAAGTTTTGATACCAATGTGTGTAGGCTCTTTGTTTGTCCTGAGAAAAAGATATTACAAGGTGTTGTTTCTATGCCTTTAGTATGTAATTCTCATGGCTTTGACGTTGTTTCTCTAGATGACACCCCTATGTTGGGGCTAGGGAATCAAAGCTGTAAGATCTATTTCAAAGGTATCCCAACAGCCTGATGACATACTTACGAAAGAGGACATGAAAGTTCAGTGCCTGCTCCACCAAAACTCTGTATTTTCACTCCCAGAAAGGTGACTATTGTAACTATCTGGCTTCAGCCCTCTCTTCTCACCTTCTTCCTCACCCTCTGACAGCAAAAGCCAGTGATCTCATCTAACAGTTCACATGTAAGCTACTTCATCTGTGATGAAGTTTTACAGCTTGCTGATTTACATGAAACTAGAGTCATCTTTTGTCCTACTAGGAGGTGTTCCCATGTTTGGTGGCAGGTGACTTCCTTGTGTGTTTGCCCACTCTCACTGGTGTTCTCTTCAGCATACACCAGTTGGTGGGTGTAGTCAGAGTTGATTTTGGTTTGGCTTAGGGGTTTTCTAATGCAAGACGAAAACAAGTTTGTGGAATGGAATCAACCTGCTTTCTTCTTCCAGTTTGTGAGGGTGCATTTTTTTTTTTTTTTGAAGCCTGGTGTTGATCATCTTTATGAGTTTCTACTGTATCATGTGCTTTGGTATTATCTCAGACAAGATCCAAATCAGCTGCACTCTCTCTGCTTCTTCTTACTGTGCTTTCAGCTCACTGACTTTGTTCCAGGAGGTTTGTTTGCTTTAGTTTGCTAGAAGGGAGATAAAGTGGAGCTGAGGAAGGCAGTAAAGTTGCTGCTGGAGGAGGGTAATTCATGGTGAACATCTCCAGGAACTGATTTATTTCCTTTGAAGAATGTATGCTAATAAAAGCTTTCCATTTGCATGCATAAATGAATCAGATTAAATCTTATCCCAGGCTGAATATGCTGTCAAATCATCACTGTGCAGTTCTCAGAATCATCCAAATGTTATTTGGGCAGAGAGCAGTGCTACACTTGCTATCCTGAAACCCTGTCTCCCTTGTTCATGGGTCTCCAAGAGCCTGGTGGGAAAGAGAGGAAGACCAAGGAAGAGCTTGCTTAGGGCATGGATGAGTCATATCAATCATGCCTGAATGGAGAGAGAGAGAGATCTGAAGATGCCTGTCTGCTTTCCCCTGATGATTATAAAGATACATTCTGCAAGGGAAGGAAGTCAGAGTTAACAGGAACAAAATTAGAAAATAGGAAAGCAATTGGGTTCTGCTTTTCCTTTCTGCAAAGGTCACAGAGGAATGAGGCAAATTATTCCCTCACCTTGAAATGCAGTCTATAATGGAAGCTCTACAACACCTGAGAGTTTGAGCTGCCTAAACTCAAAGCCAGTTGCAGCCAGTGTGGAGTTACAACTTGAAAAATAAGCTGTTCTGTCCTGCTCCTGGAAGGCTCCTTTTCCTTGGTGTTTTTCCTCACCATTTCTTGAGCTCTGTGGTTATTTCTCTAGCGATTTCTATCTCAGCTTGGCTCCATGGCAGGAACAGAGGAAAGCATCTCACGCTTTGCAGATGGGTTATTAATACCTAAAAGGAACAAACAGATGTGTGTTTCACCAAGTTCTTTCCCTCTGCTTTCTCAATCTTTCCTCCCACCACAGGATGGGAAGCACCAAGACCTGGTAACTACTGGAATAGCCTAGCATTTTCCCTGGTCAGGGCCACCCCACCACACAGGGGCAATAACTTGTGATCAACAGATGCATGGGAGCCCATCCATTGCCCAAGGCTTCTTTGGGAACCCTGGAGAATAATATCCTGTTGACTAGGGTTTTACTATTTATATCCATCATCTGAGCAACCACCTCCTCTGCCTGCTCCTTAGTTACCAGCCTGTAAATCCCTTTCTGGACCCCTTTGCCTGTTGATAGGCTTTTTAAATTTCAAAATTAGAGACACTTAAAAGGTAAAAGCAACAATGAAAGGCATCAGCCTTTCTTGCTTTGTTAAGCTGTTAGCTTTTTGGACATTGGGCAAAGAGATAAAAATATACTAAAAATGAGAGTTGTTTACTGATACCTATGGCAACACAAATAGCTCCCTTAAAGATCTGTTTGTGGGGAATTGCTGACATAAGCTGGTCAAATTAAAGACTGAATCCTGCTACCCATACTCTCAATAATTCATCCCTTTCCTTATTTTCTCCATTTATTTTTCTCCTGCAGTAGAATTTTCAATTACTTCAGCAGAAAATGTGTCATCCTCCTCCAGAAAAAACCCTTTTCCGGCTTCAGAGGGGAAAAAAACCTCACAAATTTCACCTGGTATTTTTTTTCTAGGCTGCTTTTTAGAAGCAAGGCTCCTTTTTAGAAGCAAGCCTGCTAAGAGAGGCTGTACAATTGGCTTTGAAGAGGAAAAAAAAATACAGTCAAACCTGTGGGAGTCTGCTAGGGTGAAATGAAAAGGATGCAATTACTTCACTCAGAGCTTTTTATGAAGATTTCTGAGGCTCCTACCAGAAGTGAAAGTGTATTAGTAACAGGACTGAGTTATAAAGTCCAATTGCTTTGGCACTAATAGGGATAAACAATGTCACAGAGAGAGTAGGTTGAAAGTGATTTGACTCAGAAGCAGCCACTGTTCCTAGCTTGAGCCATCTTTAAAGCTATAAATGCTGTTTGTGTAACTTAGAGAGTCATCAAAAGGACTAGGTAGGAAGGGATCCTTCAGAACATAGTAGTCTTTGTTGAATCAGTGTCCAGCACTGGACCCCTCAGCACAAAATGGACATTAACCCGTTGGAGAGGGTCCTGAGGAGGTGATGAGGATTATGAGAATGCTGGAGTGCCTCTGCTGTGAGACCTGAGGTGGTGCTGTCTAGAGAAGAGAAAGCTTCAGGGAGACTTCCCAGTGCCTGAAGGGGGGCTGCAGGAAAGCTGGGAAGGAGATGCTTGCCAGGATGGAGCCACAGGATGAGGGGCAGTGGTTTGAAACTAGAGTAGGGCGGGGTTAGATTAGACATCAGAAAGTTCTTCCCCATGCAGTTTGTGAGACACTGACCCAGGTTGCCTGGAGAACTGGTGCAGTCCCCAACCTGGAGACATTCCAGGCCAGGCTTGCTGAGGCTCTAAGCAGCCTCATCTAGTGCAGGATGTCCCTGCTCACTGCAGGGGGGTTGCTTCCCAACTCGGCTTTCTTTCATACCCAATGAAAGTATCCAAATGCTGAGCAGAAGTAACAGGTTGACCCTGTCCCATCTTGCTCCCTCTACCTTACCAGTGAAGGACTGGAAACAAACTAAAGCCCTTGCACCTGTGAACAAACTGGCTGAGGAAAATTGGGCAAAGCACGGGAAGACAGTTATTAAACAGCAAAGAAGATTTTTCCTCTACTTTTAAAATAAATAGACTTCATTTGAATAAGCTTACAACTCAATCCCACCACTCATTAGCACCCGCTCTCGGGCACAGCAGTTGTAACTAAAATATTTAGTTGTCCCTCTGACTTAAAAACACTAATGTAGACGGATTCAAACCCTCATTCTGAAGAGCAACAGGGACAGAAAAGGAAGAACTAACTACTTACAACAGGATTCATCAGCCTCTTACCAGGCTGTCAGTGTATGGTCAGACAAAACACTCACCTTCCTTCACAGCTCCAAGACTGCAATTCCCAGCAGGTAACTCAGCAGAAACCTCCTCAACATCTAAGTGCCAGGGACAGGAGTCAATGAATCCTCTGTGCTTTGCTCTTGCTTCACCATTAAACTACCATTACCTTTGTCCATGAGCCTTCTTACCTTCCTTCTTGTTTCTCCTCATCCTGCAGGAGAGTTGGGTGAGCAGCTCATTAGAAGTCCACAAGCTGCACATGGAGCTGAAGGACCTTTCTTTTCCTTCCTCTATCTGCTTGTGATGGAGGAGGAACCTCACAGGAGAAGCAGGATGGGACACATCTCTGAGGGGCTTCTGCCTCACCAGGAGGCACAAACCTGGCCCAAAGCAAGACCTCCACCATCATCCCAACAGCACATAGAGAGACACAAAGCAGTACCCACGGGTGACAGGGAGGTCCCACCAAGCCTCCCGGGCATCCCTGCCCCTGCCTAACCAGGCTGGGGGGCCAGCAGGCCCCCCGGCCTTTTTCCTCCCACCGTGTCCCCTTGGAAAGTGCAACTCACCAGTGATGTTCTGCAGCAGAGACACCAGGAGGAGCATCCCTCAGGCCCCACGGGGGGGCAAATNACCTGCTAAGAGGCAAGCTGGGAGAGATGGAAGGACATGGATCTGTTGAAGAGTGTCCATAGGAGGTCATGATCCAAGGGCTGGAGCTCCTCTGCTACGAAGACAGGCTGAGAGAGTTGGGGCTCTTGAGGCTGGAGAAGAGAGGTCTCTGGGGAGACATTGTAGAGTCCTCCCTGTGCCTGAAAGGGTTGCAGGAAAGCTGGGAGGGGTTGGTTGCCACGGCATGGAGCCACATAACAAGGGGGAATGGTTTGAAACTAGAGCATAGTAGGGTTGGATGAAACATCAGGAAGAAGTTCTTCCCCGTTGAGGATGGTGAGACTCTAGAAGAGGTTGCCCAGAGAGGTGGTGGAGGATCCATCCCTAGAGACCTTCAAAGCCAAGCTTGCTGAGGCTCTGAGCAACTTGACCAGTGCAGGGCTCACTGCAAGGGGTTGGACTTGATGGCTTTTGAAGGTCCCTTCCAACTCAGTGCATTCTATGATACTGTCAACTGAACGCTGACAAAACCCCCACTAATCTATGTCTCACAGCACCATGTCTGTACAGTTTTTCTCTGAATTTGCTTTGATGCCACCCCACTACTGCTCTGTGGACATTGTTTCTGAAGATTTCATGACGATCTTTTCTGAAGATCTTGCAGAGTAGAGCTCTTGGCTTCCCAGTTCCTTCTTCTTCCTGCTTTGGGAATATGATGGTCCTGTACAGTTCCCCTCTTGCCTGCTGTTGCTCTCCAGCTCTGCTTTTTGATGTTTTTCTAGCCCACGTACATCCTCCTCATTAAAACGCTTATGAGCAAAATGCAGGGTATGTTCACCAGTTTAAATGTGAACTGGGAATACTTGGGGAAACCAGTATATTTTCTCAATCCCTTTTTTTAAAATTTTTTTATCATAGTGAAAGCTTTCTGCTGACAGAAAGTTCAGGGTATTTTTGGTACCATCTGGATACCTAGGCTTGGACAACAAATCACTTGTGACATAATGACTACAGTGTGTAATACTGTGTTCCTCTACCCCGTGTCTCATTAATGTGGGAGCACATGGATTTTCCTGCAGAGTGTGGATTCACCATCTGTGCTGGTATTCTTTGCATGAAGTGAAAGGCTGCCCTTTGTGTTGTGATTGCAATGGGCCCATTCTGCTTTTAATGACTTTTTGTTCGTTTGTTTTGTTTTTCGGGGTTTTTTTCCCCTTGGTCCTAATGGGTAGGTCACAGCACAAAATAAAAGCACCCCAAAGAGTACTCCCTGCTAATGGTTATTTGCCTTACTTCCACTAATAGAGATTTCAGAATTTATTAAAGGTGGAACTCACAGGATCAAGTGACATTTTTCTGGTTTTCTTACTTTCTCATCCCCACTTTCTGGCTTAATTTGCTTGTTTTGGGCTGCAAGCACCTGATGCTGGGGAAACTGTGAATTTCTGTCCCTGTTGCTCCCCCTATCAGGGACATACACTACCTAAAAACCTTGATCATTGAGTGTGTAAAGGACAATTACATTGCTGGGGTTAAACTGATATATATATAGACTTAAAATTGTACAGGTGGGAGTTGCCCATGGAGTGGGTTACAACTTAGTCTGGGTTGTGTTGCCTCTCAGTGATTAATGAGCTTAGAGTTTATCTACCTTCAGAGCTAGGAAATGGCATTTTGATTCCTGCCTAAGTCTGGGGATTCTCAGCATCACTGCTCTTTTCTGCTGACTTTTGAACTTCTCTTTAAATTCTTCTGCCTTCTTTGTGAGGCCTCTTATATTTATGGATTAGTAGTTAAGATTCTTATCTAGAAGACATTGCAAAGCAGTTTGTCTCTTCATTGTCAGGTCAGTCGAAGTATCACAAAAAAGATTTTTTAAATTTGCCCTGAAACTTTATTTTACTGTTGTGTAATTAGTAGCTTCACTCATGTTAGTGTTTCACAAGCCAGTGCTGACTGTTTGATGAAACCCATCAAACCCAGGCATCTTCAACTGTCTTGTTTTTTCTTCATCTTCTTTGACTCCTCCTCCTTTTTTGTATTCTTGACCCTGAGAAACAGATACAGATGGAACATCTTTAAGTAAGATGAGTAAATCAGCAGCAAAAAATTATTTTGCCTCTGGAAAATAATCAATGTAAGATGACTTACCAGAGTAGAATTAAGGGACAGATTCTGTTTCATGTGCTTTCAGTAGTTTTTTATCTCTTCAGCCTCATGGAGATAAGCTGCTTTGTGGAAGATACTTTTATTAATGAGCTTTTAAGGTAATTATGAAACATCGGTAAATAATACCAAAGGGCTTAAAAAGAGATTCTTTCTGATGTGCCACACCAAGGGGTGCAGAGTATCAGATGGGAAGATGGTTAGAAACAAGACAGCAAGACAAGATCAGTCTGGAGATGGAAGGTGATGGATCCCTATGCTTTAGGGCACATCCATCTCTTCAGACACAGTGAATGACTCTTAACTGGATTCTCTAATAAATCGGAAACAGCAAGAGGGGAAACCTTCCTTGGCTCCTCCAGGCTAACTTATGGTGGGGTCAGACAAAGTAGAAGCAGGAAAGGCTGATGGGGATTGGCAGGGTATTATCAGAGAACAGCATTTTCTGAAACATGAGAATGTGAATAGGAGAGGGCTGGAGATGTAGGTAGATAAAAGCTTGGCATTTTGCCTGCTGGGATGAGAAAATCCACCGGGGAGATGGAGGAGGAGGTGGTTATGATATAGGAAGCTAAAAGATCATTTCAGTGCTTTGTTAATGACTTAGACCCACCAAACTATGCTCAAACCTCTGTAGCTGTAACCCATTAGCTTGTCTTCATCCTCCTTGCTTGTTGTATTAATAACTTTGCTTGCAGCCAGGGTCTGACCTGGCATCCACTGAACTTTTTGCTGTTGAGCTCAGTGGGACTAAATCCAGCAGACCTGCAGCCCTCAGCACAAGAAGGACATGGGACTATTAAAGAGGGTCCAAAGTAAAGCCACTAGGATGATGTGAGGGTTAGAGCACCTCTCCTTAGAAGACAGGGTGAGAGAGCTGGGACCAAGAGAGCCTGGAGAAGACAAGGCTGTGGGGAGACCTCCAGTGCCTGAAGGGGCTCCAGGAAAGCTGGGGAGGGGCTGTTTGCCAGGGCATGGAGCCACAGCATGAGGAGCAATAGTTTGAAACTAGAGCAGAGCATTGGGGTTAGACATCCTGTGCAGGTGGTGAGACACTGGAACAGATTGCCCAGAGAGGTGATAGCTCTCCTGGGGCCAGTCAGAGTGGGATATGGGATGAGGCTTCAGGTAAGCACTTTAGCCATATTCATTCACTTCAGGGTCAGGCCCATTTCACAGGAACCCTTCCTACAGGTTGCAACTGTTCCTTTCTTCTGGACAGAGATAGGGATAGATCAGACCTAAATCTCCATCTCACCCAGCACCTCATCTGCTGATAGCACATAAATCAATACACAGGACAAAGGACAAGGACTGGTTTGAGTGTTGGACTTCACACCAAACAAGTCAAAAAGCCGAAGCTCCCACTCAGTGATGCATGTGTCCTTCATTGCCACCTTTTCTTAACTCTATTCTGGAACAGGTTGCCCAGAGAGGCTGTGGATGGCCCCTCTCTGGAGGTGTTTAAGGCCAGTCTGGACAAGGCACTGAGCAGTGGGAGGTGTCCTTGCCTATGGCAGGGGGGTTGGA
>VZTY01028286.1:41263-58398 GCA_013400935.1 Turnix velox
CTGTGCAGGTGGTGAGACACTGGAACAGATTGCCCAGAGAGGTGATAGCTCTCCTGGGGCCAGTCAGAGTGGGATATGGGATGAGGCTTCAGGTAAGCACTTTAGCCATATTCACTTCAGGGTCATATCCATTTCACAGGAACCCTTCCTACAGGTTGCAACTGTTCCTTTCTTCTGGACAGAGATAGGGATAGATCAGACCTAAATCTCCATCTCACCCAGCACCTCATCTGCTGATAGCACATAAATCAATACACAGGACAAAGGACAAGGACTGGTTTGAGTGTTGGACTTCACACCAAACAAGTCAAAAAGCCGAAGCTCCCACTCAGTGATGCATGTGTCCTTCATTGCCACCTTTTCTTAACTCTATTCTGGAACAGGTTGCCCAGAGAGGCTGTGGATGGCCCCTCTCTGGAGGTGTTTAAGGCCAGTCTGGACAAGGCACTGAGCAGCCTGATGTAGTGGGAGGTGTCCTTGCCTATGGCAGGGGGGTTGGAACTCGATGATCTTTAAGGTCCCTTCCAATCTGAACTATTCTATTATTCTACGATTCTATTCCCTCATGTTGACTGCCATTGTATCCCTTCAAGGCTTTTTTCCCCCCTAGTCTAGCCAGTATTTCTATTTGATCCAGCCTCCAGCAAGAGAGAAACCTGTCCCTGGACCCACAGGAGCATTTCTCAAGTTCTCCATCCACTTCACTGAGCAGGGGGGTTGGACTAGATGGCCTTTGAAGATCCCTTCCAGCTTTATGATTCTGTGATTCCCCAAGGACTACAACCTGGCTGCAGGCAGTTTGTATAAATACACGAGACTGCAGTCCAAAAAATGTGAATCTATATTCCCGAATTATATCCAGATCCCTGGATCAGCTTGACATCCTGTGTCCTTAGGTGGCATGGGGTCCATCAGGCCAGCAGCACCGCTGTGATACAGGAGTGATGTGGAAGCCCTCAGGTGGGTGTTACACCAGCTTCCTGCCTGTATTTGCCTGGGTGCAGGAGACATTATTATGGCTCCTGGCCTAATTCTCATCAAAGCAATTAGCAAGTCCAAAAGGTCTTGCCTGGAGGCTCTCGCAAACCATGAATTATGCATTTAATTCTGGATCCTGCCTCCCATTTCTCCTAATGTGCTCTCTTTCAGAAGCTTGTGTAATGTCTTTTTTTCTCCCTCACATTAAAATTTGACAGCCTGGTGCCCAGGGCAGGAGAAGCCTTTCCATCATCTCTTTGCCACATACAGCTCCTTTATTTAATTTTTTTCTTCATTTTCAGGTGGTGCTTATGAAAGAAAATGCTTGTTGCCAGACAGTAGTATCTTCAGGCTGTTCTGTACCTTTCCTAGTGGGAATTCTGAGAGCAATAGTGATCTGCTGGGCATCCAGCAGCAGCAGCAGCTGCTGCCTGCCTTATACCTTTAAAGCCCAGATGTAGCATTTCTCTTGCAGTAGCAGGGAACATCAAGCCTGACCACTGCCCCTCTGATGTGATGTAGAGCTCAGGAATAACGAAGAGTGCATCTACGTGAGTACATTCAAAAGTTAATCCTCATTAACTTTCTGAAGAGTCGATTAACGAAACCACTCTGAATGATTCCCCTCCAAGATCAATAGATGTGGAGCTGGGATGGAGGAGGGCTGCCGATGCCTGAGGCTGTACTAGGAGAGGCAGGCAGAGGAGTGGTGGAGCTGGAAAAAGCTGAGCCCAGCAGCCTGTCCTGCTGGAGCCGTGGGGCTGAGGCTAATTTGTGTGTAATTCTGGCTCTCCATTTTGTCCTCGCCTTCAGGCAGTGAGGAGGAGTTGTGTGGCTACTCTGAACCAAAAGAGCCCAGGAAAGAAATACTTAAATATTTATTTCCTGGTGCTCCTGTCCCAACAAGAAGCTTGTTGGGCATGCTTGAGCTCCTCTTAGTAAGAGGAATGCTTAAAAAAGGATGTATATCTCTGTGTGTGGGTATGTTTTTTGCTCAGATGACAAGGCAGCTTTATATACCTTAATATGCTTGGTTCCTGAAAGCAGCTCATTAGTCCTTTCTGGACTTTGGGATGCTCCAGGCCAAATTCTGCTTCTCTGAATCCTCCCTACACTGTCCTGTGGCTATACATCATTACTTGTTTCTCTGCTCATCTGTGGGATACATAATTCCTCCAGTCTTCCAGAAAAACACTCCCATAACTCAGTGCTGAGGCAGGGTATGTGTAAGGAAAAATGGCTTTCAGCCACTTCAGGAGCTCATTGCTGCTGCCTCTCAGGAAGTCTCCCAGGAATCCCACATGCCTGTGGGGGAGCCAGCCTGTCTCTGGGATGGGTTATTTGGGATACAGACCTATCATGCTGCCAATAGGAATCCCAGACAGTGTTAGCTGGGAGGTAATTTGGTCCCAAGGCCCATTGTTTTGCTGCTGGGAATTCTCCATGGATGCTGAGATTGCAGCAGGCAGGGAGGGAAGGAACTTGCAGATCCAATGTCCATGCTGGATTTGTTTCCCCATCCCCATCCAAGTTTTGTTTCCTGTGCTTTCTTTGCCCTTCTGCCCTGAAAATCTTGTTTAGTTACCAAAAAAAAAATCAATTACAAACTGCATCTGGAAGTCTCTGACTTCCAGCAAATGGAAAATTCAATTGTTAGGATCCATGACAGAAGCAAGGCAAGGCTTGCAGGGAGAGTTAATGTCTTTTATTAGGCTGGCTGATAACTTTCTTTGTTGTTTTTCCAGCTCCTGTTTGTTGGCCTAATAAAAGCTGCTGCCTCACCTCAGACTTTTTTTCCTTGTGGTGTCCTTATCTGGGTAATAGAAATCAATGAAGTCAGCCTAGTGCAAGTGGTCATGTTTCCAGACTGGAAACTATGAAACAACCAAATTCAAGGTTAATTTGTGTCAATATGGGTTATTTATTGCCTTGCTCAGGTGGCTTTTGTTCTCTAATTTGTGTCTGCTGAGAGGGAAAAGGAAAAGAAATACGTTCTTTCATGTACACAGAGTGATCTCTTGAAAATACATCATTGCTTCTATAGTGTGACTACAGATAAATCAGATTACAGGCTGAAAAGAAGCAGTGGCTGACTGAGAATTGACTAGTGAGCAAAAAGCTGACCGACTGCAGCTACAAAATGTGAAGTTTTGGCCTTTGGTAGGTGACATGTGGATGGATTAAATTAGATTTTAGGCAGGAGGACGCTGTGTGGCTCTGCTGAGTTTTCCCTGGACCCCGAGGAAAGTCATCCAGCAGTAGTTTCATGGCCAAAAGCCCTATGTAAAATGCACCCAGATCTGGTTTGTAGGCTCATCAGGGATCCCAGCATGTTGTAATGGATAAAAACAAGAAGCCTCATGGCTTGAAATGTAAAGATGACAGATCACACACACGTTTTCCCTAGCTTATTTGACTGTGCAGGGTGAGGTCTATTTGAAGTTCCTGCTGCCTTGGTTTATTCATGCCTGGGAAGCACTTAAGGAGTGCTCCATGGATGGGGCACAGGTGAAATCTGGGAGATACCAGAGTGTTTCCCAAGCCCCCACCAGCCTGTCAGTGTTGTTCCAGGGTGGGATGTTTCCAAGAGCAGCCATAGCATTGAATTCACCTTTTCTGTACCTGTAATGGCTGGCAGAGTAAAGTGAAAAAACACAGTTTTATTCACTAAAGGAAGAGTTAGTTGTTTTACCAAGGAGCATGATGGTGTAAACAGAAGGGAGGCTGCTTGGACTGCTCACTTCAAAACTTTTTTGGCAAACATTTCCTTGATGAAAATTCAGTTGACTCCTGTCTGCCATCACTGTAGCCACTGGTGTTACATGCCCAGAGGGTCCCTTGTGTTGACTGAGTCCTCATTAAAGCCATGTGTTTCTTAGAGCTGTGGCTCTTAATGACAAACACCTTGAGTGGGGGTTCTTTGTGGTTGTCCTTCCCCCCTCCCACCTCCACCATAAGCCATGCCTTGTTTAGGCAATTTGGGTAATAATTTTTGCCTTGGAAACCTCCAGGTTTGCACATCTGCTCCCCTTTGGGAGAAGACAGTGACTTCAGCAGCAAGAACCAATTCCCCCCACCACTGTATATGCTGAATTCAGCCTTATCGGCTTACCCACAGCCCTTCTTCTCTTCCTTAGAAGACTTATTCTCTTCCTTAGAAGACTTCTTCTCTCCTTTAGGTCATGACTATGTTTATGTACAGGTACAACAGATACAACACAGGTCAATTGGGTTAATGCTGAATGAACAGGACAACCAAGTGTTCTTACTTTGTTCCCTAGTCCTCTTCTTTGCCTTTCCATGAGCTTGGAATCATCAAGCACCATGAAATAACTTTAATAGAATCATAAAGCCACAGCATGAGTTGAGTTGGAAGGGACCTTTAGAGGTCCAACCCCCCTGCAGTGAGCAGGGACATCCTGCATGAGATGAGGTTGCTCAGATCCTCAGCAAGCCTAGCTGTGAATGTCTCCAGGGACAGGGCCTCCATCACCTCTCTGGGCAACATGTACCAGTGTGTCACCAACCTCATAGGGAGGAACTTCTTCCTTGTGTCTAATCTTTACCGGCCATACTGTCTCTCTCTCTCTCTCTTTTTTTAAACAAAAATTGGAAGTCTGATGTTTGCAAGTGTGTCTGTGCAGAGCTCATGGCTTTCCATAGCAAAGCCTGCAAGTTGTGGAGCAGCAAAGCAACTCTGGTCCTTACTCTTGGGAAAAAAAAAATCTTTCCCAGGTCAGAGAAAGACTTTTCCAGTCTAGAACGGAACTTGAAGTGTTCTAAGTGATGTTAACTCCTTTTAAACAACCACTGAAGAAGTATTGCAAGAAAATCATAGAATAGTTCAGGATGGAAGGGACCTTAAAGATCATCAAGTTCCAACCCCCCTGCTATAGGCAGGGACACCTCCCACTAGACCAGGCTGCTCAGTGCCTCATCCAGCCTGGCCTGAAACACCTCCAGGGATTGAGGGGGCATCCACAACCTCTCTGGGCAACCTGTTCCAGTGTTTCACCGCCCTCACCATAAAGAATTTCTTTCTTATCTCCAGCCTGAATCTCCCCTCTTCCAATTTACATCCATTATTCCCTGTCCTGCCATCACATATCCTATTGAACAGTCCTACCCCAGCCTTTCTGTAGCCCCCTTCAGGTACTGATAAGTTACTCTGAGGTCCCAGTGGAAAGTCCAGCCAACACCCATTAGGTAGGTGATCACTCTTTCCAAGAGTCACCTGGGGATGGTCTCTCTGTCACTCCTACCTCAGCGTGCTGTGCCACCTGGTACATGTCTAAACTGTCTGGAAAGAGACTAGCAGTGCTTAAGGGTGATTAGTCTCTTTGTGTGTGTGTATAGCCATGCAGCCTGGATCAAACTCTCTTTGATTTCAAGCTCTGTTAATAATTAACCCTCAGCTTGTAGGAACCATGCAGCATAATGATAACCACACATTGCTGGCTCATGTCCACAGGGTTTTTAGGGAGGTATGACACAGCTTCTCCCTTCCACTTGGCCTGTGAGAGGTGATGGCTGTGAATGAACATGAAATCATCTAAATTAGGGGCACTTTCTAGTGGCTTTTTCTGAATTCTATTATTTTACAAGCAGGTGTCACTTCCCTTGTCCTTTGACTGGGAGCATTCTCCTTGCAGAGACCTCATTAGAGCTCAGGAGTACAGGCTGTGGGCTGTGTTTGTGTTAGTGATGCTGCTTTTCCACCTTAAACTGGTTTGACCATAAACTGTGTGAGACTATGGCCACAGCTATTTTTTATCTAGATGATTTTTCCCCCCCCTGCTTCCACAGTGTGTGTGGGTGAGTGACCAAAGCCTCAAATTTGAGGCACTGAGTTCCTAAGCACCATCTTTTGGATTTCTTAAGGTATGGGAGATGCAAATGGGCAGCTGATTCTGGTAGAAAACACGGCATAGAGGTGTAGAAATTAATATAATTTCTTGCTTAAAGTTTCTTCTGCTTTAAACAGCAGGTGCTGGCTCCTGTTGGATGCTTTCACTGCATTCATGCAATTGTAGAATGATAGGGCTGGAAGGGACCTTCCAAAACCATCTGGTTTAACTCCCTGAAGTGAGCAGGGACATCCTGCACAAGATGAGGTTGCTCAGAGCCTCAGCAAGCCTGGCATTGAGTGCCTCCAGGGATGGGGCCACCACTATCTCTTTGGGCAACCTGGGCCAGTGCCTCACCACCCTCATGGTGAAAAACCTTTCCCTAATCTCTAGCTTGACCTTGCCCTGCTCTAGTTTAAAACCATTCCCTTAACTGATTGTCATCAGAGCCAGAATCCTGGCAGGGGCTGTTGGGCTGAATCTGGTGGCTGAAACTCAACCCAAAGAAACCAAAGAGAGCTCAGGCTGAGAAGCAGAAAACTTGTCTTTTCTCCCCGATCTGCCTCCTGTCCCAATGTGGTGACCCCACAGATGGCCTGTCCTCTGTCTTGGATTTACAGCCTCTCCTTAAGTGCAAAAGAAAGAGAAAACTGAGCTGTAGTTAAGCTCATGTTTCTAAGCAACCAGGTAATCCCTAAAGGGAAATTTCTGATTTCCTGCACCTTTCAGCTGTCTCCACCTCTGGGAACCTGAAGAGATAAATTCCAGGAGTGGAAAATCCCAGGATTTTCCCAAATGTCTGGGAGAGAGTGAGGAAGCACAAAAAGGGAACTTTGCTAATGGTTTGTAACAGGCAAGGAATTTTCTTTGCAAAATCAGGAGAATAAAGGACATGTGAAATGTTTAAATTGGAAAATCACAGTGACAAGTACAGGTTTCTCTGCTCCAAGTAGCATATTGCAAGTCCTGTTAGCAGTGAAAAATCTGATGTTAAGTTTGGATGACAAAAATTCCTGACTTCTGTTTTGAGTCTGTTGGAGTGATCATAAGGGTGGCCCTGCTAGACAGGGGGGTTGGAGTTATATGATCCTTGGGGTCCCTTCCAACCCGGGTCATTCTGTGATTCTGTGATAAGGGTCTTGGCTGTTTCTAATAAAAGATTTCCAAACTTAAGGCTGTCAACATAAGCATCAGAGGAAACAGATCTCAGCTGATCTCTGAACTTTTCCACCATCTGAAGACTATGTGGATGCTTGGTTGGGACTCCAAAATAATGATCATCACACCTTTTTTTTTTTTAAGGGAGCAGCAGTTACATTTCACTATATATATATATTCCACTAGTGAAGGGGATGTGTGGTCAACACAGAGGTGTGATGGAATGGTTTGGGAAACTGGGCAGTTGCCCTGATTCCCAGTTTCAGTCTCAGCATGGAACCTAAGTGAAGCAGTGATGGAGAATTTGAGAAATGCTCCTGTGGATCCAGGGACAGGTTTCTCTCTTACTGGAGGCTGCCTGTTGGACCAAATAGAAATATTGGCTAGACTGGGGGGCAAAAAATCCTTAAAAGAATACAGTGATGATCAACAGGAGGGAACAGAGTTAAGAGAAGTGACCAATGAAGGGCACACACATCACTGACTTGGAGTCAGGGCTTTTTGACTTGCTTGGTGTTTGATAATGTGAAGTTCAACACTAGAACCAGTTCTTGTTGTCCTTTGTCCTTTATGTGCTATCAGCAGATGAGATTCTGGGTGAGATGGACACTTAGGTCTGGTCTCTCCTTATCACTGTGCACAAAAATGCACACTGAATCACCCTGTAGAAGGGTTTACCCAGCTGGGATGGGAGTCAGGAGCCTGTTTCTTTAGAGCAAGACTATAAGCCTGATGTTTTTAGGCCAGTTATATGGAAGAAGGTTGGAGCAGGTGAACTTTGAAGCAGGATTGTCAAATATTTTGAGTTGCAAGGTGTGAGAAGGGTTCCTGTGAGATGGATGTGTCTTTGGCTAGTGTTGACCAGGCACAACATCCCATCTCATATCCCATCTTCACTGGCCCCAGGAGGGCCACACAACCACCCTTCTGAAAGACAAAGAAACTTTTTCATCCCTCATTACTCTGACATTCCACTGGATTGCCTACTTATAACATAACTGGAAGTTTATGTAGAGTTTCCCAACCATTGTGCAGCCATGTTTAGGCCCACCTTGCATGATATACATGAAGAAACACAACCAGTGCTTCCAGGAGCTGGTCAGTTTTTATTTCAAAGCAGGAAATGTTGTCAGGATACATTAGGTGGAATGGCCAGGAAATCTTCCAGCAAGCTCATTTTCATCTGGAAGTCTGGATACGTTTATCTACTTTCTTGTAGCTGTAGAAAAGCATGTGTCACAGGGCAGTGGGGTTCAAAGTCTGCTCCAAGTTGAGCTGTGTGGTTGCCATCACTTGAGGTGATGTATAGATAGATGTCAAGGAGTCTGGCTGGTACCTGGCAGTGTGTGCACAGCAATGGGAAGCACAAGTTTCTTCCACTCTTGTACTTTTGAGGACCTGACCATGGGCAAAAGGAAAGATTAATGGGTAGGAAATTCCTGAGAAGAGGAGGAGATTAAAGCTGTTGTAATTTTGGTTTGGGAACATGGCAGGAATATTCTGACAGCACTGGAGCTGCATTTGGGTTAGCTGTTTTCTGTCAGGCCTGTCTCGTCTCAGCACTAACACGGGCTTTCATCTCTCCTTCAATTAGTAGTAATTATAAGTAATTAATTAAAAAAAAAAACAAAACAAAACGGGAAAATGCAGCTGAAAGCAATTACTCCTAATTGCTAACTTGTGTATGTACACCCAAAATTGCAATCTCCTCATCTGAACACCCAGTCCTCACTGGAGTCAGTGGATGTGTTTTTGCTGCCATTTTTTTACTTCAGGTTTGGATCAGACAAGGAAATTTCTTTTTCCTGGCTTCTCTGAAAGCTACAGAATCTCTTCCTACAAGTCCTGTGATCTTCCTGAAAGCATGACCTCATTAGCTGTTAATGAGGCCACAGTGAAGTTCTTCTTTGGTTTTGGAAGCAAAGCTTAAATGGCAGTTGTTGACATTGGGGATTACTCAATTCTCACAACTTGTGCCTAAAATGCACCTGAATTTCTGTTGGATTTCTCTTTCATCTGTGAACACCACCAACCACCCTTTCCCAGTCTGCCAAAGACCACATAGACTGCTCTTCTTGTGCTGATGAATTCATAGAATAGTTTGGGTTCAAAGGCACCTTAAAGTTTCAACCTTCCTGCCATAGGAAGGGATATCCAGCACGACATCAGGCTGCTCAGTGCCTTGTCCTGCCTGGCCTTAGACACCTCCAGGGTGGGGGCATCCACAGCCTCCCTGGGCAACCTCTTCCAGTGTTTCACCACCCTCGCCATATATCCAGCCTGTCACGACACTGTTCAGTGCTAACTTCTGCCCTCCTTGCTCTCAAATTATTTTGGACTTTAGAAGTTGAATTCAGAAACACCACAGCTTTGCTTTCCATCTGCATATTTTCATCCTTGCCAGTGGAGGAAAAATTTGATGCTGCCAGGCTCTGCCAGTGGGAAATAGCATCTCTGATACAGTGGGTACAATCTGGTGGAGCAGACTGTTAGGTGGGTTGTAAACTGATAGGTGGGTTGAAAACTGATAGGACCACCTCTGGCTGGACTACAATGTATCAAAGGGCTGACATCCAGCTAGCACCAAGTGAACAACACAGAATTTGGGGTTTGGTGCTGCACACCATGTAGCTTGATGTTCTCATCCACAGGCTTGTGAAGTGTGGCTTCCTTCTTCATGCTCTGTGATGGCCCAAAATCAAAGGGAGTAACTGACAAACTTAACATGAGCCACCAGTGTGTGCTTCCAGCTCACCAGAAGCCAACCCAATCCTTGGCTGCATCAAGAGAAGTGTGACCAGCAGGTCACAGGAAGGGATTTTGTCCCTCTACTGGGCTCTGGTGAGGCCCCATCTGGAGTTACTGTGTCCAGTTCTGGAGTCCTCAACATAAGAAGGACATTGAGCTGTTGGAGCAGGTCCAGAGGAGGGCCATGAAGATGATCAAAGGGCTTGAGCACCTCCCTTCTGAGGACAGGCTGAAGGAGTTGGGGTTGCTCAGCCTGGAGAAGAGAAGGCTCAGGGGGGACCTCATAGAAACTTCTCAATACCTGAAGGGTAGGACTGTTCAATGGGATATGTGATGGCAGGACAAGGAATAATGGATGTAAATTGGAAGAGGGGAGATTTAAGCTGGAGAAAAGAAATTCTTTACAGTGAGAGTGGTGAGACAGTGGAACAGGCTGCTCAGAGAGGTTGTGGATGCCCCATCCCTGGAGACGTTTAAGGCCAGGCTGGACAAGGCACTGAGCAACCTGGTCTAGTGGGAGGTGTTCCTGCATATGGCAGGGGGGTTGGAGCTTGATGATCTTTAAGGTACCTTCCACCCCAAACAATTTTATGATTCTATGATATTGCAAAAGGGAGAGTATAAATCCAGAAGGACAAACCAGGGGATGAGGCAACATGAAGCTCTTGGTGTTCAGTGAGAAAAAGCAGAAAGGTCTGTCTGCACCTTGGCCAGAACCACCACTTGCACTGGTAGAGGCTGGGAAGTGATGTGTGGCCCAGCTGATATGGACATGGGTATTTCTGTGGATGCCAAAAGATGCCAGTTGATATGAAAGTTGCAAACAACCCAACAGTGCATCCTAATTACAAATAAGATTAACACTCTAGTAGTGTAGGTAGCACTCTTTATTGGGATGGTAACAGCCAGAAATTTGAGGGAAATTATAATTCCCTCAGTTTGATTTCTGAGAAGGCCAATGTTGGAGTGCTGCTTCCACTTTTGGGCCTCCACCTCAGGTCAACAGGCATGTGGAGAGGGTCCAGTGCCTTAGGAGAAGCTGCTGTGGATATGGGCTTCTAGAGGTCCCTTCCATCCAACAGGCCTGTGATTAACCCCCAAGGAGTGACATGATGCCTATTAGTGTTGTGAGTGTTTTCACACCATTCTTTTTGAACTCTGCCTATTTGCAGCTCCAAAGGAGACCTGAAAAAGAAAAATTAATATGCAAAGGCAGGAAAAATGTTAATGGGTAATAATTGCAAAGCATCGAAACAATGGGTTTTCTTTGTCTGAATCAGCCCAGCTTTTAAAAAGAACTGAAGGAGGAAATCTAAGTGGCTTTTATGCCACCTAATCTTAGTGATGCTATGGAGCCACCCACAGTGTTTAGAAGAAATTCAGTGCTGCAAGAGCTCAGGAGTTTCTTCCTAGAGGCCAAGACCTGCAGCTCAGACCCATGCTCAGGGATTGGGGCAATGGGATGAGTGGCAATGGTTTCAAATTAGAACAGGGCAGGGTTAGGTTGGACATTAGGAAGAAGATAGAATCATAGAATAGTTTGGGTTAGAAAGGGACCTCAAAGATCATCTAGTTCCAACCCCCCTGCCATAGACAGGGACACCTCCCACTAGATCAGGCTGCTCAGTGCCTCATCCAGTCTGACCTTAAACACCTCCAGAGAGGGGGCATCCACAACCTCTCTGGGTAACCTGTTCCAGTGTTTCACCACCCTCACCATAAAGAATTTCTTTCTTATGTCTAGTCTGAATCTACCCCCTTCCAATTTACATTCATTATTCCTAGTTCTGCCATCACATATCTTATTAAAAAGTTCTACCCCTGTCTTTCTGTAGGCCCCCTTCAGGGGTGGTGAGACACCAGCACAGGTTGCCCATGCTTCCCTGATTCTATGAAAAAAATTAAAAATAAGGACAAATCATTTTTTTATCCTTTAGCACATCATGACTAAACTCAACACAGTGCCACAACTGGTTTTCCCTGCCTTTATCAGGGAATCACAATTTACCTACACAGCAAGGGCAAGCAGATGGCCCTTGCCCAAAGATTTGCTTAATGTTCTCCAGCAGTTCACAACCTCCAATGGCCTGGGCAAGGCAGGAGATAGGGAAGAGCAGTCTAAATTCTTCCTTGATTCTATGGGAAACCAGATGCAGGATTTGATGCCAGCTAAAATGAACCTGATGGACAAAAGGGTTTATTTTAACTTGGTCACTCGATCCAATTCACTGCACAGTCACACAAACACTGTGCTGGTATGAGCCAAGGGGGAAAAGGGTGTGTTACAGCTCTGCCTGACTTGGCAACAGCACTGGCTTATTTCTATTTAAACTGTATGTAAAAGTATGTCTTAATAGCCCCTGAGCCATTTTATTTAGTCTCCTGAGTCACACAAACATCACACAGATTTTCTGCTGCTTTCCAGACTGGAGACACTTGATAAACAAAGCTGGAGTCCTCACATAGGATGGAAAATTATGGTGTGTCAAGTCATATATTCAGTGATCCAGTGGCTTTCTCTAATGGTTCCATTTACAGAAAAATGTGCTAGAGCAGGAGGACTGCCAAGATGTGCTGCCAACATGAGAAAAGCAAACTGAGCTGTCTCCATGTCCCAGTGATACCCCCTTTCTCAGGCACTTGGTCTTGTCTCTTCTCATTGCGTGTCTATGAAGAAAAACCCTGATAAAACCTTAAGATTCTTTAAAGTGTTAAAAAATGTAAGACAAAACTGTATGTCCCCTGTACCTTCACAGGGGGGCTGCCTCTGAGCAACCCCATACTACATGAGAAGTCCTTATCTTAAGAGTTTATTAATTACAGAATTACAGAATATCAGGGATTGGAAGGGACCTCAAGAGATCATCTAGTCCAATTTTCTCTCACCCCTCTGTCTCTAAGTCCTTACCTCTTCCTAGCCTGTGCTAAGCCAGAGAATAAAGCCTATGTGTGGATGATTTAAAACAATTAAGATACACATTTTGTTAGCTGCTCATCCCAGCCCTACTCCCAGGGTTGTAAATGGAGGAACAAGTTTTGCACAAGTATCAGAAGACACAAGGATCACGAGGCTCCTCACCTCCTTTGCATTTTTCATTTCTACTCCCTTGCTTGGCTTCTGCAGGTTGCCTCATCCAGTCTATGATCTTGTCTGTCATCTTAGGACATGCTTATCTGCACCTCTTGCATCCTCTCGATGCTCTTTCAGCCTCACAGCAGATAACTTGGCACAGGTCCTTCAGAAGTAGGATCTTCCTTAGGAGATAACCAGTTAGAAAAGCAGAACCAATGCAGCTCTGGGATAGCTGTGGCCAGAGGAGTGTTACACATAGCTAGACATGCCAGCTAGAACTTTTCAGAGCAAGACAAAATGAACAAAATGCTCCTCAGGCATCTCTGCATTGCACTGCCCAAAGGCAGCAGCTGATACACCATCTCAGGAGGCTCTGCTAGCAGCACTCTGTTCCTACTCATGCATTACAAATGAGAATCACAAGAGGCTCCTGCCTTTTAAATCCAGCTAACCATAAAATGATTCTCTAGAATCATAGCATGTGTAGAGCAGGAAGGGATATTGAAAGCCCATCTAGTCCAATCCCACTGCAGTGCCATGGACATCCTGCACTACATCAGGTCACTCAGAGCTTCAGCAAGGCTGGCCTTGAATGTCGCCAAGGATGAGGCTTTCACCATCTCTGTGGGCAACATGTTCCAGTGTCTCACCACCCTCATGGGAAAGAATTTCTTCCTAATATCTAACTTGTCCTTGGCCTGCTCTAGTTTCAAACCATTGCCCCTCATCCTGTGGCTCCATACCGTGGCAAACAGCTCCTCCCCAGTTTTCTAGGAGACCCTTCAGGCACGGGGAGGATGCTACAATGTCTCCCCAGAGACCTCACTTCTCCAGCCTCAACAGCCCCAGCTCTCTCAGCCTGTCCTTGTAGCAGAGGGGCTCCAGCCCTTGGATCATGACCTCCTATGGACACTCTTCAACAGATCCATGTCCTTCCATCTCTCCCAGATTGCCTCTCAGCAGGTTCCACATCATCTTCTTCCCCTGATCTCCTGCCTCTGCCACCTTACCCATACCCCACCCCATCCCCAGCCATCTCCACCGGAGACTCCTCTCTCCCTCCTCCCCAGCTGTTCCCACTTTGCCCCCTCCACCTCCTCTCCTATTTAACACCAGTGGGGAAGGGCAGCAGCCACCATTTGCCCCCCTGTAGGGCCTGAGGGATGCTTCTCCTGGTGTCTCTGCTGCAGAACATCACTGGTGAGTTGCACTTTCCAAGGGGACACGGTGGGAGGAAAAAGGCCGGGGGGCCTGCTGGCCCCCCGGGTGGTTAGGCAGGGGCAGGGATGCCCGGGAGGCTTGGTGGGACCTCCCTGTCACCCGTGGGTACTGCTTTGTGTCTCTCTATGTGCTGTTGGGGTGATGGTGGAGGTCTTGCTTTGGGCCAGGTTTGTGCCTCCTGGTGAGGCAGAAGCCCCTCAGAGATGTGTCCCATCCTGCTTCTCCTGTGAGGTTCCTCCTCCATCACAAGCAGATAGAGGAAGGAAAAGAAAGGTCCTTCAGCTCCATGTGCATGAGGAGAAACAAGAAGGAAGGTAAGAAGGCTCATGGACAAAGGTAATGGTAGTTTAATGGTGAAGCAAGAGCAAAGCACAGAGGATTCATTGACTCCTGTCCCTGGCACTTAGATGTTGAGGAGGTTTCTGCTGAGTTACCTGCTGGGAACTTCAGGCTTAGAGTTGTAAAGGCAGATGGGTGTTGTGTCTGACCATAGACTTACAGCCTGGTAAGAGTCTGATGAATCCTGTTGTAGGCAGTTTGTTCTCCTTTTCTGTTCTTGTTGTCTCTCAGGATGAGGATTTGAATCCATCCACATTAGTGTTTTTAAGTCAGACAGAGGGATAGCTAAATGTTCTAGTTACAACTGCTGTGCCCAAGAGCAGGTGGTACTGAGTGTTGGGACTGAGTTGTAAGCCTATTCAAATAAAGACTATTTATATTTAAAGTAGTAGAAAAAGCTTCTTTGCTGTCAAAGATTTGTCTTTCAGTGTCTTGCATAAGAGTATCCTTTCCCTTGTACATGAAATCTAGGCTTTCCCTAGCCAGTGTATTCACATGTGTAAGAGCTTTAGTTTGCTCAAAGTTCTTCATTGGTATGGTAGCAAAGTAGTTGAGGCAGAATTTGCACTTAATGCTCAGTATTAGGATGCTCTCAGTTGATGTGAGAGGAAGCCTGAGGCTTTCATGTGTTGTCAAGTGACTGACTGCTAAAATACAGGTGGAACTTAGAGGTGGAACCTAGGGCAGTCTTAAGATATTTCTCTCCTTCTGTTTGGTGTCATGATGTGGTGCTGAGACTAATGGTTGACTGATTCATGAAGTGTTTCTTAATGGCTCAGCTCATTAAATCCTGGAGTTACTTGAAACCTACTCGGCCTGCAGCTGCTGATATTGAATGTATGTTGATTATCTAGAATAAAGCAACATGGTGTTGGTACAGGTCACACATGGGCTCACCCCTCTCAAGTCCCTTCAGTATTAGAGTTCAGCAACTCTGTAGCTTCATGCCTGCTGCAGAAGGTCAGATAAGAACCAATATCTGTTAGAATTTGGTGGTACAGAGTTAACTTGCAACTTGTTTTTAATAAGTGTTGCCAGATAAAATTTATATTAGTTCAGTGCTTTGTATGTTGTGGTCCTGCAAGATTCAGGATGGATTTGCTGTACTGTTGAATTCAAGTGTATTTTGCTATTTATGTTATTAAGTTACTGTGTTTATCTCTGAAGATGATGAAGATGAACCCAAAATTGATTTTGGTGAGCAAAACTTTTAGGACTCAAACTGATCATAAGGAAGACCACCCTTGACCCAGCACAAAGAATCATAGAATGGTTTGGGTTGGAAGGGACCTTCAAGATCATCATGTTCCAACCCCTCTGCCATGAGCAGGGACACCTCCCACTGAGGCACAGAGGTTGCTCAGTGCCTCATCCAACCTGGCCCTAAACACCTCCATAGAGGGGAAGTCCACAATCTCCTTGGGCAACCTGTTCCAGTGTCTCACCACCCTCACAGTAAGGAATTTCTTTCTTATCTCCAGCCCGAATTTCTACAGTAGAGGGGCAAAATCACCTCTGTTGACCTGCTGGTCACACTTCTCTTGGTGCAGCCCAGGATTGGGTTGGTTTATGGGCTGCAAGTGTGCAGTGCTGGCTCTTGTGGAGTTTCTTGTCCTCTGACACCCCCAAATCCTTCTCTTTAGGGCTGCACTCAAGTCACTCTCCACCCAGCCTGTTTCTGTGCTTGGAATTGCCCCAGCCCAGGTGCAGGACCTTCCTCTTGGTCTTCATGTGGTTNGGTGCAGGACCTTCCTCTTGGTCTTCATGTGGTTGGCATAGTCCCACTTCTCGAGCTTGTCAAGGTCCCTCTGGATGTCATCCTTTCTCTCTGGTGTGTCAACTGCTCCACACAGCTTGGTGTCATCTGCAAACTTGTCGAGGGTGCACTCAATACTGTTGTCCATATCTCCAGCAATTATGTTAAGTAGCACTGGTAGAATGTCTTTGAATTTCTTTCTGGAGAAATTATAAACCCTGAATCTCAAATTGCTGTGGGAAATGGAGAAACTGAATGTATATAGGGGGGGAAAAATAAATCAGTCTCTAATTGCTTTTCTTGTCATGTGTCTTGGAACATCAATAAAATGACATTCTTACCCTTACAAAACTGTCTTTTGTGTGAGCATTAAGCAAATAATTAATCTCTTTTCAGAATGTAGTGTTAGAACTGAGCTGACAAAGGAATAAAAGATGATGGAAGCCATTCTTTTTAAAAGCAGCGTAAGCAGGAAACCCTGTTTTTACTTAACAAATATACAGCGAGTCATTTCAACAGTTTACTGAACAACAGGTATATTTTTTTTTTGGAGGCCCTTAACTAGTAAGTGACCTGAAATATCCAAGTAATGCTTTGGAGGCTTACTGGAATATCTGCCCTTTTGCTAGGGGCACCCCAGTCTTCCCATGGCACCTTATCACGGCCTTCTATTCATGGGTCATGAGAGGAGTATAAGGTGTCTGTCTGCAAGTGTGGGGGCAGGTTTTTTTCACATTTTGAAGGAATCATAGAATGGCTTGGGTTAAGAGGGACCTTAAAAATCATCTAGTTCCAACTCCCTTTCCATCCATAGGCAGGGACACCTCCCACTAGATCAGGCTGCTCAGTGATTTGTCCAGCCTGGCCTTAAACACCTCCAGAGAGGGGACATCCACAACTTCTCTGGACAACTTGTTCCAGTGTCTCACCACCCCCACAGGAAAGAATTTCTTTCTTATATCCATCCTGAATATCCTCTCTCCCAATTTGTGTCCATTATTCCCAGTCCCACCAT
>VZTY01028290.1:3159-15231 GCA_013400935.1 Turnix velox
ATCATCTTGGTGGCCCTGTCATTAAGGGAGACCCCAGCCAAAACAGCCAACATTTAATGCACTTAAAAGTACATTATTCATGAAACTTTCCCAAAGAAACAGATAGAATGAGCCAGGAGAGGTCTGTTGGACAGATGAGGAGAAGACCTATCTTGGCCCTGTTTTTACCTCCCTGCTCCCCTGCATCCCCCCCTCTCTTTTTCCTCACTCACCAACTGCTCATGTCTGGGATGTGGACGGAGAGGGTGAGGGTGAAGGCAGAGGAGATGGAGTTCCTCTGATCACTCTATAATCTTTACAGGGGATTCCTCCTCCTCCTCACACATTCCTCAGGCTTATCATGTGCTGGCTCTGATGCTCGTGGGCCCCTCCAGCTGCCAACCAAGCAGAAAGAGAGCTTTTTATCTGGCAAAGCTCAGGGTTTCTTGCCACCCAGGCAGCTGAATCAGCTCACCGCCAGCTCTAATGAGCACTAGACTCTGAATAATAGGGTGGAAGTGGAACCAGAAAGAAAAGGTATTAAAAAAAGAGGGAATCAAACCTTCTCCTTCGGGATTGCTCATCAAATCACACACCCCAAGGCTTTGTGTGCTCATGATCTACAGCAAGAAAAATCCCCAACAAACCCTCCCCAGTTCAACCAACTCTGCCATTCTGCAAGGAGAATAAAGTGACAAAATATTTCACAAATGGGTTCAAATCTTGATTTGGGTACCCAGTAAGACAATCACAGGCACAGCTGTAGGGTGGAGACAGGCTGTGAGCAGCCCCAACCCTGTTAGGAGGAATTAAACCCTTCCCACCTCAAAATAGGCTCTGTCTAGAGTCTAAACTCCAGGTTTGCAGCCCCTCTATTCTTGTGCTTCCACAAGGAACAGGGATCACAGAATCCCAGAAGGTCAGGGGTTTGAAGTGACCTCAAAAGATCATCTAGTCCCACACCCCTGCTGGAGCAAGAACACCCAGATCAGGTCCCACAGGAAGGTGTCCAGGTGGGGTCTGAATGTCTCCAGAGAAGGAGATCCCAAAGCCTCTCTGGGCAGCCTGTGCCACTGTTCTCCCACCCTCACCATGACAAAGTTTCTTCTCCTATTTCTGTGGAACCTCCTTTGCTCCAGCTTTCACCCCTTGCCCCTTGTCCTATCATAGAATTGTGGCTTCAAAGCAGCTTTATAGCTGTGCAAGGGTCTGGGGTTGCTGTAATTGCAGTTTAAATTTCCAGATTCCTCTCCTCCCCTTGCCTTGTTCACTCCAGGACCAAGCCCAGAACCAGTACAAAGCCCTTCCTGAGCTTTGTTGGGCTGAGACAGCTTCGGGTACAATTGGTATTCTCAAGTGGTGGTTTCCACCCCATTGAAAGCCAGATGGTTTGGATTACAGGATGATTTGTTCGTGCCAGAGGTTCAGAAAGTTCCATCCTCTCCGTGCTGAGAAGAAAGGCAGGTCCTCAGCACAGCCAGGTTGGGCAACCATGGCTACCAGGGCTGGGTGGGAGATGGCTGAGACCTCAGGCATCCACAATTTCGAGCAGGGGAAATACCCTCAGTGGGAAGGACCTTTAGAAGATACGAAGGAGAAGGGAAAAAGGACAATAAGGGTTGTCTCTGCTGCTGTCAGACACCCCAAAGCAGCCCGTGCCAAGGGTTGAGCTGGTGGCTGCTGTTTGCAACCAAACTCTGAGAATTTCCCACCATTTCTTATCAAAGTACTGATAGAAGGGATGGTCTTAATAAAACATATCCCAGGCTGCTGCTGCTGCTGCCAGGGAATGATTGCTGCTGGCTAACATTTAGTTTTTCCACAATGATATATATATTGAGGGCTGGTGAAGGTTCGAGACAGCCCAGATGAAGGAGCGGTGCAGAGAGTAAGTGCATCCAGGGAGGCTCCATGAGTCAGAAATGACTCACTGCTCCTCCTCTGCTTCTTCCAGACTCTTGGGGGTGTGCTCATTTATTGTTGGTTTGTATCTGCAGGAAATTATTACCCCCAGCTCAGGAATTCAGGCACGTTCTGCTCGTCCCTTGCTCCTTGGGAGGGGTGAAAAGGTGAACAGCCAGTGTCCCACACCAGCATCTAAAGAGAAGCAGAGAAATTGGAGTTACATTTTTCTTCCTTGCCCAGGTGAATTATTTAGAACTATATTGTCCCTCCCAAGCCCCCAAAATCCTAATTGCTAAAGTAAGATTGACCTTTCAGAGAGTTATTTCGAAGAACTTGGGTAAAATAAGACAGGATGACTCAAACAACAGGGGGAGAGTGTCTGCATCACAGCTGAGCCACACAAATTGCTTCCCCTGTCAAAATCAAGTATTCTAAATAAAAAACAACCCCAAGAATGATTAATCATTTTTTTGGTTTTTTCCTCTCTTTAGCAAGACAGATGGGAGAGTCCCAGTGGAGCAAGATGGGAAGTGTTTAAACAATGCCTGCTCAGTCTCCAGCCACTCCTCACTAGCAGGAGTATGAGCTTTGGATGGGAAAGGGAAGCAATAACTAAAAGAACAGTTTTTTTTAAGGCAAGTGCAAGATAAATATATTCAGACAATCACAGAAAAGCACAAAAAAAAGGTACTGAATACAAAATAGACTTGTTCAGTGCTTCTCATCCAAAGTTTAGGAGTTTGAGGACACTGAGGATGCAGCAGAAAAGCATAAAACCATGATTTCTTCCAGGGAAAAGCTGATTTAAGCATTTTTTCCTCATTCATTTCCATCCCCACACTCATTTTCCCTCCTGGCAGTATTTGATGAGACAATTTCCCACAGCAGCTCTAGCTTAAGGAACCACCCCTTGACCACCCCCAGCTTTGTGCCACCTTGGCCAAGGCCAAGGGGTGAATGCTCTGTTCTGCACAAACAGGTACTGATGGATTTCAAATGGCCTGTAAAATTGAAAGAAAATAAAAACAAACGAAAAAAAGCTGCAGAATGGCAAATAGCAATGAAAGAGAATGAGGATTTTTGGAGTTATAGATGTTAAAATGCAAACAAATCCCAAATTTCTTAACTAAAGCTTTTAACATGAGTGTGCTACTGCTTTAAAATCATATCTATTCATAAATGTAATTATTAATTATATTCCAAATAAATTCATTCTCCTCTATGTAGAACATTGCCTATGAGCTTTCACCACATTGCTCACTATCTCTTGGGTCTATCAGTAATTTACCACTGTGGAGAACAATAATAAGTTGTAAAAATCAGAATTCACCGTGAAAAGCTCCTTAAAAATAGTTGATACATTGTAGAAACCTTGTTTAGGAAATACAAAATCATTGCTCTTAGCTCTATTAGTATTTTACCACCCTGGAGAACAACAATAATTTGTAAAAAAACAGAATTCACCACAAAAAGCTCCTTAAGAATAGCTGGTAGACTGTAGAAACCTCGTTTAGGAAATGTAAGATCAGAAGGAGAGAAGCTCTAAAGTGGCTGCTAATAAATTCTCCCATCCCCATTTGCTGTGATGCTGTGGTCTAACATTTAAAAGTACCTCCATTCTAATTTTATTCTCAGGAATCAGGTAACTCTGAAAAACAGATGAAAAGCTGGAAGAGCGAGGTGCACTTCAATTTGGATTTCTCTTGGCAGAGGGAAGGCAGCACCAGAGCTACCAGCTTGAGACCAGTCCCTGCACTGGAATTCAAGCCCCGGGGCCAGGCAATGGATGCCGACAGCCCCTCTTTCATCTGGCAGTGTACCCTGCAGCCCCGCTTTCATCTGGCAGTGTCCCCACCACCCGCTGAGCCGGGGAAAGAAAGGAAGAGAGCAGAGAAATTCACAGCATCCCTCCCTCCCATTAATCCCCAGCCGTCCCACTGAGCCCAGTCAATGGGAGCTAGGCACTGGTAGCTCCGCTGGGGGAAATCTGCTGGTTTCTCTGAAGGGAGGTGACACAGAGAGCAGACAGCACCAGGGCGATGGGATGATTTGGAGTATGGAAGCCCCTCACCCCTCTGCTGGTTTCTCTGAGGGGAGGTGACACAGAGAGTAGACAGCACCAGGGCAATAGGATGATTTGGGGTATGGAAGCTCCTCGCCTCTGCCTGACCCATCTCCCCGCTCTTGTAGGGCTGGGTGTGGAGGAGAAGTTCTTATGGCTGGTGGAGGCATAAATAAGGGTGAAGCCAAGAGCTTGGGGGCACAAAGGATAGTGAGGGGGGTTGCTGAGGGTGGAGACAGGTAAGAACCAGGGCACAGCTGACACCAGCCCTTGGTAGCTGCCACAAACCCTCCCCTCTGGCTCCATCCTTCTCACAGCACAGTAATTAGGCATTAAAGTGTCAGCGTGAAAACAAGAACTAACATGGGTGGGATGGTGGGAAGGCTCCAGAAGGGTTACATTTCAGAATCATAGAATCCTTGAATGGTTTGGGTTGGAAGGGATCTTAAAGATCATCTAGTTCCAACCCCCCTGCCATGGGCATTTGCAGGGACACCTCCCACTAGACCAGGTTGCTCAATGCCTCACCCAGCCTGGCCTTAAACACCTCCAGGGATTGAGGGGGCATCCAGAGTCTCTCTGGGCAACCTGTCCCAGTGTCTCACCACCCTCACAGCAAAGAATTTCTTTCTTTTCTCCATCCTGAATCTCCCCTCTTCCAATTTGCATCCCAAATCCCAGCAGAGACACTAAAGGATCCAACTGATTGATCACATATATGTTAAAACGTACATTTTAATTCTAATTTTAATGATTTTATGAGCCATGCTCGAGAGGAACATCACTGTCCCATCCTGCTACTGCAAAAAATTGTATAGTCTGAAATGCTGGTCATTAAGATGAAGAGTTTGTGAATGTGCACAGTGCTTTTAATCTGTTTTCCCCAAGTTTGTCTAAAGGAGAAATGCTTTTGTCTAAAGAAGAAATGCTTTTTAAAAGACTGATGGCTTCTCTAGTGTCCTGTGGGTTTCTGCTGAGTTACTTGGATCATCTTCTCTCTGATGTCCTCGACTTAATTGAGCTGAGTGTGAGAAACATTTACTCACTGCAGGGGAGCTCCTCAGCCTGGCTGGAAAGTGAGGGCTGGAGGGTTCTCAGAGGTTGTTCAACCCAGTCATCAAACCCCAGCTGTGGATAAAGCCCTCTCAAAACCTCTGATTTATTCTTTTCTTTCTTTTCCTGGCATTGTTATTTACTCAATGCCATGAACAGGGCACTGAGCAACCTGATCTAGTGGGAGGTGTCTCTGCCCATGGCAGGGGGGTTGGAAGTAGATGATCTCGAAGGTCCCTTCCAACCCAAACCATCCTCTGGTTCTATATATGTAATTTGTAGTGCAGCAAACTAAGCCAAACATGTCACCAGTGACCAGAATTCTAACAAAACAGCATGCCATGATATAATGCTGCAAAGGAGGACCTTCAAACCCCTTACAAAATACCTCCAGCAGAAAGATACAGAAGAATTCTCAGTAAAAATTTAGGAAAACAAAGGCATCACATAAAAGTTTCTGCCACAACTATAAATTTTTCATTGTGTTTCCATTTCAGTTCTAAATATTCATAGAGGTTGTTACCAGCAGGAGAAATGGAAGCTGTTTGTTGTGTAAATCCATCTTCTTCTTAGAGATTCTGCTTTCCCAGCCCTGATGCTGGAAAGGATTGAGATGCTGTGGTGACTTTCTCCTCACTGCTCGTGAGCTCTCTCCCTCCTGCAAAATGATGATTCACATGTTACCAATTACTGGATCTTTGACAAAACAAGTAGCAGCAAGAAGAAACCCCCGTGGTTTTTATGATAACAGTGAGTAGAAGTTGAGCTGATGCTTCAGGCCAAGTGGATCAGGGAAGCAGTAACTGGAGAAGGATTTTATGCTATGGCTGCAATAGCTTTTCTTGGCAGTAGCTTTTGCAGTTGTATCATTGCTTAATATTCAGCTCCTTGCTCAAACTTTCCAGATATGGAGATACTCTATAAATAATGGCATATTTCAGGGACTTTAAAGCTCGCAGATGAAGGGGTTTGCCTTCAAAAAATGCCTTCATTGATTTCCACCCACCCAGGTCTGCCAAGAAGGGACATTTTAGCTTTCTGAGAAAGCAGTCACCTATAAAGCTCTGAAAAGAAACATAAAATTTTCCCAATTTCTGAGGATTACAGAAATTTTACACTGAGGCAGAGCATCTGCTTTAGGGGCTTTTAATGATGCGACTGCACTGACATTGATAGTACTGGGAACTTCTCTGATGTTTACCCAGTGATTCATCCCCTCCCTCTGTATGTTTATCTGCCTGCCCTGACCACAGCCAGTTAGCAATTACTAGCTACCAACAGCCCCAAAAACCCAATTCAAGGGATTCTAAAGGACTGAACACAGGATTTGGTGTCAGCACTCAGCACTAAGAGTTTGCACAGGAGAATAAATCACCAGGAGCTTCCCCAGAACAAAACATC
The DNA here is from genome assembly GCA_013400935.1 of Turnix velox. Classification (NCBI taxonomy): domain Eukaryota; kingdom Metazoa; phylum Chordata; class Aves; order Charadriiformes; family Turnicidae; genus Turnix; species Turnix velox. Next base: position 9,560 of record VZTY01028290.1, read on the forward strand.
AGTGGGCAACCAAAGCATTGCAGAGGACAAAATCTCTGTCCCCTCTGAGCCATAACAAGCTCTCGGATTAATTCAGAAGACTCAGTTAGGTCCTGAAAATGGAGGAAATGGCAGCTCTCTCACTCACTTGTTGCAAATTGAAACCACAGAACAGTTTTTTCAATACCATTCAATAGCTTCAGGTAAAATGATAGAATCATAGAATGGTGTGGGTTAGAAGGGCCTTAAAGAAGTTCCAACCCCCCTGCCATGGGCAGGGACACCTCCCACTAGACCAGGCTGCTCAATGTCTCATCCAGCCTGGGCTTAAACACCTGCAAGGACGGGGTATTACCCGAGGATCTGGCTCACAGCTTCTCCTGCATTTAGTTTCCCATTTTCATACCAGTTCTTTTAAATCTTTCTGTTGTCTCATATCTTCCAGCAACTCAAACTCCTTCACATTTTCTCCCAGTTCTATGCCACAGCTCAGCTCCTCCTTTTGTGCAGAAGCCAATACATCAAGAGGATAAAGAAAATTACTTTTTAGGGGGGGGGGGCAAATGTGTTTGGAATCAATTGGATCTATTTCAGAATGATGCAAGTCCTGAAAAACACAGAGTCTGTTAGCACCGTAAAGTAAACAAACAAAAGCTGCTTTAATCTAGACAGATTTCCAGGCTGCAGATGACAGAACACCACCCAAAGCTCCTGGGTATTGAAAAACGGAGTGGAAATAAGGAAGAAAGAGGAGCTAGAGAAGGAGGAGGGCTCTGTGGGAACCTTCCTGCCTTTGGTCTGACAATCCAGAAGTGTGTTCTGGTTTCCCCCAGCATCCGGTGAGTTTCTAAATAAAGCTGAGTCAAAAACTTCACTCAAAAGCTTTAACGTTCTTTAAATGGCTCCTCTGATCCCCGCCGGCAGAGCCAGCTTGCCTTAAAGCCAGCATTAACATCTCCCAAAAGCTACTCTATATATCCTAAAGTCACTCCAGAACTGCTAAAATAAGCACTTAGAAATAGCAACTTCAAAGGCTGCATCCATTCAGAAAGAGCTGTTTTTTCCCTGACCTCACTCCACTTCCCTCCCAGTGTTCCTTCAACAAAGGATGAGCCATGTCACAGGGAGAAGGAAAAGCTGCATTTCAGCTCCAGGACCAATATAAGTCAATTAGAAACGATTGGCTCCTAATTATGGGATTTGTTATTTATCCCAGGCTGCCTCCCAGCACAAAGCCCCGGCTGAGTGATCACACAATCACAGAATCACACAGAATGACTCGGGAGGAACTCAGAGTAACTTCTCAGCACCTGAAGGGGGCTACAGAAAGGCTGGGGTAGGACTTTTGAATAGGGTCCGAGATGGCAAGACTAGGAGTAATGGATGCAAATTGGAAGAGGGGAGATTTAGGATGGATTTAGGAAAGAAGTTCTTTGCTGTGAGGGTGGTGAGACACTGGGACAGGGTGCCCAGAGAGATTGTGGATGCCCCCTCTCTCCCTGAAGGTGTTTAAGGCCAGGCTGGATGAGGCACTGAGCAATCTGGTGTAGTGGGAGGTGTCCCTTCCCATGGCAGGGGGGTTGGAACTAGGTGATCTTTAAGGTCCCTTCCAACCCAAACCATTCTATGATTCTGTGTCATGGATTGGAAGGGACCTGGAGAGATCATCAAGTCCTATCCCCCTGCCAGAGCAGGAACATTTAGACCAGGTCTCACAGGAAGGCATCCATGTGGGTTTTGAATGTCTCCAGAGAAGGAGATTCCACACCCTTACTGGGAAGCCTGTGCCACTGTCCCCAACAAACCCTCCCCAGTTCAACCAACTCTGCCATTCTGCAAGGAGAATAAAGTGACAAAATATTTCACAAATGGGTTCAAATCTTGATTTGGGTACCCAGTAAGACAATCACAGGCACAGCTGTAGGGTGGAGACAGGCTGTGAGCAGCCCCAACCCTGTTAGGAGGAATTAAACCCTTCCCACCTCAAAATAGGCTCTGTCTAGAGTCTAAACTCCAGGTTTGCAGCCCCTCTATTCTTGTGCTTCCACAAGGAACAGGGATCACAGAATCCCAGAAGGTCAGGGGTTTGAAGTGACCTCCAGAGATCATCTAGTCCCACCCCCCTGCTGGAGTAGGAACACCCAGATCAGGTCCCACAGGAAGGTGTCCAGGTGGGGTTTGAATGTCTCCAGAGAAGGAGACCCCACACCCTCTCTGGGCAGCCTGTGTCACTGTTCACCCTCACTGTGAAGAAGTTCTCTCTCAGATTCCTGTAGAACCTCCTGTGTTCCAACTTGCTCCCATTGCCCCTTGTCCTATTATTGAAGGTCACTGAGAAGAGCCTGGCTCCATCCTCCGACACCCTTTCCATATTTATAGACATGAATGAGGTCACCTCTCAGTCTCCTCTTCTCCAGGCTAAAGAGAGCCAGCTCCCTCAGCCTTTCCTTAGAAGGGAGATTGCTCCAATCCCTTCATCAGCCTGGTGCCTTCTCTCCACGAGAAACCTTCACTTGGATGCAGGCAGAGGCTGAAATGCAGCTGGGAGGGTTTTCAGCTCATGAGAATGTTTAATCTCCTTTTAAACCCCAATAAAAGCAACCGGCATCACACATGGCCTATTCTGGTGGTGAGCACATATTCTATCTACCAGGAAAGCTGAGAGATAATACAAGCCAAAAAGCTAACTGGAAAAGGTATTTTTTAAAACTCTGCAAATTAAGACCCCACAAAATGAGAACACTACCCGACACTAACTATTATCAATATTTCTTTCTATGGCATGGGGGTTGGAACTAGATGATCTTTAATGTCTCTTCCAACCCAAACTATTCTATGATTTAAGAGACAAGGGATCTTCTGAAAGTCTTAGTTATGGAAAATGAAATAAGAAGCATGAAAATGCTAACTGAGCAGCAGTCGCTCAGAAGAGAGTGCTAAAAAATCCTTCAAATCCAGGGAAACGATATATAGGTCAACTTAAAAACAACAGGAAACCAACATCTCCCTTTAAATAACATATTTGAAGATTAGCATCAGCAATTCCCTCTTCAGCAAGCCCAGCACCCAGCATTTTCACTGCCATCAACACCTCTTTGAAGCTCAAACCCCTTCAAATGTATTCTTCAGCTTTCAGTAAATTTCTGTCAGCACTCTCCCCTTCCCCATTATCACCTGCACCACAGGGAGCACAAAAAAAATCCCATAAAATCCCACAGGAAATGCGAAAGATCTAAATAAACCTGCAAAGTGTTATCTGTCTCTCCTCTTTGGCTCTAACTAGGCTCCTCAAGCTGCTGGGCTCGAGAAGAGAGTCCTGCCACAGGACCTATTGTGGGGACAACAGGTTATATTTGGGAACATCTTAGGTCATCTGAAGCAACGAGGGACACGATGCCACTTCCCACATCTCCATGTGGGCTGAGTTTCTTGATCTAAGGAGCATGGTATCAAGGACAGTCCTAGAATCATAGAATAATTTGGGTTGGAAGGAACCTTAAAGATCATCAAGTCCCACCCCCCCTGCCATAGGCAGGGACACCTCCCACTAGATCAGGCTGCCCAGTGCCATGTCCAGCCTGGTCTTGAACACCTCCAGAGAGGGGGCATCCACAACCTCTCTGGGCAACCTCTTCCAGTGTTTCACCACCCTCACTGTAAAGAATTTCTTTCTTATGTCTAGTCGAAATCTACCCCCTTCCAATTTACATCCGTTGTTTCTGGTCCTCCCATCCGATATCATATTAAAAAGTTCTTCCCCTAACTGCTTTGAAAGGATCAAAGCCAAATTTAATTAGCACAACTCAGCAAATCTTAACTATTATGGGTACTTCTTTCTATGGCAGGGGAGCTGGAACTAGATGATCTTTAAGGTCCCTTCCAACCCAAACCATTCCATGGTGATTCTATGAACTTATTTACCTATAGATCCTTTCTCCTGCCTTTGTAGGATACTCACATTCACCAACATGTTAGTTATTGTTTAATTATTGGTTGGAAGCCTTATTAATATGCATGGCTAAAGAACTCTTGGGTAGGAATGCATTCTAATGGGGTGGCTGAAAGGCAAGGAGATTTGGAGAATGTCATGCTCTGACTAACAGCAGCAAACTGGCTGGAGCAGCCTCTGGACAGAGCATGGAATGGGGGAGGAAAGGAGTAATTTTAATGATGACTTAACTAGAAAGCATTCATCCATTTTGGTGGAGCAGTTACAGCATCAAAAGGCTTCAGAGGGATGGTGGCTCCCAAAATGTCATCTGCAGATGCCCAGCAGTGTTGTCTACAGGGCACTGAATATTCAAAGTGAGGAAAAGGCTAAGAATGGGGTGTGCTGTGACTGTCCCCAGCACTAGCACTGCAGTCAGTCTTTAACACTCCATATTACAGAGTCAGAGAATGGAAGGGACCTTAAAGAATGGTTGGAAGGGACCTTAAAGATCATCTACTTCCAACCCCTCTGCCATGGGCAGGGACCACCTCCCACTACACCACGTTGTTCAATACCTCATCCAGCCTGGCCTTCAACACCTCTAGGGAGGGGACATCCACCGCTTCTCTGGGCAACTTCTTCCGGAGTCTCACCACACATAATCCCAGAATGTCAGGGATTGGAAGGGACCTGGAGAGATCATCTAGTCCCATCCTCCTGCCAGAGCAGGAACACCCAGATCAGGTCACACAGGAAGATGTCCAGGTTGGATTTGAATGTCTCCAGACAAGGAGAACCCACACCCTCTCTGGGCAGCCTTTGCCACTGTCTCTCACCCTGACAAAGTTTCTTATCGTATTTCTATGAAACCTTCTGTGTTCCAGCTTGCACCCATTGCCCCTTGTCATATCGTTGGAGGTCACTGAGAGGATCCTGGCTCCATCCTCTTGGCACTCACCCTTTCCATAAATTGCCTAACAATGTGCAATTTATAAATCAAAACGCATGCAAACGATCACAAAAAATTGCTTAAAATCCCACAGGAAACACAAAAATGTTCATATAAAGCTGCAAAGTGGCTTCTGTCTCTTGTTTTCAGCCCTTCCCAGGCTTCTCGAGGACAGACACGGAGCTCTGGGGGACAAGCACTGGGTACTGAGGGATGGACACGGGGCTCTGAGGGACAGACATGAGGCTCTGAAGAACAGACACTGGGCACTGAGGGACAGACACAGAGCTCTGAAGGACGAACACAGGGTCTGCGGGACAGACATGAGGCTCTGAAGAACAGACACTGGGCACTGAGGGACAGACACAGAGCTCTGAAGGACGAACACAGGGTCTGCGGGACAGACATGAAGCTCTGAAGGATAGACACTGGGCACTGAGGGACGGACACGGGGCTCTGAGAGATGAACATCGGGTGTGAGGGACAGACACGGAGCTCCGAGGGACAGACACGGGGCACTGAGGGATGGACATGGAGCTCTGAGAGATGAACATGGGGCTCTGCGGGTCAGACACGGAGCTCCGAGGAACGGACACGGGGCACTGAAGTGAACCCGACCCGGCGCCGCTCCTCCGGGAGGCAGCACCGCGCAGTAGAGCCCGGTTCCCTCTATGTGGAAACGGCGGACGGGGGCGGGCCGGCCTGTGGGCTGCGGAGCCGCCCCGAGAGGCGGGCCCGGGGACAGCTGAGCGGCGGTTGTGCCCGAGTAAGGGTCGGAGGGGAGTGGGGACGGGGCGCGGGAGGAGAGGGGAG
>VZTY01028295.1:0-48530 GCA_013400935.1 Turnix velox
CCTTCCTCCCTTCCTTCTCTTCTATCCTTCCTCCCCTTACAAGCCTCACACTCTGAGAATGAGGTGTCCTAAGCTGCCCTTGCTCAGTCCACTAGCCTGATTTGCTGGTCCAGATGTGTTGCTTGTCCTCCAGCTGGGCACAGCTGCTTTTGCACAACTGCTCATGCTTATGGAGAAATGGCTACAATGGTGTTGATATTTTAGTTAGCTGATGTTTTTATCCAGCTGGGAGGCTGAAAGCAGCCAGTAGATCTGGATCTGCCCTGTATAGCATGTTCTGTAATACACTGTAATGAACTGAGTCATGCTCCTATCTCTGAATATATGTTCATCAGTTTGAAAATTTCACTCTAATTTTCTGTTTTTAATTGTGTCAGGAAATCTAAATATCTGTAGAACAGGTTTCTCCTTTAAAAATTAAATGGTTAAATTAATTAGTGTGAAATTTTGCATTCCAGCAGAATTCTGTTATTTTTTTAGTCTGACAAAAGTGGTTTCTACATTTTTGAAAAACAGTCCATGATTTTGTCCAGGGCTCTTGATTCTGTAACTTATTTTTCTCTTAATTTTTCAGTCTGTTAGCAAAAAAGTACATCATGAAAGTAAAATTCAGCTCTTAACCAGCAATTGCCATTATTCTCGTAAGGCTGACCACAACAATGGAAGGGAAGGGCTGTAAAAAAGGGGAAATAAAAACAAAACCAAAAAACCCCAAACCAAACAATATTATCAGTTTGACTACAGGACAAAGACATGTTCCAGGAGGGACAGAGACCTAGTCTGTAATCTGGGACTTTTTAATTGAAAGGAGTTCTTGGAGCTGATTTCTCATGACTGAGAACAGATAGATGTCTTAAGAATTTGAGTGTAGGAACCTACAGGAGAATTAAATGTGCCTTGCCTTTTGTATCTCTGTTTCTCAGTTTTCTAATTTTTCAAACTCATATTTGTCTTGCAGGGACAAAGCACAGTAAAAGATGCTATGACTTGTTTGTTTAATATGGAGATAAAGACCACATATAAAGGCCAGGGATAACAAGTAGATTAGCAACATTATTGAGTGATGCTTGATAATCTTATAGATCTTAATGTTAAAGTGTTGTAAAGAACTCCATGCAATGACCTCTTTTTGAGTTCCTCTTGAAGAAAGGGATCCTCTGTGTAGGGGTAGGTTGCTATATTTGTTGTGTAACATGTAAGTGCTTTCTTTCTTTTATTTTTTTCTTTTTCAAAACAGATAACAGGCCTGGGTGTGAAAGGGATCCCACAGAATTTCTATTCTGCTTGAACACTGATGCTAAATAACAAAGAAGAAATGCTTGCATCTTAAAGTAACTCCAACAAGAAGTCAAATGAACTACAGAATTTTTCTGTGTGAGGATTTCTAAATCCATGTTTGAGGGTGTCCTTGTTTGGAATTGAAGATATTCCTTCTTCTGATGGCCTGTGGCTTGATGCAATAGGTTAGAGAGGTGAAGATGACCTGCATCACACCTTGATAGCTTTTGTGACTTTCCATAAACTTCTTCAAACATGAGCCTAGTTTTGTTGAACTTTCTGATAACCAGCTCTGGATTTTCGAGTCTGTGTGGTTCCTGGAGTGGAATCTGACTCCTGGTTTGCCTTTTCATTTTACAGTGAGATACCAGCGGTGATACAGTAGATTTTGACAATCCTTTTCAGAGTGATGACTTCAAATATCGTCACTCTTAACTTGACCTCCTCTGCTGTGAGACTCCCACTTGATGTTTTTCCTATTTGTAGATCTTTCTACAGACTCCATTTTTGCATCCTTGCTAACCTATTTCCATTCACCTTGTCACAAATTCTTCTGTCTATAGGACACTGTTTATACCAATGAAAATAAACTATGTAACCATGTTTAAAATGTTCTTACAGGTTATTTTTTTTCCTACATTCATATTTACCATGAAAATGCTGAGTGACTACACAGAGTTTGAGCACAACCAGGCTACAACCTACTGGGATGGCTCATGGTACAAAAGATGAACTCTCTATAGAATCCCCATGCCAGGGATGCTGTTTACACCCATACCCATGGACTTTCCCTTGCTTTACAAATCTTATTGCATGCTTGGCTTCATATTCTTGTATTTCCTTTCATCACACTCTTCTTCTGCTATGTCTAGTATTTTCCTCCCTTTTTCCTTCTCTCTTGAGATATTTTTCTCCTTCCTCTGAGTTTCTCTCTCTAGTTAAGAGTAATCCTACTTTTTGTCAGCTTTTTTCTGTATATAATGCCCAACTCTCTTATGTGGTAGCCTTCTGGCCTGCTCACAAGCAGAAGATCATGTTCTGAACTCCGTTCAGGCACACGAGAGGCAGACCAAACCACATGTCCCAGGGCACTGTCCTACCTGTTTCGAAGTGGGACATGACATGGGGAACATCAAGTGGTAAATTTGGCTCCTCCAGTTGAACCGAACCACAGTCCAGAAAGAAATTTAACATCCACTTGGTCATTGAACAAGATTTTCCAAAGTGCAGCATTTCAATGAAGTTATCTACAGTCTACTGTAAAACCCACACTGGGTACTATTCAGATACTTTAAATTCTAGATTATTACTTTGCTTTCGTGCTACTTCACCAATGATGGGTAAAACAGGAAAAAGACTTGCTCTGCTTCACTTCTGCCTTGTCCTGGAAGGCAGGTGAGTCCATAGAGCTGCGCAAAGGCAACTTGATTGAGATTGAGAAATAAAACATTCAGAACATTCTAATGTTTGCTCAACAACTGAGCTGGATTTTTTTCCCTAGTCATAATTCCAACAGTAACTAAGCTGCTATGGGTTCTTAAAAGCAAAGGTGTTAAATGTTCTTTGGCACCATGTCAGTGTCAAACTGGTGTAAGGAACGTTTTCAATTATGCAAGATTTCCTGTTTACCCAGTCTGGAAAGGAATGTGAAGGCAGGATGTTTGGAGGCAAGACAAGTGTCCAAGCCTTTAATTAAAAATAATAGTTAAAAAAAAGAGTAGGAAGCATGTGCAGAGATATCTTATTCAAGAAAAGATATACAAATATTTGTAAAATTGTCTTTCTATTAGGCTATTTGCTCTGCCAGAAAAGGATAGTTTTGAAACCATTGAAACCTTTGAAAAGAAAAGTAGATAGCTTTGAAAAGATTTACTCTTGCAAAATCCTTAGTACTGTCATAGTTTTACTTCAGTTTTCAGAAGTTGCTGTTTTGTGATTTTGCTTCCTAAAAAAGGAAGGTGTTGATTGAAAACCATGGTGGGACTATTCCCAGCCTCATTAACCAAAATGAGGCAAAGGCCTTTTGCCTTAAGGAAGAAGGAAGCATGTATGGGACTGGGTTAATTCCCTTTATGTGTACAGAGAACAAAATGGTCTACAGTCCTTGAATACACTCTCAGATTGTTACTGGGTGACTTGGTATGTGGCTGATGTGATCAGCCTCATGTGGTAAGGAGCACAGCAGGAAAGATTCTGTCTGCCCTGGGGTTATAGGTTGATGGAGTATCTCCCCAATATGGAAAGCTGGGAAGAAGACTAAACAAAGCAGCTTGTCAACAAGATAACAGTGACTGAGCTGAGCTGCCTTCCCAAAGTAAATCATTGGTCCATACATTCTGCCTTTTGTGAGCTTTTCAAAGTTATTTACTATGTTTAATGTATATTTAACCTATACCAGTTTGGATAAGTCTTGCTTCTCTTGCAAGCTTTTGTGTGTTGGGAATAGGCTTCCAACTTCTTCTCTAGGCTAGGTTTTGTAGCCCTAGTGGAACAACCTGACTGCCTTTTTTTGCCTTCCTGGAGGGAAGTGTCTTTGACAAAACTTATTAAACCTAAATTGAGGGTCTCAGAAGTGCAGCCAGTACGTGGATGAAGCCAGTAAAACATCACAACTGTGCTGGCACTGCTGCTGCACCCACCTGCTGTCACAGACCTGGCAATGGTAAATGCAGGGACATGGGGTTTTCTTCACCAGCTTTTACTGTCGTGCCTAAGACTCCAGGCAGGAAAGAAGATTTAAAAATACTTCTTAATACCAGATAAGGAGACACTCTCTTGTGACACCCCATCTGGGGTACTGTGTCCAGTTCTGGAGCCCACAGCACAAGGACACGAACTTGCTGGAGAGGGTCCAGAGGAGGGCCATGAGGATGATTAGAGGGCTGGAGCATCAATCTTACAAGGACAAGCTGAGAGAGTTGGGATTGTTCAGCCTGGAAAAGGCTTTGAGGAGACTTCATAGCAGCCGACCAGTACCTGAAGGGGGCCTACAAGAAAGCTGGGAGGCAGCTGTTCTCCAGGGCATGTTGTGATAAGATAAAGGGCAATGGTTTTAAACTAGAGAGAAGCAGATTTAGATTAGACATTTGTTTATCTACTTCATCTTAAAGAGAAGCTGTAGAGAAGGTCTCTCTTCTAATGAGAGAGAGGACAAGTACAAAATAGCTGACTTCAAAAAGTTTCTAAGTGTTGCCTTGTGGTGGGGAAAAAAAGATACGAAGAACAAAGAGGCAGCTGCTCTGCTGAAATGACCTGGCTTTTTAGGTTGTTTATTTTACCTTGGCCCTGTCATGCTCTGTATTCACTCAATGATAGACTCACAAACACAACTTTGAATCCAGATCTTGCTGTTGTCACTATGTGCCAATGTAGACTGAGATTTCAGGGGGTAATAATGCAAAGCTTACAAAGTAGAGACACAGAACTTTGAACCTCTATTCACATGAAAATACTCTTGGAAAACTAGAAGCCACTTGCCCTGTGAACTATTAACAGGACTACTGGATGACCTGCAGGATAACTGTGGTCAGCTGGTGAGCCTGACTGAGAAAATGGCTGCAGAAGCAAGAGGCACTTCCTTGAGGAATGCAGGAGCAGGAATTGGGTGTCTGTAAAATAATGCCTGAAGGGCAGAAATAACTGTGGGTAAATTTATTTTGTCTAAGATTGTAAATTACTTGACCTGCTTAAAGTACTGGTTTATTGAGTTCGTTTGTGCAAAGTGTAGCAATACTGACAACCCAAAAGCCAAGGAAACAGTGGGTGTTGATATCAGGTTCTCTTCATGCACTAAAATAAGACTTGTGTGAGCTGTGAATGCAAGCAAAGATAACTTCTGAGGAGATGCAAGACACTAATCAGGTGCTATCTTCTTAAGATGACAGAGATCAACTGTGTTTAGAAATACCCGAGTCATGTTAGGGAAGAGGGGATTTGGGTGAACATCCTGTCAAGATTGTGGAATCTTCTGGAGAGAACTGGTATCACAACACTGATACACTGTAAGCATTTTAAGATGAAGGGAAAGAGAAGAGATTGAACATGGAAGCAGAGATGATGATGAAGAGAAATATGAAGGCATGGATAAAGGAAGGACAAGTTGCTAGCAGGTGTGGAAAAAGTCAGGTGAGCTCCAAAATTTCAAGTAAAGCTTGAACTGAAGAAATTGTGTCTGGAGGGACACTTAGGACTCAGAGGAAAATGAAGATGCTTGTTCCATTCTCTGTAGGGCTTTCCTTGCCTGCTGATAGTTTCTGTAACTGTGGTGGGGAAAAAAAGATACGGAAGAGGGCAGTCCCTCTCCCATACTTTTTCCAGAGACCTCCTCTCTATTATAAATTACTGCAGACCCAAACAGCTGGGCTGGTTCATGATGGAACCATTTGTCTTTAATATGGTGAGAAGTGTCAGTGCAGGATGTGGGATTATGGAGGATGATGGAGCTTTTCCCACATTGGTGGCGTGGTCACATTGGAGAAGTGATAGGCAGGCTACAAGAAACCCATGGAGTGTACAACTGATCTGGAGCAGATCAAGGGAAGGGAAACCTTGCATGTATTATGAGTTGCTAGGCCACCCCAGCAACTGGCACATGGAGCATCTTGGACTTGTTTATATACATCCATCAACTGGTCTAGTGGGAGGTGTCCCTGCCCATGGCAGGGGGGGTTTGAACTAGATGATCTTTAAGGTCCCTTCCAACGCAAACCATTCTATGATTCTATGAGTCACTCAGGAAAGTCAGTACAGCCCCAGCCACTGGAAGTGTGACATAAAACTATCTTTTCAATGCATGTAGAGAAAGGTTCAATCAAGTGTTTGTTTTCTCTTAGGAACTACAAACCAAAGATGGAAGCTCTAGATGACCTGGGCTATTGCTGTGGAGAAAAGGAGTGACAAACATAGAAATGAGCTTGACCTGATACTGTAGCATGTGTGTTTTGACTTTGGTGGGTTTTTTTGTTTGTTTGTTTTTTTGTTTTGTTTTGTTTTTTGTGATTCAGCATAAATTACTCCTTCTGTCAAAAAAAAAAGTGTTGTCTACAAAGTTGACTGTGCTGTCTTGCATTGAGGAAGGTTGTACTTCTGTTGGCTTGGAACAATTTGAGATCTGAAACTGCGTCTTCCAGTGTGGGATGGCTTAATAGTGTGCAGTCAGTGCTCTAGGGATGACTGGCCACAGCTGTGTGCTCTTGCACCCTCTGCCAGAGTCTTGCTTGGCCCAGGGCTCCCTCTGTTTCTCCAGACATTTTATTTGCACTCTTTGATGAAGGGTTTGAGAGCAACAAAACCTTCACTGTGTGGAGAAAAGAAACAGGCAGCTCTAGGGTGTAACTTAGCAGACTGATTTTAGATTTCTCCTAGAGGCTAGTGAATTACACCCTTTAATTATCTGCTCCTTTTGATTGCAAAAGGAGACTTAGCTGGGCAGTGCAGACATCAGCAGATATCTACACTGCAGGTATCTGTGGAGTTGGATGAACTGAATTCCATCTTAATGTTGAGGTGATCTAGACTTCTGTCTCAAATGTAGGTGACATTGGCCAAAAGGTTAAAATGTTACCTGTGACATCACTGATGTGTGTCTCACTTTGGACAGTGAGGCTGAGCGTGGTAGTAGTTACTTCTGCCTTCTCTATGGTTGGAGGACTTTTCTAAGCTCTTTTCTCATGGGAGGGCTGATGTAGGTTGTCATAGGAGTCCTCTCAGTTAAGGGACACTGAAGCCTGTCATTATTCACTTTGTTTCCCCTCATTTGATAAAAGCTTCCTTTTCCATGATTAATAGTCTTCTCTGCAGCACTTGACAGTACAAGAATGTATTGTAAAGGACATCAAGGTCAGTTGACACCCTGCTAGAGAAACTTGGTACAGATACATAAAACCCATCTGCCTGGAAGAGCTGGAGAGACGTTAGTGCTGTCTTCTCTGCTCTTGAGTAAGTGAGGCACAAACGGGATTGCTTAAGAAATGTTTAGCAGATTTAGAAAGCCTCAGCAGAGCCCCATCTGCTGCCTCCTACTCCACTAACACCTGGTGGGTTTTGGTGACAACAGGGACAGCAGTAGGGGTTAGTAATAGGAACCAGTGGGAGTAATTGCTGCGAGAGAGGAAGGAAAACATTAATACCCAGGGAAGCTGATAGCAAGTTCGGCAGACTCCATCTCTCCTCCTCTGGCTGATGCTGCTCTTGCTCCATCCTCCTCCCACTCGCTGCCGGTGACAGCAAGGTCTGTTTGCACCCACTTCAGAAGAATGAGTGGGAGTAACTGGAGTCAGATCTGAGTGTCTCCTTGCCACTTCTTCAGTGTAGGTTATCTCTGTTCAGCATGCCAGCACTGAAGCTGTCAGGGCTGGTGTTGAAGTAACTGTCCTAGGAATTTGCTTTTGATTTTTCTTAAGAGGCAAGTCACTGAGAAGGAGTTGCTGTTTTCTACAGTCTGTCACTAGGGATTTCTCAACCGGGCAGAAATTAAACCTCCTGTTTGCTTTGGCAAAGAGCTTTATCCATTTCAATGGCCCAATTCCACATACAGGTGGTTGAGGTTGACAGGACACCGTCTTACGGTGATAGTTCATAAAGGAACATTTCCTGTCATGTCAAGAATCTTTCTAATAATTGAAACCACACAGGCTGAGTTTACAAACTTCTCACTTACTTTCAGCATCTGCTTTAAATGTTTGGGAGATGGAGGGGGAATTACTGTAAAAAATGCCAGATTCACTAAACTTATTACTTTTCCTTTAAAAATAAGGAAGTTTCTTGTTTGTTCTCCTTCTATTATTATTCCTAGGAAGATTATTCTCAGGATGATCTTAAAAGATTTTACTTGCAAGTATCTTTTAAATCATTTCCCCCATTAAAAAACCTCCATGACCTGCAAGGCAAGCTATTTTTAACAGATAAGATTGCGAGACTAAGTTACGGTGATGCACTGACCTCTATTGGCGTCATCCTTTCTTACTGAAAGTCCTTTTAAATGCTGAATTTAATACTCTAGGAAATAAACGACAAGTCTAAGACATGACCTGAGGCAGAATTGCAGAACTGGTTCACGACGAAGCCATATTCCAATGCCACTGTAAATCTAACACTGTGACTCTTCAACCAATTCATGGTTCTTTCTGTAAAAAGTCCTGCATGTGGGTCAGAGCAATCCCATGCACAAATGGCTTGAGAGCAGCCCCAAGGAGAAGAACTTGGGGTTCAGGTAGATGAGAAGCCCAACAGGAGCTGTCAGTGGGCACTCACATCCCAGAAAGTTGGTTGCATCCTGGGCTGCGTCAAAACAGAGTGGCCAGCAGGTTGAGGGAGGTGATTCTGCCCCTCTGCTCCTCTCTCATGAGACTCCACCTGGACTATTGTGTTCAGCTCTGGAGACCTTAGCACAGGAAAGGCATGGGCCTGTTGGAGCAAGTACAGAGGATGTGCAGATGATCAGAGGGCTGCAGCACCTCCTTATGAGGTCAGGCTGAGAGAGTTGATGGTGTTTGACCTGGAGAAGACAAGGCTCCAAGGAGACCTGGCATCAGCCTTCCAGGATTTGAAGGGGGTCAACAGAAAAGATGAGTGAGGACTCTTTATCCAGGATTGTAGTGACAGGATGAGGGGTAATGGTTTTATACTGAAAGAGAGGAGATACAGATTAGATATTAGGAAGAAATCCTTTACTCTGATGGAGGTGAAGCACTATAACAGGTTGCCCAGAAAGATGTATCTTTTCAGCCATTGATTGGTATCTCTGAAGGTGTTTAAGGCCAGGCTGGACAAGGCACTGGGCAACATGATCTACTGGGAGGTTTCCCTGCCTATGGCAGGGAAGTTGAAACTGAATGATCTTTAAGGTCCCTTCCAACTCCAACCATACTCTCATTCTATAAAAAACACTCAATCAGATGTATTAAATATGCTAAAAGCAAGGGCAATTTCTCCTATACCACAGGGTCTGTGATGTCAGTCTGTCTGCAGCTGCCAGAAAGCCAAGCTGTAAAGGAAAAGCACACCCAATGTCTCTGGCTAATGGTGAACTGCATGCCCATGCCTGACTCCAGCCTGTTTTGGACTGCCACAAGCATCTCCTAGTGCGTTGATCTAGTTGGAACCATCAGTCATGCCTGTTCACATACTGTTGGCCTCCTGTCATCAAACTTTGACCAGTTAGCTCCAACTAGAGCTTCATCTCTCCCGGAGACAGTTTCTCAGGGGAGCTAGTTGTGATAAGCATTAAAGGAGCCTGGGGGAAGTAAACAGGCATCTCTAAGCTGCAGTTAGTTTGACTTTAACATAGAGATGGGTAGACTTGCTTCTTACGAATTGCTTTCTACAACACCTTATGCCAAGTGGCTCCAGTTCTTCCTCAGAAACAACTTCCATGGGCATGCCAGGTTTGCCTCAGATGAAACTACTGGTGATGCCAAGATCTGATGGTTGAAGCAATCAAAATGCTGCTAAAGAGCACAAATATCCTCAGGAAAAGGAAGACTGTGTATGTGTAGGGAGGGATGACAGTTATAGATGGCTATGTGAACTTTGGATGCCCTAGTATGAAGAGCTTGCCTTTGTCATCTGCCCATACATGGACTAATTACGTGGGAAATTTCTGTCTGGGAGATATCTGTATTCCTCTCTGTTACCCTGGGTGCAGTGGAGAAACAGGCTCTGCAGCCCTTGTTTCCCATACAGTGAGCAAAATTGTTGGCTTTTGTTCTGGAAGAAGATCTACCTAATCAAGACAGGAGACTAATATGCAGGGACATGCTGGAAGTGGAGGTGGAGATTCACCTGCTCTTTCAGAACATGACTCATGCTTTTATTTGTGTTTTTCTGAGCCTGAACAGAGAAAACTGGCATAAGAAATTTCATGGCCCTCAACATCACTTTGCACTTTGGCAAGACAATAAATTGACATTTTTCCTCACATGTTGCATTGAATAGTAAATGGAGATTGTGTAAATACTTCTGCTTAGCTGTGATTATCATGCCAAGGCATTGCACAAGCTGGGTACTTCTGTGGTTAGGGTGGTTTCTCTAGTGCATGCTATTAAGACAACAGCTCAGTCTGTTTACACCACTCTTAGTCTGCTCTTCTTTGAAAGCATGGGTAGAAAGCCCACACTGAAGGAACTGAGGGAAGAATCACACCCTGACCACCTCTGCTTGCCATCAGGGTGCATCCTTGTGATATGCAGAGTCCATACCTAACACTTAAGTAAAGGTAAGCTGCAAGTTCAAAGTTCTATTGTACATAAACATTTTGACACAGGTAAATCAGGTCTTGGTTCTCTAAGGAGTTACAGTTTGATAAGCTAGGCAATGAGAGGGAACACAGACTGCTGCATAAATGTGTTTGTCTGGTTGCACCTTGTACTTCCTGTAGAATTACCCTCTCCTAAACTCAATCTGTAAGAGAAAAGGGTGTTGACACTTCATTTCTCAACCTTGTGGTGGCAGCTGCAACCTTGAAATAATTTAGGCAATTTTATGGCCATTTTCATTTTAAAAACAAGGAAGCTCAGTGCTGCTGGGTGAAGAGTGAGCAAACTTTGAATATTTTGATGCCTTATGGATATGTTCTCTGAAAATTTGTTATCCTTTTAGGACAAACATTTTATCCTTCGCCCAGCCCTACAGTAATGTCACAGCTTTAACTAATGATGCCATAAACTGTTGCAAGCTGCAGCAGGAGGAATATGGCACCAGCACTTGCCCTTCCCTGTGGTCCACTTGGTGGGTAACATGGGAATGCAAAGTCAGCAGAACCAGGTTTCATTTCTAGCTGATCTCTTGCTTTCCAACTGCCAGCACTTGTCTGTGCCTCACTCTGGTATGTTTCCCTACTTGCCTTACAGTGCCACAGTGAGCCATGGTGAGTGACTTTTAAATTTACCATACTTCCCATCATGGGCAAAAACTTACAATGTCTTTGGCTGCCTCTGTCCCAAACTCTTCTCTCCTCCTGATCATCCATATTAGTATTAGAGGACCTTCCAGGGGGTGGAAACAAACTGGAAAACTTTAGCAGTGGTAAGTCTTTGTTCAAGCTGATCTGAAATAAGTTAGATCAACAGCATGCTAGATGTCTTCTTTTCTCTCTGTTGATTGTAGAGGGAGGTTAGCTTGGATTCAGTTGCAGGAAAGAAAGAGATGGTATACTGGAAGGAAAGACAGACACACAACAATGTGGCTGCTAAAAGGAAATCCAGTCTAAAATTCAAGTTAGTCTGGCAAGGTTTATGTCCCATCAGGCTAGGCTTGTTTAGCTTTAGCTGTGTTTGTCTGATCCCATCTCCCAGCCTGGGACATAGGCTCTCACAGGGGGTCTCCAGTCCAGCCTCTGGACAAAGAAAGGCAGTTCTGGGACGAGATGGGATGCTTGAGGTTCGCCTCATTTGGTGCTGGGGAGATCACTGCAGAATCTCAGACGTCCACAAGGTGGACATTTAAAGCCAAATCACTGAGACCTCATTCTAGGCACCCCAGCAGCAAGAACACCCTATGCCATACAGCTGTCTGCAAGGTGACCAGCCCCCTCCCACTATGGCAGGAAGAAAGAGAAAGTAAACTTTCTTCCCTCATGATCCTACTGTGTGACCCCTACAGGAAACAAGCAATGTACACTCCTCTGCATTTGGCCCAAAACCCAAATGGCTGTTAATTAGGTCATCAAACTTTAAAGAAAGTTATTTTTCAAGAACCTCATGCTGTGGTTGGTATAACTTTGATTGAATGGAGCTTGTGTTTTAAAAAGTACTGGGAGCAAGAAAACAGGAATAGAGATAGTGCAAGATAAGCCAAATGCATAGATCTCCGTTCTATTAAAAAAAACCCATGAAAAAGTCACTCCTAGTTGCTAAATTCTGTTTTCTATAAACCAGCTATTAGTTTGGGTTTGTGTTAACATCCTTTCCCCATTAGTTCAGCCCTGTGCTTTACATGGGCTTCCTTCCAGGATGGAGTAGATATGGAAGATAAGGTTTAAACCTGTAGCCTGATACAAAGCTTTGCCTGTATGAGGGAACCTGAGGACCTTTTCAGGATTACAAATGCTTCAAGTATATTTATAGAAATATCTGAATCTGTGGATGATGGTTCTTGTCACACCCAAGAACTGTACAAAATTGTCTTATTTCAAAACACAGCTATTCATTTGAAAAAAATTCTAAGTGCAGCTGTGAACACTGGGTGCGCCATTGTGTTCTTCACTTGTAACCAGGAAACAGGAAGAACTTGCATTTCAACTTGTTGAAAATGTTCTTGCTCCCTGCAGCTCTTATTGTGTGATCTGTAGTAAACATGCTCATAAACTCCTGTAAATGAGATTTGTCAC
This sequence comes from Turnix velox, assembly GCA_013400935.1. Taxonomy (NCBI): domain Eukaryota; kingdom Metazoa; phylum Chordata; class Aves; order Charadriiformes; family Turnicidae; genus Turnix; species Turnix velox. The sequence goes on from VZTY01028295.1 coordinate 12,605, forward strand.
TGTGCTTTATTAATACGACTAGCTGCCACTGCCATGATCACTGCAGATAAAATAGATAAGGAGGTATATGACTGTAAAAAAAAAAAACAACAGTGGTGGTTTGTTTTTTTATTTAAAGCAAAATCTAAGAGTCAGGAACATCTTAGCCCATGGAAAAGCCAACTGGCAAACCAGAGTTTTCAGACCTAAGTTTTATATTTAACATGTTTATAAGAGGCAGTGGATCTGCTCCTGTTAGGGGGTGGTTAGAAAAGTCTTGGTGCATCTCAAGTCCAACTGAAAGAAAATTGTGGGGGAAAAATTAACCCATGTGAGGAAACAAATTACTGTCAGGTAGGGTTTTATCACTGCTGGAGCAGCTTCTCTGTATCTAATTCTGTCTCCTTCCTCCAACACAGTGACATTCATTCAGACAGCTGCTGCTTATCTTCCAGGGCATTGATGTGGCTTTTTACAATTTTTTACCATTGTTTCTAATAGAAGATGGTTTGTTAACATTGCATTTTGAGACTTGGCAAAGCTGGTTTTGGGGACAGACAACACTGCAGTTTCTGCTGTGCACAGCAGTGCTAGCAACATCCCCTAACCAAAAATACTACCTAACAACTTGCAGGGTACTTATTATGTTCTTCTTATAAAGTTCAGGGAAGATGGGCCATATTGAGCATCTATCTGGATACTGGTGAATTACCTCAGGCAAGATAAAACGTAACAGACTTGATCTGTAAGTGGCAAATGGAAACTAGAAAGTTTTTACATACAGTTCCAGCAAAACCACCACACTGAGCATGCAAGAGTGGGGCTGCCACAGTAGCTGCAGCCCTTGTGTATCTTAGAATCACAGAATTATAGAATCATAGAAAGGTTTGGGTTGGAAGGGACCTTAAAATCATCTAGTTCCAACCACCCTGCTATAGGCAGGGACACCTTCCACTAGATCAGGTTGCTCGGTGCCTCCTTAAACAATTCCTGAGAGGGGCCATCCACAACCTCTATGGGCAATCTGTTTCAGTGTCTCACCACCCTCACCATAAAGAATTTCTTTCTTATATCTAGCCTGAATCTACCCTCTTCCAATTTACATCCATTACTGCTAGTCCTGTCATCACATATCCTATTAAACAGTCCTACCCCTGCCTTTCTGTAGGCTCCCTTAAGGTATTGATAAGCTACTATGAGGTTCCCCCTGAGTCTACTCTACTCCAGGCGGAACCCCAGCTCCTTCAGCCTGTCCTTATAAGGAGGTGCTCCAGCTCTCTGATCATCTTCATGACCCTCCTCTGGTCCTACTCCAACAGCCCAATGTCCTTCTTATGTTGAGGGCTCTAGAACTGGACACAATACTCCAGGTGGTGTCTCACCAGAACTGAGTAGAGGGACAAAAATCATCTCTCTTGACCTGCTGGTCACACTTCTCTTGATGCAGCCCAGGATTCAATTGGCCTTCTGGGCTGCAAGGGCACACTGGTGCCTCATGTTGAGTTTGTCATCCACTGACACCCCCAAATCCTTCTCTTCAGAGCTGCACTCAAGCCACACTCCATCTTGTGTATTTTCAGCTCTGCATTTCTGAAACAAACACCAGCAGAAAATGATGGATAGTGGGTTTTAGTCCTTGTTGACAGAATAAAATAGCCCAGTAATATACATTTATATATAGTATATAAATATATAAACCCATATATACGTGTGTGTGTGTATTCATACATAGTATTTATATATAGTAGCTTATAAATTACTATGCTCTGGTGCTCTGATTACTCTGCAATCAAATAAATAAACATAAAGAAAGATGAACTACTTTCTTAGGTTCTCTGGCTCCTTTGGGATCTTGTGTCATCTTGCTGTTGTAGATTTTAGTATTTAATATTAGCAGTGTTTGACCTGGATTGACATTCCTGAGCTCAGCTGCTACCAGCCCTACACCGAAATTCTCTGCTGTGGATGACTTACGCCATTTGCAAGATGAGCTCCTGCAGGTCATGCCTGCACTGCTCTACAATTCCAGTCTTGCATATTTTTTTCTCATGTGCAAAGATAAATGTGAAATTTACAGAGAGAAGCACAAAGTCTGGGAAATTGCTGAGGTGTGATCCTTGAATGGTCTTGCTCTGTGGCAGGTTATGGTTATGGTTGATGGTACAAGTCAGTAATGCGTAAGAGAAAATAATCTATCAACTTCAGAAGAATATTCACGGTAATTCCCTCATGATCTGCTATGAGCTCAAAGCCATCAAGGCTTTACCTAGATGAGAATCATGGGAGTTAAAGGCTCAAACATCCAGGCACTTTGAACTTCAATGTTTTCCCAGCATAAAAGTTTTTCTTTCACGAGGACACAGATGCACAGTTTTTTAAAATGATCACAGAAGGAAGGTGGGATGTTGTTCATGGCTACTGAAGGACTCAAGACTTGCTCCTTCAGCTTCACTGTAGTGATTAATTTAAGAAAAAAAGAGTTTCTCCTCCCCATAGTCTGCCATCAATTTAGGAGCTGCGCTCAGGAAAAACATGGGCAGGACACAGTGTTTTGGTGGTCTTGCTTTTTCCAGGATTAATCTGCAGCCTGCCCTCCTGACCAGACTGCTGACTCTTTGAAAACTGCCTTCTTGGATGTGATGGTCTAGGTTTTTGCTTCAGCATCTGCAGGAATCAGGACATGGGAATAGAGAGTTTTACTTCTGACCTGTCCAAACTACCAAAAAGGGGGGGAGATATTCATGCAAAGGGGGATGTGTGGTGAGAAAACAGCTCAGGAATTTACTTCATCCACACAATTTTGAAGGACTAGATGAATCAACAGAGTAAAGGAAAAAATGAAAGGAGGAGGTTTCCTTTTTCCTTGTAACTGGGAGAACTTTCTCACGGAAAAGGAATGCATTTAGTTTTTGTGTCTCCCCCATTTCTCTGCCTCTGTTGGAATGGGTTCTGTCAGCAAAAGCTGATTCTTCTGCTCATGTCTTCTGAGATGCTAAGTCCACAGTGAGATGTTTGTTTACCTACCTCTTGAGCTTCTCTGTTTAGCAGTACACTATGAGTGGCTCTCCTGTGACTCCATATGTCCCTTTGTGATCTGCTGATCCACTGGCCCAGTGGTCAAAGTGGATTACCTATTTGCAAAATTACAGGAAGAACCAGTACCACCTCCTAGTTCCTATCTCTCCCTGACTAGCAGAGCTGTCTTCAGCCATGGGACTCACAAACTCTGGTATCTCAAAGTGACCATCAAACAATCAGCTCTAAAGGCTGGCCTCTGCTGACCTAATGTGGCCATACCAGTTTCTTTCCTCCTGATTTGCTAAGATTTACCTATATTGCTAAATTGACAGTGCAAGAGTGGTCTGGTGCAAGAGTTTCTTGCCCTTTTCCCCTGAAGTGCAGGGGTTTTTTTCTTCCCTGACAGAGATATGTTACTCCATCAAATCCCAGTCTCAAGGGCAGCAGCTTCACTCAGCTTATTTCTGTGGGTCAGTGCAGTGTCAGCTGTCTCCCTCAAGTCTTGTGTCTCAGCTTATGTTCCCCTTCCTCCTCTTGAATGCTTCCCTTGCTCTAAAAAGAAGATGGAGCATTACAAATATCAATGAGACTTTTGTGAAGGATCCCTAGATCCTAAGAGGATGTGTTGCTAATAAGCACTCTTTTTAACATAAAGAGGGACTGTTTGCCAGGGCATGTAGCAATAGGGTGAAGCGCAGGGCAGATTCAGATTAGACATTAGGAAGAAGTTCTTCACCATGAGGGTGGTGAGTGGAACAGCTTGCCCAGAGAGGTGGTGGAGGCCTCATCCCTGGAGAAATTTGAGGCCAGGTTTGATAAGGCTCTGAGCAATATAATCTAGTACAGGATGTCCCTGCTCACTGTGGAGGGTTTGGACTAGATGACCTTTGAAGAAGGTCCCTTCCAAATCAATGCATTCTATGATTCTGTGATTGTCAAAAATGCCTCTTGGAGCACAGAGATAATTTCCTAAGGTGGACTCCATACTGTGTCACCCAGCTTCATTGTGGTCCTACTCACTGCACTGCAAGATTAGAGTATCCATTGTGTCCTAGAAGCAAACACAGGGAACCACAAACCAGCTCCCTGAAGATTTTGGCTACATTTTTCATCTCAGGTATTTTTATTGCCCTGGTGCTGCATGCTGCCTTCTCTGCAACCCCCCCTTTTCAAAGGAGCCATCAAGGTTGCAAGTGCTAGATACACAGCCTCCTTTCAGAAATGTTAAGCTGTCTGTTTGTTCCCAAAGACAGAAATCAGGTGAGGGTTAAGAGGACTTATCAGTTAGTCAGGGCAGGAGCAAACACACACAATGCCAGGGTATTGCAAATGTCTCCAGAACAAACACCTGAAATTCAGGGAATTCAGTTGAGATTGTTTAAATACTTAGTGGAGTTTCTGCATGTTACAACATAAAGAAAAGATGTGCCATGTCTGGAAGCAGAAAAAATGGAACATCCCAAATACATTCATCACACACACAAAAAAAATCTCATAAATCTCTAAGTCCTCTGAAGAATTGACTTCCCTCAGACTGAGAGCAGTGCAATTCAGGAGGCCAAAGGTGTTTAAATGTCTATGGCAGGGGGAGTTGGAACTAGGTTCCTTCCAACCAAAACCATCTATGTTTCCATGAAATGGATAAAGTCCAGTTAAAGCCTCTATAACTGGTGTTTTCCTGACAAACAAACCAGAAATATTTCACTCTGATTTACAGCAATAAATCAGACCTGTGTTTCTATCAAAGCCCACAATGAAGCTTCTATATCTGTGTTTTTCAGTCAGATGTTACCAGTTTCAACCTTCTTAACTACTGAAAGCTTCACAATTGGATAAGCTCCTTCTCTGATTTCTTTTTTTTCCAAGACTTTTGAACTATTTTTTTTATTTTAATGCAAACTGAAGTAATTTTGTGAGGGAGTTTGAGAAATCTTGGGCTTTTTTATTCTTCCTCTTCCTCATCTCAAAATTTGCTAACCATTATTCCTGCAAACATTGCTAAAAGTTATCCTTGCCTTGACCCTCTTTGGGAGATATGCTTATTCGGGCCTTAATCTTTTGCTGATTAATTTCCTGTCACTCTTCATCTTATGGGCTTCCTAAATCCCTCTAGAGAGATCATGATCTCAGGAATAAAGCAAAAGCAACTTTATTTTACACTGGTAATTCATGTGCAAATGAAGAAGAGTGGAGACCCAGACTCAGCCATGAAAAGGTGGGAATTAAGAGGGTTTGGAGAGGGCTTGAGATATCCTGATAGAGTATTTCTGTTGATGTGAGATCTGCAAGATCACTTCCACTTCAGTGTAAATTCTTGTCATAATGCCTCCAGAATAAATTGATTTTGGCTTTCAGTTCAATGATTCTTTTGTAGTTTTCTGTTATTCACTCCAAAACAATGAAAAAGTAGTTTTGAAATTTTCCTTTCCACAGTCATATTTTTGATGCTAGTCCTAATGCCTTCACTTATTTACCTTTCTACCCTCTTACACAGAAAAATCTTTTGAGGAGCTTGACTGGATTTCTGCAAGGTACTAGAATAAAGATGAGCAGATTTCATCACAGATGGTGGACTCATGAGGAAGGAGGGAATAATGGAAAGAATTAGTGAATCATGGAATGGTTTGGTTGGGAAGAGCCACTAAAGATCACTTAGTTACAATCCCCCCTTGCCATGGGCAGGGACACCTCCTACTGGATCGGGTTGCTCAAAGCCCCATCCAGCCTGGCCTTGAACACCTCCAGGGATGGAGCATCCACAGCTCCTCTGGGCAGCTTTTAGTGCCTCACCATCAGTAATGAATTTCTTCCTGATAATCAACCTAGATCTCCCCACTTTCAGTTGAAAGTCATTATCCCTTGTCCTATCACTCTACTTCTTGATAAAGAGTCCCTGCCCATCTTTCCCGTAGGCCATCTTCAGGTACCAGAAGGTTGCTGTGAGGTCTCCCTGGAGACTTCTTTTCTCCAGACTGAACATCCCCAACGGTCTCAGCCTGTCTTCATAGGAGGAAACCCTCTAGAATCGTGTATTAACTCCGCAAACCAAAGAAACAGAAACTCTGTCGGACAAAGCAAGCCAATTAAGGTATTTTTTTTTAATTTATTTATTTTTTTCCCATTAATAGGTTTTAATGGATGGCTGCACGCTGTTACTGGTGTTCCCCCGGGGGGTTTTCCTTCTCCCGTCCCGCATGTCCCTCCCGCAGCAATGCACCTCGGCTCCGCTACGCGTCCTGCCTCCGCCGCTTCACCTGGACCTATCCCCCAGCCCTTCCTCCTCTTTCACCTCCACCTTCACCTCTTCGTCTCTCTCGCTCCTCCTTCACTCTCCTCAAACCTGCGGTCACTTGACTGGGGACGGGGCGGGGCAGGGGCCGGGCAGACCGGACTGCCCCCTCTTCCTCCCCGCCTCACCTCAGTCCCACTGCAGGCATCGCCCGGGGCTCCCTGAAGAGCTGAGATGGAAGCAAAATCCTTCCTCGGAGTGAGTAAAAAAAAACCAAACCCAAACAAAAACAGGAGAAAAAAAATAAGGAGTGCTGTGGGAGGAATCGGGCACCCAGTTGGGGCGGGGGGGAGGTGGGTGCTGAGCCCATCTACGTGGTGTCGCGCCTGAGCCTGGCAAGGGGGATGGTGGCGGCCGGATCCTCGCTGCGGCGTTGCGGGTGATTCTCGTCGAAAGGTTTCCTGTAATTCCCGTGATGTTCTTCGGCCGCAGCAAATGTTTTAATTTATGTCGTCGTCGTCGTCATCTCTGAGCTCTTGGAGCGGGTCCAGAGCAGGGCCACGAAGATGATCAGAGGGCTGGAGCACCTCCCATATGAAGACAGGTTGAAAGAGCTGGGGCTGTTCAGCCTGGAGAAAAGTCAGGGGGGACCTCATAGTAGCTTATCAATACCTGAAGGGGGCCTATAGAAAGGTTGAGGTAGAACCTTTTAATAGGGTACAGGATGGCAGGGCTAGGAATAATGGATGCAAATTGGAAGAGGGAAGATTTAGGCTGGATATAAGCAAGAAGTTCTTTATGGTGAGGGTGGTGAAACACTGGAACAGGTTGCCCAGAAAGGCTGTGGTTGGCCCCTCAATCCCTGGAGGTGTTTAAGGCCAGGCTGGATGAGGCATTGAGCAACCTGGTGTAGTGGGAGGTGTCTCTGCCCATGGTGGGGGGGGTTGGAACTATATGATCTTTAAGGTCCCTTCCAACCCAAACCGTTCTATGATTCTATAATTGTATGATCAAGCCATGGTGCTTCTGTTCCTGCTGTGCACCATTGGTGCATCCCCAGCCTCAGGGTGCTTTAGAGGACGATGAGAAGAAGAAAGTTGAGATTTGAGTCTATCGTGTGTCTGCATTTGCAGGATTGCACCGTGGCTTGGTCTTGCTGCTTCTGCTCTCTGCTGTCTTTCCCTGGGCCCAGCAGCACACACCTTATGAGGTGTCATGATCCTTCAGCGATTGAGGCACTGATTGTGGCTTGTGCCAGGCTGAGAATCTGATGCCAATGAGTTTTGTCTGGGCAACACTGAGTGTCCGTTGTATGGTCTGACAAAGATGATTGAGGGGCTTGCTGCCTCTGCAGGGACTTTCCCAGCATGGGCCAACACTGAACTGTTCTGACTTGGTGGTGTGCTGGCTTAAGGAACTGAAACAGCAGAGAAACAGCTTATTTCTGATGTCTGTGAGATTGTGCCTGCATCAGCCCAGGTGAAGCTGTGAGGGCACCTGATGGGAGAAGGGCGGCTCCCTGGAGACCTTATGGCAGCCTTCCAGTACCTAAAGGGGGCCTACAGGAAAGATGGGGAGGGACTTTGTCAAGAAGTGGAGTGATAGGACAAGGATTAGTGGTCTTAAACTGAAGAAGGTTAGCTTTAGATTAGATACTGGGAAGCAATTTTTCACTATGAGGGTGCTGAGCCACTGAAACAGGTTGCCCAGAGAAGTTGTGGATGTCTCATCCCTGTAAGTGTTCAAGGCTAGGCTGGATGGGGCTTTGAGCAACTTGAGAGGTGGCCCTGCCCATGGCAGGGGGTTATTTGAGCTAGATGATATTTAGGATCCCAAACGAAACCATTTTGTGATTCTGTGAAAGGGTGACAGCAGATAAATCTGCACCCTCTGACCCCATCTACACCCATCTTGGGAGTGCTGTTGATGTAAAGGATCTTGTGCTGGGCTGAGATGCATCTGGTTGTGGGAGATTAGAGGTCCCTACTTCTCAGTGGGGCACTGTGTGTGCCTGCTGCGGTAGTGGGAGCATGAGAGGACTTGAAGAACAGAGGAATTGCACAGCCCCAAAGGCTCTGGAAAGGCAGTTGTAGATTCCCAGGAAAAGAGAAAAAGCAGTGTTTATATTAAGATTTCTAGCCTGTGTTGGAGGACCACTTAAGTACTGCCATATGCTGGAGTGTTACATCCTCACAGCTCCTGTCAGCTTCAGAGCTGTAGAAGGAGAAAGACTACCTGATCCCTTTGCAACTCCTAAATGGCAATGTGAGCATCTACAGCCCTATCCACATGGTATGTAGGGTAAAGCAGAACTGGCCTGTGTGGTCTGTGGTCTGAGATCTGAGGAAACATGGAACACAGCAACTGGGGACAAGATCAGCTGCAGGCATCTGTTATCTGAGCATGGGGGCTACAGGAGACAGAAGACCAGCATGTTAAATTGCAGAGCCAGAGGATGGATGAGTTGGTCTGCCTGAGCTGTGAGCTTCTTTCCAAGAATAAGAATAATAGACATGGCATATAGAGATGATTTGACCATGCTGGACAAAAAAATATGTGCTTTTTAAAAAACAAAAATCCATAGGAGTTTTTCCACTTGAGTTTGAACATCAAATATTAGATAAAAGGGCAAAAGAGGGCTTGAACCACTTCTTTCCTGCTTATGCCATGGGCCATCAAAACAAGATGCCTGACAAAACAAGATGGCCACTGAGCCATGTGTGAAGGGAAACCTCAGAGGTAGCTGCTCCTCACCAGGAGGGAAGCCCCAGATTACTCTCCAGGCACGTGCAGCCTGTGTCACTGTGCCAGTCACTTCCCTCAGTTGACACAGTCCAATTTTTTATCTTAACCAGGGTGGCCATACTTGCCAGGGCCAGTTCAAAGCCACATCAAAGGTACGGCAAAAGCAGGCTGGACAGATATAAAAGCAGATATGATCAATGATGTGTAAACATGAAGCTTAAGAATGTAGTTCCTAAAGTTGTCTTTCAGATGACTTTATGTAACTGGCAAAAAAACCCAAAAAATCTATTGCACCATATTTTAGGAAACCACAGTTTCTTTATATAAACAGCACAGATTGCTTGTAAATCCAGAACAACCAGTCATGTCCCAAAAGCAACCCAAAGAACACTCTGGGGAGAAGCAGTCTCAGGAATGAACATGACAGGATGCTGCAAAAGAGACCAGGGGCCAATGAGGAAGTTTGGCAGAGCACAAAAAATACATTAATATATATGTGATAGCCACTGCTGTAGCAGACAAGAAAGATTCATGCACCGTGACAGCTTATTAAAAACTGATTAAAAGGTGTAATATTAAAATAGGCAAACACTGTGCCATGATCAAAGGGGAAGGGTCTCACTATATAGCTCTGAAAAAATAGCTAAAGCCTTGAAAACAGTGAAAAAGAAGGATGGCTTTCATCCTCAAAACCACCTCCTGATGTATGGGAACATCCTAGAAAAAAAATAGCATGGAGAGATTGTCTTCACATTCCACATCATCCAGGAGAACATAAAATGAGAAATAATAATAGTAAAATAAGAGCAGAATAATTCTAGTAGGTCCTGGCGATGACCATGATTTCTCAGCTAGGTTTCACCCACTGGCACTCCTGCATGACCATTGCAAATTTTGCAGAAGATCCCCGAGGGGTTTATATACAAGATGAACAATTCCAGAGTAGTTTTCAGGGATGTCTGACCAAACTGGAGTATTTGCAATCATGGGTTCAGTGTCAAGCTTTTTTTTGATATTGGTGCGACAGCTGAATCGATGTTTTGAGGTAAGTTTTCTGCAGGGCCTGAGGGTTGCAGATCCGTCTCTTGTCCTGGTGTTGCCCTGCCCCACTGCCTTGCTCCTGGAGCTGCAAAGGGTCAGGAAACAGATATTGTTCCATGCTGGAGGTAGTTCATTCCTCATGATGTCGCAATGTCAATGTAGACAGTCATTTCTCCATACCAACCAAGCTGCACGTATTTGACTTGGCTCTGTTTTTATTTTCAGTTGGTCGATTTACAAGGCCGAAGGTGGAACCCTCCCTTGGTATTGGTCTGGTAGACAATGTTATCAAAAGCAGTGTATGTTGTGGCCAAGGAGCTCTTGACATTTTGATTCAGCTGTTTGAGAGAAACGCTGACATTTTATAGATGGTATAAATCTGTTCTGTACAGGTGCCACAGCATTCATTCAAGCACAGTTGTATGCAATGTTTTAATCTTTTCCATTTCTTTTTCCCTTCCAGAACACCTTGTGAAGTCCTAGAGGAGCAGGCACTAAATGGAAGGCCCTTTGCAAACCTCCATTCATGTGTGCCATGAGAATGGCCAATGGATGTCACAATTACCAGAGAAGCTCTGGGATATTCCCCTTTATCACTTAGCCCTTCCAGGTAAAGATTAACTTTTGTTCTAGCTGCATTGTTAGCATGTCATTTAAGTATTGGAACATCCTGTTTGTCCCATTTCAGGATGGCTACCTTTATTATTTGGGTCAGTGTGTGGGAGAAGGTCTTGGGGGAGGGTTTGTGTGATGTGTATGTGCATATACATACTTCTAGTCTATAATGTTTGGGTTTTCTTAAATGAGAGAGGGGAAAAAAAGATTTTTTTGGGGGGGGGAGAAGGAAGTAAATGTGCACACCTTTGCTGTCACTGTGGATAATCTTTCAGATTAGTGCTAATAATCTGAGCATTTGCATATGTGGGCAGTGGTGAGATTTCCCTAATTCCTTCTTGTTACTTCCTGCCTAAAAAATATTTCCAAGAGATGAGAATTAACTCTTTACCTTTTTTTTTTCCTATTTTTGGACTGTTTAACGAGGTTGTGAAGGTGGGAAAAAAAGGGGGCTGGAGCATTTTAGTTAACATTTTTTTATTAATGCAGAGTGTGACTTTTTTGCTTACAAAAACTGTATTTTTCCTATTATTGGTAAATATACCTGTGCTATAGCTGGATCCTCACTGATACTACATTCAGTCCTGTGTATCATTAGACCTTCTTTTGTCATTTTATTGCTTCTCTCTGCTGATTGGAATAGCCTTTGTTCCTTTATCTTTCTGACATTATGTCCAAAGAAGTTTGAGAGAACCTGTTTTCATTGTCACATTGGGAAGTGGTGGAGGACTGTCAGCTCTTGGGTGATTTCCCTTCACCTCCACAGTGAAAACAGTACTTAAGAAAGGTCTCACCCATGTTTTCTCTCACACCTGTAGATGTGACAGGCAGTTTGTGTGTAAGGCAGCACAGCATGCAGATTAATGTTGTGTGTAGGCTATGGGATCGTAGGTTAACTTTACCAAAGACATATATTTAAAGTTAATGGGAAGAAATCAGGTCTTGTCTTCAGTGAGTGGAGCTCTGGTAGGGCCCAGAACTGTTATGGACTCGTTTATTTTCTGCCATTCATCAACTAACAGAAACTTGTTTCATGGTTCTTGTGGGCATATGTAATTTAAATTGATGTTAACTTTAAAAAAGTGTGCCTATGTTTCGGATAAAACCTATGTAAGAGGACCCCAGGATAGATTTCTTATTAAACCTGTCAGAGAAGAAAGTAAGTATCTATCTTATGACAAAAAAGAGGGAAATATTATCTTTTCTTCTATTTTCTTTTTGTGTTCTTCTTGCCAAAGTCCTTCAAAAGGACAGATGTGTGCTCAGTGGTGGTTTCTTTTTTTTTTTCTTGTGGCAAGGAAACCATGTTGTTTCCATAAAGCTTTCATAGGTGGTGCTTTTTGGACATTGTAGCAAGCTGAGAATCTGCTGATGTGCACCTTTCCTGGCTTTTCCAGTAATGGTGATCTTCTTATTCATGTGAATGCTTGTTATTCTCGTGCTATGCCATCATGAAGAACAGGGAGGAAGAAAAGAATAGCTGAAAACAAGCTCTTATGAGAAAACACTGGAAGACTTTTACAGAGCATTGCAGGCTGTTAGCATGGAAGATTTTGGTGGCTATCCAGCTGACCTACAAAACTGGTCTAGCCCAGGTAGGATGAAGACCAACTAGGTCAAGACAGCTCTGGCAGGTTTTCAGAGGGAGCAATGACTTGAAGAAGCCCAGTTTGGAATCGGAAGCTTATCTCAGATGGAGAAGACAACAAGGCGTGCAGGAAATGTGAGAGTGCATTCTGAAGGCATGACAAGGAAACAGAGTCAGTTGTCAGTAATAAGTGTGCTGCTGGGAGATGTTGCTTCATGCTCTGGAACTACATGGTTTTGTGATAGCTCACTAACTTAGCATCATATTTGTTGTGTCATGGATATACTCATCTTACTGTAACTCACCAACATCATGAGAAGACTACTAAATGAAAGGTTACTATCCTTTAGCTGATTGGCATCTATTGATGCAACACCTGTTGATGGAATCCTGTCCCCTTTTCTTGGACTTGGATCTGGTCCTTGGGTACTTAATGATTTGACTCTTACATCTTGTAAGACAAACTTCTTTGATTGCATGCCCTCATTATCCATCTTCCAGTAACCTTGGTTTGGCTGTTTAAAGCAGGAGAACAGACAGAAACCAGATTTTAAAAGGTGACAAAATTTAGTTTGACATTCAACTACTACTGACAGTTTCAAATAATTTTCTTTTTTTCAAATACAATCTTGTCCATTTCCTTGGCACCAGTAAGACTGACTGGCCATTCAAGAAGATGATTCCTAGCACCAGGTAGCAATTTGTTTGAAAGTAGTCTTAAAAACAAAATTATACTCAAATTCCTTGCAGGTATGCTGTAAAGATCCCAGCAAGTCAATTCACTGAGTTGCTAGCTTTTCTTAGTGATGCTTCATAAAATTAGAATAAGTAATGGAACAGAAAAAAGCTAGCAAAATCACTAGTTCCCTGCCCTGAGGAAATTATGAGTTAGAGCATGAGTTTGATCTAATTGTGATGCAAGAAGTTGTGTCAGATTTATTAAGACTTCAAGGATGTCAAATATTTGGACAGGCTGTACTTAGTGCTGATGTTTAGCTTGGTCCAATAGAACTCCTTGTGCTGGAAAGGATAAGTTAATTTTTGAAGTCCTTGAAAGGTGGATCTTGTCCATCACTCACAGGTAAACTTGGATTTCTCTCTGAAATCTTCAGGCATCCATCTCTTATGTTGCTTTTGCAGGGGATGTGGATGTTTATTTCAGAAGGGCATTTTTAGCAGATATTTAAGATATAAATGACTTGAAATTACTTCCAAGGCTCAGTGGTTTGGTGTTGGTTTTAACTCAAGAGTGGTTTTTTCTCTAGTTTGTTTGACAGTTTGATGTTGCTACTCCAAAAGATGCACTTGAATGTTTGAATTCCCTGGAAGTGTGTTTAAGGCCAGGCTGGATGAAGCATTGAGCAACCTGGTCTAGTGGGAGGTGTCTACTTATGGCAGGATGGTTTGAACTAGATGATCTTTAAGGTCCCTTCCAACCCAAACCATTCTATGATTCTATAAATATTTAAAGTACCAGGTTAGAAACTGGTTCAGTCAGAGGAGTAAGAAGGTGCTTACAGTCTGCTTTCAGTCATATTTCTCTATGCAGAGATGATGGGATTGTGGAGTAGGAAATAATGTTTGGACAACTCTGCAAACCAAATTCTAGATAAATTCAGCCTTCAGCTATTTATTGCATGAAAAAAAAAGGTAGATTTTCTCACAGAGGTAATTATTTCTGTAGAAGATCCTAGTTTATTACGATTTGAAGCAAATGAGTAATGTGTAGTTTAGATGGAGACTGCTTTATTGAAGCCTTCCACTAATGGCAGGGGGGTTGGAACTCGATGATCTTTAAGGTCCCTTCCAACCCAAACTATTCTATGATTCTATGAGGATTTTACATTAAGCTTATTAATGTTGTGTGAGCAGCTTCTGCTTTTTGCTGTAACAAGATAGGTGTGTGATTTTGAAATGGGGTGGCATGTCAGATGTGCATGTGCACCATGTAGCGTGGTGCTTGAGTAGTTAAGAAATGACATTTTTCTATACATTTGTTTTTGTATTCTACAGGGAGTCATGACACTATGACCTACTGCTTGGATGAAACCTCTACCATTAGTGGCAATGAATCCGTGTTGGTGAAGTTATTAAACAAATGCATGCCCTGCATTGTACACCCCATTATCATGAAGTGGTCTAGAACACAGGTAATTAGTTGTCTTGCATTCCCATCAGGCCTGTCCAACGTTGAGGCTTGAGCTGCAGTACTGAGAGTGCACAATGAAAGAACAACATGCAACCCAGAAATATACTGTCTCATGAGATGTTGTGCATGGGTGTCGTGATTTAATACCCATGTGTGACTAAGTGCTACACAGCCACTTGCTCACTCCCCCTGCAAACAGGATGGGGGAGAGAACTGGAAGGTTAAAAGTGAGGAAGTTCATGAGTGGAGATGAAAACAGTTTGATAAGCAAAGCAAAATCTACACACATGACCAAAGCAAAACAAGGGATTGATTCACTGCATTCCATCAGCAGCCATCTCCAGGAAAGCAGGGCTCCATTGTGTGTAATGCTTCCTTGGGAAGATGAACACTCCAAACATCCTCTCCTTCCTTATTCTTCCTCCAACTTTATGTTACTGAACATGATGTCACATGGTATTTAATATCCCTTTGGTCTGTTGGGATCAGCTGTCCCAGCTGTGTCACCCTCCCAACTTCCTGTGCTCTCCCAGCCTGCTCACAGATGAAGTTGCGTGAGGAACAGAAAAAGCTTTGGCCCTGTGTGAGCACTGCTTAGTGATAACAGAAACACCTGTGTGTTATCAATACTGTTTCTACCACAATCCAATCCAAAACATAGCCCTCAAAGCTACTGTGAAGAAAATTAACCCTGTGTAACTGGAAGGGATAGAGGATTCACAAATAGAAGGCAATTAGCCAAAGTCTTAAACATACAGATACTTTATTATATGACTAAGCTAATTTCTTAACTTCCTAACCCACATAGACATCCACATGGGACAAGCAGGACTGGTTAAGGCTTACACTTCCCTGCAGGCAGGATTGAGTCCTCATGAATCAAGGGCTCTGGTTCATCACTAGGTTCCAATGGAAAGAAATGTAGCACTCCTTCCACCCAGTAAGTAGCCCAGGGGCTTGGATTTTATCCTGTTCCACAGTCCTGGCATGTGGGGCCTGTGTATGCCCAGACTGTGGGATGCGGGGCAAAATTTTTGCAAAGTCCTGCTCCTGTCTTGTGTGCATACACCACCTTAACCATGTGAGTCATTTTCCCATCAAGGTGTCCTTGCCTTGAAGACAAGCTCTAAGCTATTCTTGCTGTATGTTGAGCCTGTATTTCCCTCTTAAAAGTTTTTTGTCTGCCTGCTGATTTGTTTCCAGGAAACATTAGCTCTGGAGAGAGGGACATCCTGACTCAACAAACTTGTAAAGAGTCAAAGAAATCCAAAAAACTAGGAGCAGGTCCAGAGGAGGGCCATGAAGATGATCAGAGGGCTGCAACACCTCCCTTATGAGGACAGGTTGAAGGAATTGGGGTTGTTCAGCCTGGAAAGAGAAGGCTCAGGGGGACCTCATAGTAGCTTGTCAATACCTGAAGAGGGCCTATAGAAAGGCTGGGGGAGGACTTTTTAATAGGGTATGTGATGGCAGGACTAGGAATAGTGGATGTAAACTGGCAGAGGGGAGATTCAGGCTGGATATAAGAAAGAGATTCTTTGCTGTGAGAGTGCCCAGAGAGGATCTGGATGCCCCCTCTCTGGAGGTGTTCAAGGCCAGGCTGGATGAGGCATTGAGTAACCTGGTGTAGTGGGAAGTGTTCCTGCCTATGGTAGGGAGATGGGAACTAGATGATGTTTAAGATCCCTTCCCACCCAAACTATTCTATGATTCTTAGAACCACCTGGCCTTCAGAGATCATCTAGTAATTTTCCCTTCCCTTTACACCTTGTCCCATCCAAACCCAGCATTTTGGCATATGAGATAGGTGCCATATATGGTAGGTCTTCTTTTGTGGTGAACAAGCATGTAGGTGAGCCAGGGATGATACATAGACAGAGATGTTGCTTATAGCTGGCTACTTTGTACTAGAAACTCATCTTTTTTTTCCACATGTTTATTGTTGTTATAAATAACATATAATCAAAAGAGATTTTTTTCATGCGCTTACTGATGTGTGAGATGTCATTTATTTTCCCAATTTATTTTGTGTTTCAATTTTGCCCAGCAGCAAAGACAAAAACCTTGTTGCAGGGATTTTTTTCCAGGAAGATTAAGAGAATGTAGTCACTCACCTAAGGTTTAATTTTTTAAAATGTCTGAGTATTAAGATAGTGGTTATCTCTTTGTTCCTTGCAAATGTATGTTAAAGACAAAATTGGAGATCATGATTTTAGCTAGGGTTTTAAAGATGTTTCTAAAGGACAGATTCTCTTGGCATCAAAGAGAAACCAGAACTCTTTTCACTTTTGTTCTTACTGAAGGAGTAGTTCCTTACTAGGGAATTAAAACTGAATAACTGATAAATAGCAATAATTATGTCTAGACCTCTTTTGTTGTGTTTGAGTAGTTCTGGTAAACTGGAGCTTCCAGATACTGAATATGTAATGGCAGTGGTGAGTTGATGTGGAAAGGCACTTGCTTAGCTCAGAGCCTTGTTGTTTTGGGGTTTAATCCAGTGCTAGATTGACTTGTGGGTTTCCGGCCAGTAAATTGGCTCTGTTGGTCACAAACAAACTCTTTGCATCATTATAGTAATTTTCAGGTTCAGATACAATGGGAAGTGGCTTGGCACTGATGGGAGTGAGCCATGGTTGCCTCTCCTTATCTTTGTGGGGCTGGAGTTACCTTTGCAAGGAGGTGACTCCAGCCATTGGCATCCACCACATAGATCAAGGAGGCCTGCCAGTGGTAGGACCCACAGGTTCTTGGGTGGCTCATTGCCTTGGAGGTGGTGCCTGGATGTTTACAGATGTCAGTCTAGAAACCCAAATTGGTTGATGTCAGCTGCGTGGCTTTCACCTGTGCCCTGAACTTCTGGTATGAGACTTCAGCACTGAGCAGCACTGCTCCCAAGACTTCCTCCTCAATTTTTCCCTTATGGGCAATGTTCTTGTTGTCTAATGCAAATTCAGGTGACTAATTAGGGAGTCTAATTATAGAATCACAGAATGGGAAGGGACCTCCAGAGATCATCTTGTCCAATCCTCCTGCCAGAGCAGGTCACACAGGAACTTGTCCAGATGGATTTTTAATGCCTCCAGAGAAGGAGACTCCACAACCTCTCTGGGCAGTCCGTTCCAGTGTTCTGTTACTTTCACTGTGAAAGAGGTTTTTTCTTACATTTCTCTGGAACCTTCTATGTTCCAGCTTGTACCCATTTCCCAGTGTCTTGTCATTGGAGTTCTAGTGTTCCCATGGAACTGAAAGAAAATGGTTTATCCAAATGGCAGTGCAGAGCAATTACTTAATTCAGTGCTCTTTCTGGCCACTAAGGCATATATATTCCTATGTATATTCCTATATATATTCCTATCTCCATTGTGCTCCAGGTGGAGGTGGGACATGGGCACAGATCACTCCAGCCTGATGGTGACCAGAGGGAGCTGCTGGCCCAAGCCATCACACCACCTGCTGCTCCCCAGCCCTGCAGCTCAGGCATAGCCTGGGCAGATTGAATTCCCAATTATAGAATTGAATAGAAATGTAGATGGTTGAGATCAGGCAGTGTGAGCATCCTGCAGTGTGTCAGAGCTGCTTCTTGGCACTGAAGCTTTGAGTGTGGTTACTGAGATGCATCTCCTCTAGCTTCTGTTGAAACCTTTTTGACTTAAATCAGTATGATGTGTTCTCTCTGCAAATTAAAAAGCATTGTCCATACTGAGCAGCTTGAACTGAGACAAATTGGTATTTAAATTTATGTAATTCAGTTGATTCTATTTTCTTATGCAAAAAGCTTAAGGCTTTGACATAAATAAGAGACATCATTTGGGACTTCTTGTGCCAGAAACTCTGTTTTCTCACCTGTTCCATTCATCCCTCAAATCCAAGAAAAGTGGAAATAGAGGGGATTCTAGGAAATAAACCTCAGTTTTATAGGACTTCTGCGAGTTCAAACTTCTAAAGAGATTTTATCAAGAGAAAGAACAATAGCCAATTCTTTTTTCTATTTTTGTTTTTTCTTCTTTTGGGGATGCATGAGCTCTGCAGAGACAAGCGTGATAAAGTCTTTGATCTAATAAAATAAATACAGAACTTCTAAGGTGCTGACCCTGCAGTTTTTGCTCATATGAATAACTGTGTGAAGAGTGATCCCAAGACTGTGTACTTATGCACAGTTTGATGGATCTTTAACTTTCAGAGCACAAGAAGAACAGAGGTCTGAAACCAATCTAATCTGTACCTACAGTGTACGCCACAGGGAAATCAAGATCCCTCTTGTCAGAGAGTAAAATACTTCACAGTCATGACTTGCTGCCATATAGTGCCATTTTAAAAATGAAAGAACTGTGAAAAATTGCATAGGGCTAACCTTGTACACCCTTTTCAGGTTCCTAAATTAAAGAAACAAATCTCTTTCAAGTTCTCAGAACCTTTGTCTCCTCTTTCATCTTTCAGGTACTGACTGTGACAGAGCAACTTGAGGCTGGAGTTAGATATCTGGATTTCAGGATTGCCCACAAGGCTAATGATCCATCTATGAATTTGTACTTTGTGCATATGGTTTACACGACTGTTACTGTACAGGTATTGTCCTTACCTTGGGAATAATTATAAAAATGGTGCTGTTTCTGTTATTTGAGAGTCATCATAATCTGAACGTGCTAGCCTGAGGTTTTCTGAGTAGTTTGTTTGTTTTCCTAATGCAAGGACTTTCAAACTAGAGAAAATCAGCAGGGCTGGAATTTAGTTTCAGCACCTGCAAGTGAGGCTGGGGCATCAATCAATTCCTGATACTCAAGCAGGAGTTGCTGTGCTTTGCTTTTCACTGCCTACCCCGTACCAAAAGCCTGATGTTTCTGGGGTCTATCTTGTGTTGTCGTAGGGCAATCTCATTTCTGCAGTAAGGACAGAAATTATAAAAGAAAAGAAGGTGTTAAAAGCCTAATAAAATCACAGAAACAGGGTTTTTTGAGGAAAAAGTATTTCACTGAAAGACTCGAGTCTGGATCTCCTGATCAAATTACTGTGAGCTACTGTGAAACTGCTGTGAGTTGCTCTTTGCATGTGGTCTGTCACCGTGGAGTAGATTATATCTTTCAATTTGCTGGGGCCATGCACAGCCAGATAATTGAACTGTTCATTTCCAGATTGACTGGCTAAACTTCTCTTTCATGCTCAGTAGTCTGAATCCTTAATGCCTTGACATTTCACTGACTAGCATGCTCATGTAAACCATTAGATGTAGTGCTTAACTATTCTGCTAATTACATGTGGTCTTTAGGAAGGTGCCACTGCCTATAACAAATGGGGAAAACGGGTCCTGTCATGCTTAAATATGAGTTTTGTTTTTGGGTTTGTCACTAACATGTTGTTTGTCTATAAGCATGGGGAGATGGATTAACTGCTAACCTGCCTCAAGGCAGTAGGAGATTCATGGATATAATTTGAAATGATGCTATTCAGTGCAGTGTGCTAGGTCCACATCCAGAGCAAACCAGCACAAACCTGCAGAAAGTAGGTTTTCCTGGGGTGCATCTCTCTGGAACACCTTATGGTCTGTCAGATGGCCATCCTTCTAAATCCTGCACTGATTTTCATTACTGTTGTTGTGAATCTATCCCATCATCAATGTTTTCTTGGTTTTATGTCCTTTCCTTTGCATAGTCTTTCTAAATTGCTGTGACTCTCTCTTGTAGGACATTCTGTGGGAGGTTTTAAGATGGTTGGAAACTCATCCTCGGGAAGTTGTTATCTTAGCCTGCAGGAATTTTGATGGATTAAACAAGAGACTTCATCGTCATCTTATTACCCGTATAAAAGAGATTTTCCGGTGTAAACTGTGTCCCAGAAATGTAAGTATGAGATTCTTTTTTCCTCCTTTAAGAATGATACACCGAAGTGAGATTTTTTATTCCAAGTTTTTAGATACATTCTACTTCCGTTGTATTTTTAGCCAAGGAAAAGTGACATCTGGAAGTTATCTTGCCCAACCTCACCATGCAAAGTAGGAGCAACTTCAAAGTTATGTTGGTCTCTGTCCTGTCTATCATTCAGTATCTCTGAGGCTGGAGATTCCACCACCTTTATAGGCAGTTTGATCCATCATTTGACCACTATCATGGCTTGGTGTCTCTTAGAGTCTCAGGTCCTTTTCTACAAAGCAGCTTTGTATTCCACTCTATCCTGGTGCATAGAGATAGTCTATCCAGGTGCAAGCTTTTGATATTGTTGAGCTCCATGGAATTTCTGTCAGTCATATCTTCAGCCTGTTGAGGTCCAGTGCATTTCTGGTGGGATTGCTTTTCTTTCCTGGATGTGAACTGGAGTTGACCTCCCAACCAGCATAATATGCTTTCAGTTACGCAGATCTCCAGAAAAACTTTAATTTAAATAATCAGAAATTATTTGATTGCAAATAATTTTTAGTCTCCTTTCTTTTTTTTTTAAATAAGGTGTGGGAGCTTTTAGCAGTTAAACAATTAACATTTCAAAGATACACAGGAACAGAGGGTTTTCTCTGGAGATGTGAGGGGTACAGGATAATGATGACCCTGTTTGCGATTTGAATTCAGCCTTTGAAGCTGGTGTATCAGATGAGTATTACCATTTCAAAGCATTTGGTACAGCAGAGTTAAAATAGAACAATTCTCAGCAAAACTAGGGGATTCTGAATATTCAGGCCTCAGCTGAATATCTGAAGACCCGAGTGACACTGTTTTCCTTTTTCTTCAAATAACTTGAATGGGTGAGTTGTGGGAGAGCATGGCAATACTGGAGAAGAGGGTCAAATTTGCTTTCAGGTACATGAGCAGCTCTTAAGAAGAAGTTATTAATTGCAAAAGAGGGAAGTTACTTAAATAAAGATGATGAACAAATGGTTTGATATCACCTGACCCCCTGACCAAAGAAAGACAAATGTTTCTAAGCTGTGCCAGGAGGAGGAGGAAGGACAGTGAAGAAAAGAGAAGATAAGTACTTCCCTCATGCATGAAGACTTTATTTCTGTGGGATCTGGGACTAGCCCAATGGACCTCACCATTTCTGCAATTGATACCCCTGTAGGTTAGGCAGCTGTGGGGTTATTCAAGCTCACAGATTCAGATTTAACATTAAACAACACAGTGCTTGCTCACTTATTCTAAAATAACATGACTACAACTCCATCGTTGCACAAAAGTAACCATCAAAGTATTCATGAAGCAACTGTGAAGTACAGAGGCCTGTATGTAGTACTGGCAGAGGCCACAGCGTGACAACGTTACACTGCATTTAAATTTTTAATTTGCCTTAACTATTCAAGGTGTCTTCCTTTGATCTAGATTATTAGGGTTTAAAAATCCCTTGTTAGACATCTAGAGTTTCATTTCTGCTTTGTTTGCAAAATAAGCACCTGTGCTCATGTACATATTTCTGATTTTTTTTTGGCTCTTATCCCACATTTTTTTTTAAGAGGTTCCAGCTTTAGTGAGGCAGCTGGAGTAAAGCAAAGGCTTCTGTCACATGCAGATATTTGTAGTTTGAGTAGCTTGCTTCTTAATTTTGCAGTATTTTCTGACCTAAATGGGGCTCACACTATGTCTTTCTTAGATGAAGTAAGGAGGATTCCCATGTTTATTCAATCCTCGTCTCTCTTCAAAGATTTACATAAAACATTTTTAACTGCCTTTGGCTTTTATTTTAATTAATAAGTTAATTGGAACATCAAAAAGCCACCATTTCCTTTTCACAAGCAACAGACACAGCTTTTAACTGCAACATTCTTCAAAAAACCAACACCTATTAAATAAATACATACTGGTTTTGCAGATAAAACTAGTAAGAGGACCTCAATTCCATCTCATGGTAATGCCTGAGGACTAGGAAATATAATTTTGTATCAAAACACTTAACAGACCTTTTTCAGCCACCCTGTCTGTCTGAGAGGGTGTCTCACTCAAGTCTGCCCTTCGCTCAATTAACAAAGCCTGGAGCATCTCAGTTTCAGAAACTTCCCACTTTGAGAAATCAGTTAAAATATCTTTTGAAGACTCGCAGTTTAGTCTTTTAGTCTTACCAAGTCTTAATCAGTTCATCTTTATTTCATGGCTACAGTGACAGACAAATTTGGATAATTTGCCCAAATTATTTCTGCTTCTTTGTATCTGTATTTCTGCAGCTAGGTGTGTAGGACTTTGCCCTTCTCCTCTGCCTCCTCTCACCAATGAGGTTGTGTCTTCCTCTCCTAGTATATTTTTAGCTGTGGTCTGTGCATGAGGGCTGGTTCTTCTTACACAGGTGCAGGACCTTGAGTTACATACTTTACCATAGTTGGCTTGTTCGAGAAAAAGGAGAAGTCTGCTGAAGATCCCAAGCTCCTATTGCTCCTGCAGCTTGTAACCCAGACAACAACCTACTGGGTTGTATACTTAAAATCTTTATTTGAACTGAATCAGAGCCTCTGTACCAGTATCTGAACTTTGGGAACACTGCCGAGTTGCTGGCTTCAAACTGGACATGCTGTCTCTTAGGTGGTGCCAACACTGCGGACCTTGTGGCGGCATGGTCATCAGGTGATAGTCTCGTATGAGGAAGACTTGGAATTGGAGAAACATCGTGAGCTGTGGCCTGCGATCCCATACTGGTGGGGAAACAAGACAAGCACACGTGCTCTTATCCACTATCTGGAGCGCATGAAGCGGATGGGTCGTCCAGGTAGGCACAGGGAGTTGCTCACGGGGAAACAAGAGGCAGGTTACAGCAACACAAAACAGGTAGGCAGTTGGCTGTCCACAGCATGGTGGGATATAACCATGTGTGTTGTAGGTGTATGAGACACACGGGTGTTGCTGGGTGTTCTGCCAACCCATAGACAAGCGTGATGTTCATCTGTGGTGCTGCAAATACACATGTGAATGTCTGTACATGCATAGACTATGTACATTTTGGCAACGGCCTTACTTGCACTACCCCATTACCAGGTTGGATAAGGCACTAAGCACCCTGATCTAGTGGGAGGTGTCCCTGCCTATGGCAAGGGGGTTAGAACTTGATGATCTTTAAGGTCCTTTCCAACCCGAACTATTCGATGATTCTAAGAAGCGCTCAGCACAGAAGACCTAGCTAGTCTTGTTCTCACATGCGGAAGACCTCAGTTCAGTGCTCACTGCTTTAAGCAGTGCCGATGATGAGGGAAATACATTAGAATGTTCCAGAGAGACCTTATTGGGTTGTTAGAATACTTAAAGGGGGCTTTAAGAAAGATGGGAACAGACATTAGCAGGTTCTGTTTGAGATCAGACAAGAAGTAATGGCTTTAAACTAAAAAAAGGGAGTTTTAGATCAGATATGAGGAAGAAATTTTTTTGCAGTGGTGGTGATACAATGGAACAGGTGGCCCAAAGAAGTGGTAGATGCCCCATCCCTGGTAACATTCATGGTCAGTTTGGATGGGGTCTGTGTAATCTAGTTGAGGACATCCCTGCTCACTGCATAGGGGCTTGGACCAGGTGACCTTTAAAGGACTTTTCCTACCTAAACTACCTTTGCTATATTTGTTGTAAAAAACAAAACCCTACAAGAATGGCGCATGGAGTTACATCAAAAACGAGCAGGTGTAGCCTGAGCTGAGAGAAATTCAGTTTGTCACCTCTGACACAGCTCTGTGTCGTGCTTGTGTGGGGTGCTGAAGGGGAGAACCACACTGCCCAGCCAAGGGAAAATGCTTGTGTAGGCACACCCTGTGTTCACCCATCTGTCACAGAAGAAGGCTAAGCACGTGGAAGCAACCCTTGCAGAAAAAAGCCCTCAGTTTACAAAGGAGGATTAGTTCGTGGAGTACTTTTAGCCTACAATGTGTAATTTAGATAAATTTAGGTAAACTGGAACACACTAATAAGCGAGCTTGGTTCAGTAGCTATTTACTACTACACCATGCACTTGCCAAGAAGAGGAGACAGTTCACTGAAACAGTCCTGGCGGTATGAAACAAAACAGAAAGATTGGAGTTACTATTTTAATGATCCCCAGAAGAATGAAATCAGGAGTTACTGCAGTGCTGAGCAGCTGCTGATCTCAAAGGGCTATTTAATGCATTGCTTTCTGATTTCTGTTTCAGGAAAATTCTTTGTAGCAGGGATTAACCTTACTGAGAATTTAAGGTACATTCTATTACACCCATTTGAATCGCTGAAGGAAATGACACTCCAGAGTCTTCCATGCTTGAAAATCTGGATAAAGAAGCAGTATCCAGGAGCAAAGAAAGAATGTATTAATATAATTGCTGGAGACTTCATCGGAAATGATGATTTCATCAAAGATGTCATAGAACTTAACAGAAAAATAAATCCTCGATTACACTGTCAAAGCAAAGGGTCTGGAACAAGTAGCGTTTCATTCTCAGATTCCTAATCTGTGGAAAGCCCAAAAGCCTTTGTCTTATACTTAGTGTATCCTGGTTTAAACATCCTAAATCCCATAAAGGTCAAGGTTACTTAAACCAGAGGATGTTTTAAAGACTCAGGAGGAAAATTGCTCTCCACATCATCAGGGTTTCAAGGTTTTTTCACAGAAAAGAGAGAGCAGGCAGACCTGGCTCAAGTCTCCAGAGAGCTATGCTATAGGTATAATTTACTTGGAGGTGCTTAGATTCTGTAGCAGCAATTGCCAATATTCAAAGTCCCAAGAATTTATTCCTATTTTATTGTACTTTTGAACAAGAAGGAGAAACACACTGGTAGCTCCATGAATTATTTTGTGATAAGGTTTTGTCTTACTTGTAATTGTACATATATTCTGTGCTGCTTGCAATCAACATTCTCAATACTTTGTATTAATGTGAAACTATCTCAGCTGTTTTCAAAGTATAGAAAAGGAGCAGTTTAAAAATATTTTGTTATATCAAAGGTACTGTACTGACAATACAATTTGACACGACTTTTCATATATTAACTTATGTATCAGTAACATTAGAAAGCCAGAAGGGGCTGTACTCTTGTTCTGTGCCACGTATCAGTTTGTGAGCCCATTTACCAACAGCAAAGTAATAAAATTCTTTATAAATTCCTTACCTAAACTCAGGCTGCTCTAAAAATACAGGTTTTTGACTACCACATACTCAACCAGGGTTTCGCAACCAGGCTTTTATTTACCTATTTCACTAGCTCTATAGTTAATTTTCCACTTAAGTTTTTTTTTTGCTTACGTGAAAAATAAGGGGCTTATGTTGTTTGTCATTGCATACTAATCCTATTTTTGAAAAGGAACTGTGCAATAACAGATAATCAAGAAGGCAAGAGAAAAGGCAAGCCTCAGGACTAAAACAAAACCAGGTATTGGATTAAGTCCGCTATGCAATTTTATAAATATACCTCACTTTTTAAATGCACTTTATATGCAAAAGCTGAGTTCAAATGACTGTGAGATGTTAACATTTTCAGGAGTTTGAAATCAACTCCTACTTGTTAGCAGGTCAGACTCAGTCTAGGCTTCTCAGCATGAAAGGCTAAGATGCTACCTCCTCCTGCAATCTCTTGTAATTACTGAATATTTAAGAATAAATATGCAAACATTCCATTTATAAGGACTTTCTAAATGATTTTTTTTACAAAGCTTTTTTACCCTTGTTCTTGCCTCTATGTACTTTATACTGAGTAGGCAATTTATCTTTGATTTTTTTCCCCAATCACCACCAGCACAAAGTGTTATACACACTCAGAATGTTTTCCTGCCTAGCTTTTGTACCCTCAAATGGCTTGTTACTCTAATAAAACTTGATCTTTTGCTGTAATATGGACTGAAATTGTTTTTCTGTTCCTTTGTGTGATACTGGTTTATTTGTTGCCAGGAATAATTCATAACTCAGATAATGGATCAGGTTTTCATTTGTTTTTTCTTTTCTTTGTGAAATAGTTCCTCACAAAATTCATTGTTTGCTGTAATTTAAATGTTTTCTCTTTAAGAACTCACACACTAGTATGTATTATGGATAAATTATGGTAGGCAAGAAAACTGGGTAAGAGATGTCCCTATCCAACTTTATTGCTTAAACATACAAATCTGTGATTTTTTGCTTCATCACAATATGACATGGCACTCATTTTACTTAAATTTGCATTCAAGCAAATGCAAACCTATCCATATTATTTACAGAGAGCCAACAACATTTTGTTCACTTTCATCTCCCAAGGACCATCTGCAACATCTAAATTATAATAAATATTATTTTATTCTGGAAAAAGTAAAAAGTTTTATTTCTAGAAGAAACTTGGTACTTTTCTGAAGATTAGTTCAGATGCCACCCAATAGTTTCCAAGTGTTTGAGATCAACAGCTTACAGCCAGCAACTGTTTCAGTATTTTAAGTTTAGTGCTGTCCTTGCACTTGCCGACATCATGAACCTGAAAGTTCTTAATATTTCCAGAGCAAAACCAGAAGTTTTCTGAAGCAGACTCCATTTCTAAAATCCATCAAAAAACATCATCTGGGGAAGAAATACTCTGGAATACCCAGGGTAACAGGCCATTAACTTCATTTCACATCCTTCTAATTAGATCAGTTTCTTTGCCCAGAAAGGCTGCAGTTTCATGGCATAAAAATCTTACTGTTAGGAAAGAGGTTCTTGTATCTGCCGAAAGCAGAACTGCCGATGATCACCTTCACCTTGGCTGTGCCATCTTCAGGCATGACTTCTACTTCCTGAACTGTTGCTTCTTTGTAGAGCCAACTGTAGAAGTAAAAGCGTATTAGTATCTTAAAGGTATGACACACCTCATAAAATGTGAGCTTAGGTTTAGGTCAGCATGTTCCAACCTAGACATTTTAACACTTTAGGATGAAGTTCTTCACTTCTAATTTGCTACTTGCTGTTTGGAAGTAAGGTATAGTGCTTTAAGTCTTTCAGATCTGTGTTTTTATCAGAAATCCAGC
Source organism: Turnix velox (assembly GCA_013400935.1). Classification (NCBI taxonomy): domain Eukaryota; kingdom Metazoa; phylum Chordata; class Aves; order Charadriiformes; family Turnicidae; genus Turnix; species Turnix velox. The sequence goes on from VZTY01028295.1 coordinate 39,854, forward strand.
TTCAGGACCAGTGGCATGGTCTTTCAGGAAGGATGTTTTATTGTACTAATATACAGATGTCTGTGAAGTGGACTTTGGGGTACTTAACAAATATATTTTTTCCTCAATAAGTCAGAAAACTATCAATCTAATTCTTAATGCAGATTAAGATTGGTATGATACAATTCGTAAAATTTAAGACATTCAAGACTAAGAGTTGCATATTTTTCCAAGTCCTTTCTACAATATAAAACTACTTACCTTAGCTGAGGTCCCTCTAAATTGACTTTAACTGTCAGAATCTTCTTCCCTGTTGCTATCAAAATTTTCTTCTCTATTTCTTCTTTTAATTCTTCTAAACCATGTCCATGCAGAGCAGAAATGGCTAAAGCATTTTCTTCTGTGGGTTCATACCTGAAAGGTAACAAACAATTGCTAGTCCATTTGCTCATGAAGATTACATTGTGAAACTATTCCAAGCACAGACCTTTCAGCTACGTTGCTTGCTAATGACATCTTCCTGCAGAAGCTACTTCTTGGACAACTTAAGTGATTTCTTTAGTAATTAAAAATTATGAAATCTTTTTAAGATCATAGTTACATATGTAAAAGATGGAGAAACGCTATTAAATGCACTCAGAAGTGTGGGAGCTCTTTTCTGGACTAAGAATTAAAAAATTTCCAGAACAAAATAAAAGTTAAAGTATACTTAGTATCTCCCGCTTACCCTTCCATCAAATCCACTTTGTTATGAACTTCTACCATTGAGTCCAATAAATGGTTGGGAAGGTTAAGATTCTTTAGCACTGACAGAACAGTTGCTTTTTGAAGGCTTGTTTCTGGATGAGTAATATCCCTCACATGGACTATAAGATCCTGGCAAGTTATCAAAATACAAGACAGTTACTCCATGAAACACAACAGTTACAGAGTTTTTACCCTATTTGTGCATTGCTAATTCATACAAAATAGTTTCCTATCCATTAGCTAATATGCTGGCAGGTTAATTAACACTGCTAAATGAACTCCTAGAACAGCATTAAATCAATACTACTTTTTTTTTGTATGGAGGAAAATCCATAGCAACTTAGCCTTTCACTCTGCAATGAGTACCAATTGCCTCCAACTACCCTGAAACAAAGAGTTCAAATATTAAATTATCTATTTTTTCAAAGACAAGGTTGTGTAACAATAAGGTTTAAAAATACTGGAGAAGAAAAAGAGCAAACTCTAAAAATTTTATAAACATGTATAAACATACTTGTTTAAAAACAAGTCTGGCTGAAAAGCTGTTTCAAAAGTGGGGGGAATATTCCACATGACTTGCAATTCTATTTTAAATTCAAAATGCAGAAAATTCTCCCTATCCTTACCTTCAGAGGTGGTATTACTGTACTTCACTTAGAAAGAATCATACAAAAGTTCACAGTTTCTAGTAGATTCATGATCATATTGGCCATGATAAAAAGCAGGCAACCAAATTAAATGATTTGCATTCAAAATGTTTCATTATCTTTGCTCAAGATACTGCCTCAAACCTCTGAAGTTACTAAGAAGTAGATTTCTTGCTTCAGAATAACAGACAAGTAGGGTAGCAGCAGCCAGCTTTTTGAAGTCCCATTATCACATGGTGAAGAGTCCAATCTTCAAAATTCCATTACCTTTGGCATTTTGACATCACCAAATTGTATTTCCTTTGACAATAAGGCTGTTTTGTTTAAATGCCTGCATACATGCAGCTTTAGACTTCGCTATAACACAGGAAACCAATCTAAAAATTACTGGAGTAGTACATTCATGTTGATTACATGCAGCCTGCACCACATCAAACACATGCTTTTAGTGCTATAGGAAACATTGAAGTTAAAGAAAAATCATTCCAGAGGCTTTATTTTATTTTTAACTCTCAAGAAAACTAGTCTCAACTTATTCTGATGCACTGCTTAGACTTTCATGTTTAATGCATAATCTATCTGGTTTTCCTATCATGGATAAGGACATATATAATCCAAATAAACTCCTTCAGAAATGTGTTCATATCTATATATTCTGCATAATTTCAAGTGTCAAATAATAGGAGACTACTATAGTCAGAAGTCAGATACTTCGCTAAGAACACCATGCCAATTACCTTGGCCTTTTTTGAAGGGATGAGGATTACCTAAAAGCAAATTAATTTTTCTCCATTTTTATCATGAAGTACTTACTGAGTAAACCACTTCTTCTAAGGTAGCTGAAAAGGACTCAACCAGATTATGTGGAAGATCAGTCAGAAACCCAATAGTGTCAACATAAATAACTGCCATATGCGAGGGTAGATAGCCAGCATGAGCTGTAATATCAAGTGTGGCGAACAGCTGATTTCTGGGTTCAAGTCCTGTTTCACCAGTCAAGGCTTTGATCAAGGTAGTTTTTCCTAATTAAGAAAAAATAATACAAGATTTTAATGGCTTATGTCAAATAAAAGTTTAATTTGTAAGATTCAGGTGAGCTGTATTGATGCAACATATCTTTTTGTATTTATTCACTAATTTAAGTCTAGCCTATGATTAGGCATCCATAAGATGTTAGGAAATCCAGACAGACTTAACTTTTACAACTTGGAATTGGACTTAAGGCCACATCTGGAAGCTACTTTTCTTTGTCCATATTGATCAAGTAAGAAAGATTCATATTAAAAAGGGCAAAAGCAGTACAGTCTTCAGCTCTCTATATAAATCTTTCTGGCATAACAGGTGCCAGGCATTTCTCCACCACATGTCTAAAAGACTGAAAAATAAATCTACAAGCAGCATCATGTTCTTCTTAACTACATCCTAATTTACTTATAGTAATTACACAGTTTAAAAAGTCACAGACTAAGCCTATTCAGAGTGAAATGAGATTCTGGCTAGATTATTAAAAATCAGACAATTTAAGCTCTTTGGTGTTACAATTTTATGAGGTTTCACTTACCACAGTTAGTGTAGCCCATTACTGAGATAACTGGAAACTCACGCTTTCTGCGCTGAGTTCTAAGTAAAGACCTTTTCCTTCTTAGTTTCTCCAAGGCATTCCGAATTTTAATTTCTTTCTCTTTCAAGATACGATACTGTGTCTCCATGAATGTTTCACCTGAAAAATAAAAATGAGTAAATAGCAGAATAATCCACAAAAGTGCTAAACCAAGAGAAGTTATGCATTTGGCAATTAAAAGAGTTAGGACTATGGCACACAAAGTAATAAATAAGTAATCAAAACAATGTATTGTATTCATGTTAATGTATAAATGTATAGAGTAATAAATAATTATTAAAACATATGTCAAGCACTCTAGAATAACCACATACACTCATGATAAACCCATGTGGCAGCCAGTATTCTGTCTTTGGCCACTTACTGAACTAGTATTGATCAAAACATTATTATTTAAGATACCTTCCAAGAATTTTTTTCTATATTCACTGAGTTAGATGTATAGTGCAGTTTTTATTCCCAGCCTTCTCCAAATAAGATGCAATTAAATTTGCTTAAAGGCTGTAGAGAAAAAAAAAATACCTATAGTTCATTAAGAATAAAAATAACTATAATTCATAAGAATATTTAGACTTTACCTGACCCCATGATGTATCTTGATCCACCTCTCTGCTGATCTAGCTGAGACACCTCATTTTTCAGATTGGACCTAGCAGTGGAGGCACAGTTAATTAGATCAACCTACCTTAAAATGCAGTAGTGATATTCTAACAGCACAACTGAAGCCACTAAATGGCAGAGGTCTAAATAAAGTCTGCTCATGTTGAGATGACTAAAGAAAAAGTAAAAATCCTCTTCAGGCTCTGCATCTGTGGTGTGACATGCAACTCTCTGAGCAAATTATAATGCCTATTCTGAAATTTCACAATCAAAGGTACCTCTGATGCATCCACCCAACTTACACCAACTTCCATGAACAAATTTTCCTATGCCATNAATTAGACCTAGCAGTGGAGGAACAGTTAATTCAAAGTAATCTGCTTTAATCAAGCTACCCTAAAATGCCTATCAAATGTGAAGCAGTAGTGATATTCTAATAGCACAACTGAAACCACTAAATGACAGAGCTCTAAATAAAGCCTGCTCATGTTGAGAAGACTACAGAAAAAGAAAAAAATACTGATTTTTCTGGCTTCTCACATGTGGTGTGAAAAATCGTGCAACTCTGAGCAAATTATAATGTTTATTTTGGAGTTTCAGAATCAAAGATACCCTCTGATGCATCCACCCAACTTACACCAACTTCCATGAACAAGTTTTCCTATACCATATAATCCAGAAATGCGGAAGATTCAGATACAAAATAATGCCTTTAAAGTTCCTTGTTTATAAGCTTCCTTCCTAAACCAATCAATATTATATATGGGATACATACACAGAAAATTTCTTTACATTCTTGTAAACCATCTTCAGCATTGGTAAAGAATATGATGTTTTAATGAGAAATATATTTGGTAATATTAGGCATTGAATTTCTGGTTTTGCCTGATAGCATTGCAGAAGCTTATAAACAACAATGTTAAAGCAAATATTTCTATGCAGCAATCAATCTTTGAACATACTATGCAAGCACTGTAACGGTGTCATTTTTCTTTACAGTACAGCATTATAATTTTTGTTACTGTAAATAAATAAGTCACCAAAACATGTGAATACCAGTATGTGATTTACACAAGTCAAGGTACCTGAGAAGTGGAATTTCAGCCAGTGCTATTTGAAGTTTTGCTTCTTTGGTCCGGGCGTTAGAACGAAAAATGTGAAGCACAACCGTGTATCTGTCAAAAACTTTCACACCCCAGGCAGCTTCCAGTTCTCTCTTTGGCCATGCAAGACAAAATCATCTATATGTTTTCTGTCCCCTACAGTAAATGAATTCTTACACAATGCTACAACCACAGTTAGCTCATGGACACTCTAACTCAGAAGATATAAGCACTGCATTTCAAAGTATGGGTAGCAATTTCAAGCATGCAAAGGTACATTTTATTTGACAATAAAAAAAGGTGAAAAAGAGNTCTGATCCCAGCTCCCACAGCATCTCTCAGACTCAGCGCTGTCAGTGGGTAGGTCCTTGCAAAAAATAATTTAAAAATGCTGGCTTGGGGAAGGATAGCAATAACATAGGGAAAATAAAAAAAATACTGAAAAAAAAATAGAAAGAGAGGAAGGCAGGAAAAAGGTTTGATAACCAGCTTCTCAGAAAACACTTATTAAAAAACCAACCAATCAGAACAATCCCACCCTTGCTCTAATTCAGCAAAAGACACAAAATAAGCAGTAGTTTGACTCTGCTATCTTGAAAATTCAGAATGCTCATGTTTTATATGTTTTCCAACACTTTCTTGAATGAACCCTGTTAAATTGCTCTTTCAGACATTAATTTGCAAAACAAACGTAGTGCCAAAAGTACTTGCATTATAAATTAGGGAATAAAACTCAGGAAACTGAAATGAAACATTTACAACTTTCATTTAATCAATAAACTGAAGTCCTCAAGAAAACTATGTTAGGTAGTTTACCATCTCTATTCATTTTTTAATCAGGGAAGGCATTCAAAACTATCAGCAGAGCATTAATGTCTGCTAGCAGACTTTGCATATACTTCACACCCTATGTGACGCTGTACATGCAAAAAATCAAAGTAGCATTTATTTCAGTTTGCCTAAGTATTTCAAAGAGCACCTATAGTTCATGCACCAGTTGTTTTACTGACAGTGTTAAAAGAGAGCATGAAGCATGCTTCCCCCCTAAATACAACCCACGCATTTAAAATACCGTTTCCTTGTAAAGGTCGGGAATGAAAATTTAAATATTTGAAACATTCAAACATAAGCTTGCTCTGAATTCACATTTCATATTCAAAATACAACACAGGATCCACAGAACTACAGGAAAATATATACACTATAGCCATTTAGAAAGTTGGGCATACAGCTTAGAATTCTAAGTGCTTACATTCTTCATAACAAAATCATTTTTACCTTCTCCATTTTGTCAAAAAGACTCTAAATAACTTTCCTAGAATTTTAAGCAGAACCAGTGGCAAACTGGGGAGCAGAGTCTACACTAAACAGCCATTAGGCTGCTGGAAAATTTCATGCATGAGAGCTGAAAACACACATGTAAACTGGACAAATGTAGTAGCAATTAAGTTCTCTTTCAACAAAACTCAGTCTGGGTGGCTTCATATATTGTCACTAGCAAATTCAGTGTCATAATCAAGCCTGCTTCCCATAACATTAATAGCTTATCAACAATACTGATAGGATTTGATACTAATTACCTTTGTTATTGAAGATACTCTTTCCACATTCAAGAAGACAGCTGTCACATGGGGCAATTTTTTAATCTTTTCTAAAAGATGGATAACCATTGCAAAATACAGAGTTAATATATCAATTCTCTCTTTAAAATACACTGAATATAAAACTATTTTGCACTGAGCAGAATGCTCATAAAATATGAAATGGCGTCATATTCTTGCACTAATTTAGTACTGCATCAAGAACAACTGCCAGTTTTACTTATGTCAGTCACATAAGTGCAGCAATTAAGCCACCTCACATTTTCAGTGACCATGGGTTATTTCTATTCTGTGTTGCTGTTGTAACTTTCAAAAAATTCTATGAAATTCATTTGAAAACCAGCATGATGGACAAACAAACTTACAAAGTTCTCTCCAGCTTTCATACCTATCATGAAACAGCTCAGCGGCAGAAGTCTTCCACTTAGAATGATGCAGTGCTGAAGAAAACTCACTGCTTACCTGTCAGAGCCTGAAAGTTTCCTTTGCCAAAAACAAACTTCTTGTCAGGATTTTTTGTAGGAATAATTATTTTATCTATAACTGTCCAATTTGGCAGGGTATCTACCAGAGCAACGGCTTCAGCAATCTGCAATTCAGCTTTACGAACACAAAAAGAAAAAATAAATAAATTGTAATACACCAGCATAAATTTGCTCAGATATCAGTTAATTACAGTACATGCAAGAACAATGAAAGACTATGCTACACTGAAATTCTACTAGGTTATATATTTTAACCAGTAGCACAAAACATCTTCCCTCTAATCAAAGCAATTAAACTTCTAGATTGTTGCAATTTTAGCACACAAAGCATCTTTCGGCCAGTACAAATTATTTAAACACTGTTGATTTAGAACTGTTTTAATTTTATTGCCTGCAAAGAAGCTACCAAGAATTTTGGCTCAACAAGTGAAAGGAGTAACTAGTTGGAAAATAAATTCCACTATCTTGGATGGACACAAAATAATTCCTTGGTGTTATGCAGCAATATTTAAAGCATTACTGATACAGCATATCCTGCTGTTAACTACACTGGTACTTACAAAGGATGCGAGTTAGGACTTGGTATAACCTTGCAGTTTTCAATCCAGTATTCTGGTTTATCAGTCATGACTTTTTTAAACACATGGTCTAGTGGGAGGTGCCCCTGCCTAAGGTAGGGCGTTGGAACTAGATGATACTTTAAGGTCGCTTCCAACCCAAACCATTCTATGACAATCTGCTTTCTGAGGACTTAAAATCATGAAGACTACACAGGTACATCAGATGAGGAAATCCAGTTTTGATTTGTCAAAGTGGAGTAAGATCCTCATTTCATAACAGATTTGTCAAGTTTCTCAAGAAAGTAAAACATAATTGATAAATTGGTTACCTTGGTCCAAAAAGGTAATTTTTAAATATTACCATAAGCCTCTTTCTCCTCATATTGTGTTTCTTGTAAAATGCATATATTTGTTCTTGTAACTGGTTTCAACAATCATTCCAAATTATTTGTTCATACTTCAGGCTCTTCATCTGTAAGGCCTAAATAAATGGAAATGGATCACTGCTATTCTGTATGTTTGGACAGAAAGGTGCCTTTGTATTTATTCTTTTTTTCAGCTGTAAAATGGGAATGCTTATGTAAATTCTGACGTGGTTACAAACTCTATCCTGCGAAGTGAGAATTCACTTCTTTTTCATACAGTGAGATTCACTGTATAAACTTGAATGCAAGAAGGAGTATCATATACAAATTCACACATATACATATACCCTAACTTAGAAAACACAGTCTTTTCTTTTAGAGCTGTGTAATTAGCAAAGTGTTTGGGGAAACAACACCAAGCTAAGTTCATCATACATCTCAATCTGCATGATTACTATGTAAGTATTAGCTAGCTACAAGGATTTCTGAGGGAAGTCTCAGAAAGGCAATGCTAATTAAGGGCCTTATAGTTACTAGCAATTGCATCCACATAATCATTCTGATTAGAAGGGAGCTTTCAGATTGAGTCTAACCATTAACCTAATACTGCCAAAACCTGCAGTAAACCATGCCCCTCAGCTCCACGTCTACCCTTCTTTAAATATCTCCAGGGATGGCAAGTCAACCACTTCCCTGGGTGGCCTGTTCCAATCTTTGACAACCCTTTCAGTAAAGAATATTTTCCCCATATCCAAACAAAGCCTCCCTGACACAGCCTTTTCTTCTTGTCATATTGCCTGTTACTTGGGAGAAAAGATTGGCCCCCTCCTTTCACCACTCTCAGGCTGTTGTAGAGAGCGATAAGGTTTCTGCTTGGCTTCCTTTTCTCCAGACTAAATTGCAGCTCTCTCAGCTGCTCTTCCTAAGATTTGGGCAACAGACTCTCAGCAGCTTTGTTACTCTTCTCTG
>VZTY01028296.1:0-19944 GCA_013400935.1 Turnix velox
GGCTGAATGTTCCCCTAAAAAGTAATTTAGGGTGCCATTAAGCAGCTGGGGAAGAAATGGGAAGTGATTTGGGAAGGTTCCTTGCTTGGCTCCTCACATCTCTCACCTGGTCCCTTTCCTTACCAGATGCCATCCCAAGCGCCGACCAGATCCGAATAACCACATCCTTGAAAAGCCAGAGAGGATCAGTGTGGACAAAAGCCAAATCCATCTTTGAGTTTTGGGAAGTGGAGGTGACCTTCCGTGTGACAGGGAGGGGACGCATCGGAGCAGATGGATTGGTAGGGACGAGTCTGATGGGGCTGATGGAGGAGCTGTGCAGAACCCACCCTGCCTCATGCCTCTCCCTGCTGTCTCCCACAGGCTGTCTGGTTCACAGAGGAGCAAGGTCTGGAGGGTCCTGTTTTTGGGGCTGCTGACCAGTGGAACGGTGTTGGAATTTTCTTTGACTCCTTTGACAACGATGGAAAGGTTGGTGGGAAGCAGAGTGATTATAAATTCATTCCCTGCTTCTCTACTGGGGAAAAAATGTCTTATTTTCCTACTCTTACCCTTCACTTCAAAAGGATAAATTAAAGAAGTCAAGTTTCTCTTGTAGTATTTTTCCTACACTGGAGTGGGGTTTGTGTTTCTGATCTTCTAAAACAAGACACAGAATTAGAGAATTGTTCAACTTACTAAGAATTTTTAAATCCTTTTTTTCCCCCTGACATCTGGCACAAGTACAAATGGTGGTGCAGCCCATGTGGCTGCAGAGGCCCCTACCAAAAACTGCCAGGACTCATCGTGGTGTGGAACCCCCCTCTTTAGAAAGTGATGATGTGTCATCTCAGTCAGATTGAAAGTCTTTGTCCTCCCTGCCTCAGGCTGACGTGTCTTTAACCACTGAGGTTTGTAAGAGTGTCTTTACTGACAGTTCTTCAATGTTTCTTTGCCATTTCTTTTTTCCAGAAAAACAATCCTGGGGTCATCGTTGTTGGCAACAATGGAAAACTTCTGTATGACCACCAGAAGTGAGTTTATTTTCAGTGTTAACTGAGTGATGAAATGCTGCATGAAACTTTGAGAAAAAAATGATAAAGAGCCTCTTTCATATGAAACTTTGTTGTTGCCTGTGCACTTAGAATGGTTTGGGTTGGAAGGGATCTTCAAGATCATCCAGTTCCAACCCCACTAGACCAGGTTGCCCAATGCCTCATCCAGCCTGGCCTTAAACACCTCCAGGGACTGAGGGGGCATCCACTTGAGTTTTTCTATTTGTTAAAACACTGTTTTGTCATTAATGATCTATGGGGGGCAATTTAAATGGCTTAAACCCTTAGGGGTGGGTGAAGTCAGGTGAATGGAGGTACAGACCTCTTCATTGCTCATGGCTGATAAGTGACACATTCCTACAGTACTGGCATCCAGAAAAACTGCCTCCATGTTGCTTAGTGTGCACTGATGCTTTTTTTGTCTCAGCTGATAAATTGTAAGATAAGAGTTTTATGGGAGTTCTGTTCTTGCCTAGCGATGGCTCCACACAGGGACTGGCGTCCTGTCAGAGGGACTTCAGGAATAAGCCCTACCCAGTGCGAGTGAAGATCACCTACTACCAGAAAACTCTGACTGTAAGTACCCTGAAACAACACAATAACTCCCATCTCTCCGCTTGTCAGCACTGAGATCCTTCCAACTATTTGAAAACCCAAATCTCCCCTATTCTTGGCTCTATTGAGCTGGGTGTCAGGAACCAGAGGGAGGTACAGGGTGGTCAGATGAGTTCTCTTTTAACTGCCTGGGTGCATCTCTAGTTCCCTGAGCTGCTTGCTGGTATGTCTGGTGTTCCTGAGGAGTGTCTCACCAAGGTGTTCACACTTCTGTGGCTGCTGAGCTTCCTGCCCCACATCTTGCTTCAGTTTCCAAGTGTTTGAGCCACTCCTTACCTCCACCTGCTCTAGGAGCTGCAGAGGGGTTTGTGGCTGACTGTTTGGGGTGTCTTGAAATGTGGCTGTGAAACCAAGCCTTGGTCTTTGACAGAAGATTCAAATTGGCCACTTGAGGCTTCCCAGTGCCAAGAAGTGGTATGGCTTTGAGGGTGAGGATCAAAGACAGAAAACCACTGGTATAAGACATCTAAGACAAACCACTTACAAGGGTATAAAGCTCCTTTGCGAATTCCTTCTGGGTAAGGAGAGAAAAATATCATTTCTTGGCTTCTGATTCCTTCTGCAAAGGTGCTGTTCTTTGGTATTGACCAGAGAACGTAGCTGTCAGATTGTGGTAAAAGTTTCCCTAAAAGTAAACATGGAGACACCTAAAAGAGGGTGGACCTTGTCCTGTGGTGCAATGGTGAAAGCCACATGTTACACTTGACTGGCAGTTTTCAGCCTCCAAGGCTGTGAAGGCAGCTGGTCCCAGGAACTCCTCTGGCCCCAGTGACAGCTCCAAAGGCACATCTGGAGGGAGAGGGAATCTCCCTAAGCTTAGGGTCAGCTGAACAGCAGCATGGGACACCTCTCCAGATCCCACCAGACATGAGTGTTGCTCAGATCCTTCTCTTTTGATAGACTGGCCTTCAGGGATCCCTGAGTCAGGGATTTCTTGAACCAAAGCTGATGTTATTAGGTCACAATCAGATTTAGAATAGACTGGAACCAGTCCATTTGGTGGAGACCTACAAGGATCACCACCTCTTTAACAAGTTTTTTTTCCACCCTTTCTGTAAAGGAGATGGATAGAAAATGTTGAGTTTGGGTGGGATGGCCTTTTTCTTTTCTAAAATAGAAAGCCTGTGCATTTCTTTTTCTTCTTTTTTTTTCTTTCAGAAAAGGTACTTTTCCTGCAGAATTACTAAGTGAATTCATGAGCCTTACTGGAAACTGAGCAAGCAATTAACACTAATCAATTTGTCTTTTATCCCTTTAGGTATTAATTAACAACGGCTTCACCCCGGATAAGGAGGACTATGAATTTTGTGCAAAAGTGGAAGATATGGTATTGCCATCACAAGGATATTTTGGAATATCTGCAGCCACGGGGGGCCTTGCAGGTAGGAGAGGTTGCAAGTTGTGCCAGGGGGTGTGGAGGCTTGTAGGGGCTGGGGGGGTGGCATCTGCTGTACCCATTTCTGACCACAGTGACAGAATTAAACCTCTCCCATTCCCAGACCTTTTCCTGTCTAGAGCAGAAGGACTTTAGTCTTTACAAAGCCTTTGTGCAGCCTTGTTCTTGCTGCTGGGAGGGTCTTGGGAGGGTTCTGGTACCCAAAAAGATCCTAGAAAAAAGTGCAAAGTTGTCCTGGGAAGTGATGGTGGGGTTTTGTTTTGTTCTGAATACAGATGATCACGATGTCCTGTCCTTCCTGACCTTCCAGCTGACTGAGCCTGGCAAGGAATTGGTGAGCATCTGGATTAATGCCATATGTTATTGTCTGTGTCCTGCCTGTAGCACTCCCTCTGCTTGTTTCAGCATCTTAGCACACAGCTTTAATGTTTCAGTAGTAGTTTCATTAATATTTTCAGCCCCAAAATTCTTGAAGTCACACTGAATCAGCAGTGATCCTGATACCGAATCAAAACATGTAGAGAAAACAACCCCAAAAAGTACCACTCGGTTTGCAAAGTGGAGAAAGAACCTCTTGTCACTTTTCAAACTCCCATACCCACGTCTGTCCTTAGGAAATTCAATTTCTTTAATATTTGCATGGATCAGGAAGAAGCTGCAGGTCTCCATGGGGATGACTTGGTTGCTTATTCTAGCTTAATATATCGGTGTGTTTCTCTTGCTGTGTTATATCTTCAGGGGTTTTCATGGGGAAGCCAGTTCCTGGGGAACAGTGGTGAAGGTGACAAACTCTTTCCCTCTCTCTCCTGCTTTGATAACATTTAAAGCCAACCCCAGATGCAGAAATTCCTCAAAAAGATAAGGAGAAGTATCAGGAAGAGTTTGAGCACTTCCAGCAAGAACTGGATAAGAAGAAAGAAGAGTTTCAGAAGGAACACCCTGATGTGCAGGGACAACCAGGCAAGTTCTTTAGGGGTTTTTTTTTTGGCTGGCAGGAACATTTGGTTTCTGGGATTTTGGGAAGATGGCAACAGGAACAGCAGTGGCCTCATGGCACACATTGCCCAGGGGCTGAAAATGGAATGTGTGTGCTTGAGTGTCTGCTTTTCTCTGCTCAGTTGCTCTGATTCCACCTGGGGATCCTTGGTCATGGCAATGGTGATGCCAAGCCAGAGGGAAGAAGAAGTCTAAGTGTAAGGGATGCGAGAGAAATGACAAAAGAGGCAAGGTGGAAAGTATAAAAGTGCTCGTGTCCTTCTCTCCCAGCAGCGGATGATCTTTTTGAAAGTGTGAGTGATCGAGAGCTGAGGCAGATCTTTGAGGGGCAGAACAGGATCCACCTGGAGATCAAGCAGCTGAACCGGCAGCTGGACATGATTCTGGACGAGCAGCGCCGCTACGTCTCTACCCTCACCAATGAGATAACAAAAAGAGGAGCTGCTCTCTCAGGACAACAGGGACAGGTAAACCACAGGCCCCCTGACTTCAGCAGTGGGATCCTTTTTCCCAGGGATCTTGATCTTTTTTTTCTCTGATCCCCTTTCCAGGTTTCCCAGCAGGAGCTGGAGACAGTTGTAAAAAACCAAGAGGAGGTGATAAGACAAGTAAATGAAGTGAGGTAAATGCTTTTTTTCTAAACTGTGTTAAGTAGATGAAGTAAGGTCAATGCTTTTTTTCTAAACTGCTTTATAAGGCTGTGTTTTTCAATTTTGTTATTTTCCACCCTTTAAATACTACTTGTTATTTCAGTAGGAGAATATTGACAAACTGGAGATCCCTTAATGATGGATTAAGCGTGGTGGTTAAACATTCCTTTCCTTAAGGGCTTAAGGAAAGAAGACAAACAATTCCTGCTCCTTGATGTTGTAGTATTTAAGTAGTTTGTGTTTTTATTTCCTGCCTTAGTGGAGGGCAGCTCCTGTGATTTATCTAAGTAGGTCAGTTTGCTGTCAAAGGAAGATTAGAGAGCCTTCCATTTTGCCACTTGTTCTTCCAGGAAAGCTTTTATAGTAATATTCTTGACAAATCTTTATACCTTGCAAGCAAATTAGATTTCCTTGTTAACATTGGCAGTCTGCCCTTTGAGCCACTACTTAGTAGGTACCAGTTTGCATAACATCGTCGTCTTAATATTTTTCTTAGATTAAAAAGAAATGCTTTATTTATAGCTGGAGATGAACAGCCCTCTGTTGCCTTTGCTGCTCATCCCGGAGGAAAAGGACTTAACTGTCCAAGTAATTTCCTTGTCAAGATTTGGGGGGATTTCATAATCATCTGATTACAGGGGAATCTTGTGCATCCATCCAGCAGGAGAGCTGTTGGCATGGCATTGTCTCAGCAGAGGGAAATGCAAATCAAATTTGATACAGACCATGTCTACTTAAGGAATTGGTTTGGTTTGTCATGGACCAGAGGCTTTTTCCCCACCCAGACCCTGCTGTGACACCACCACCATCCGTTGGGGCTTTGCCTCAAAGTCAGTCCTCATCTCAACAAAACAAAAAGTTTGAGGGGAAAATGAAAAAGAAATATGTGAAGATTTGATTGTTCTGTTAATAACAGGAGGAGATTTACCATTCACATGATAAACATTTCAGCTGGAGAGTAAATCCTCTTTGCCACTGAAAGGAGACATCACGGCAGGGGGAAATTATATAAACATATTGATTAGAGATTAAGTATTTTTCTCTCATTGACTAGTTTATCTCAAACCAAATTAGACATGGAACCTCAGCTTTTTATGGATTTAATTTGATTTGTTGTAGAGGCAAAATGAATTGCCATGGAGACAATATTTAAGTATGGAAAATGAGTTTCTCCTCTAAATGATAATCGTGAAACAAGGATGTATCTAAATCTTTCCTTATCCCTAAAGCCTCTTCTATATTTTTATTTCTTACATGACTGCTTTTTTTTATTATTATTATTTATTTATTTACTGAGCAGCTTTGGGTTTTCTTCAAAGATGGCATTAAACTCTTCTTGGCCTGAAGCCATGGCGAGAGACTGTGTCCCTTGGGTCCAGCAGTGGATGGAGCAACTGCCAGAGCTCCTTTCCAGCCCAGCTCCAGGAGATGGGAGCTCTGCAAATAGGAACTGGCCACAGAGTCTGATTTTTTTCTTTAAAATACTCTCATTAAGGAATTATTTCTTGATAGGTATTCTGGGAAGTTAGGAAAAGCCGTCTGCTGCCTTTTGGGGGGGCAACTGTGTGCATCAGTGAATTGTAGATGGGGCCAGGGGTGTCTGGTGGGTGCTGAAGGCAGTTTCCTTGTTTCAGAAATGCCATGTCTGAGGCTCTGACCCTCATCACTGGAGCTCAACACCCCGGCCCTGCTGCAGGAGGCTACGAAACAACCCAGCACTTCAACGACATCAAAGAGCACCTTCATGTCGTGAAGAGGGACATTGAGCATTTAGTACAACGGAATATGGTAATTTGCCCTGCTGCTGCTGCTGTGTTTGGCTGCCAGTGAAAAGCCAGGATGAGCAATTTACAGAGCAATTAATCCTTCATTAAGCTGCCTCGCCGCAACGGCACTGCCTTGACCTAACTGCATGATCTGTCTTTTGATGAGAAGTTTTGCACAAAGAGCATGATTTTTACTCTAATTTCCTGTGGAAACAAGGTCAAGCAATTAGGTTTTCTAGATGCTTTTTTTTTTTTTTGTGCTTGTTCCCCCTCGCACTCCACTCAGGAGATTCTCCACTGCCTCTGCGCAGCAGGGAGAGCTTTAATCAGGGGGACCCAGGGCAGGCTCCACGTGAGGCCACCAAGCATGAAAGAATCATAGAAGGGTTTGGGTTGGAAGGGACCTTCAAGATCATCCAGTTCCAACTTCCCTGTTATGGGCAGGGACACCTCCCACTACATCACACTGCTCAATGCCTCATCCAGCCTGGCCTTAAACACCTCCAGGGAGGAATAACCTCTCAGGGCAACCTCTTCATAATGAGGAACTTCTTTCCTCTCTCCTGCCTAAATCTCCCCTCTTCCAGTTTACATACAGTCCAGAGCACCTGAGCCCAACCTGGGCAGCAACTAAGCTCAGTGAGCTTATGATCTTGATGATCTTTAAGCTCCCTTCCAACCCAAACCATTCAGCGTGGTGTCACTTCTGCCTGCTTGCTGCTCATGTGGTGATTTTTTAGCTCCTGATGCTTTATTCCTGCCACAGGACAGCATTTGCTTTGCTCTTCTCTCACCAATGCTGCTCTTCTCACTCTTTTAGGCTTCTGGTGAGAAAACCAAGTGTCCAGAACTGCCAGCATTTCCATCCTGCTTATCCACAGTGCATTTCTTTGTGTTTGTGGTGGTGCAGACAGTGCTCTTCATTGCTTATATCATGTACAGGTGAGTCAGTTTCTCTTTAACAACAAGAGGGGGGTGGATGATTTTAGAGCCCTGTGCCTGGGATTGCGGTGGCAGGGCTGTGATCAGATTAATCTACTTTAAAACCAGTGATGGTTGGGATGGGAGGAGCAGCAGGAGGTCTCTGGCCCAGCCTCCTGCTGGGAACAGGCTGTGGCTGGACTCAGACCAAGTTGCTGAGCACTCAGACCCATCATCACTACTATTAATAGCAGAGCATTGCTGCTGATGGGGAGCTTGGACTGTGTGTCTGCTGCTCCCCGCCGTGGTATCATGTGCAGGTGTTACCTGGAGAGGTTCCTGCAGGGCATCTCAGGGCTTCACTCCTTTTTCACTCCCTTTCCTGGCTGTGGTTGATGTCTAGTGTCTGTGTCCTCTGGGAAAACAAACACATTCTTAGCCAGAGGGAAAAGGAAACCCTGCACTGAGTAAGCTTTTTTGACTCCTGATTTGGCTGCAATGAGCTTGAGGCCAGTCAGATACCCAGAGAGTAGCTGAAGTATTTAACCATCAGGCCAAATGTTCTCCCAGTGTCTAGCTTCTGCCTGGAGTGCTCTGTTTCCTTCTGATTCAAAACTGGCAGGATGGTGATGCTGCCCCTGGCTCTGAACAGAAAACATTCGAGATACATCTTCTGTGAGGTTTTCCCAAGTCTCTGACAAGCAATGAAATCTTTTAATCCCCCAAAATAAGTGAAGTCTTTATTTATTTAAACCAGCTGGCTACTTTTATACTGTAAGCACTTAATGAATTCTCTCTCCTTCCAGGAGTCAACAAGAAGCAGCAGCCAAAAAGTTCTTTTGATGATTTCTTCCCTTTGTGTGTGCGTGGCAGCAGGATGTATGTGCAGAAACAGGGGAGATCCTGGCATCTGATAGATTTCCATACTGTAAATTATTGACTTTTGTTAAACAAAATGAGTTCTCTTTAAACTGTTAAAGCTAAAATTAAACACAAATGTCAAATGCAGGTGCTTTGGTTGGAATCCTGACATGGCAAGTGTTCTAAACCCTATTTTAATTCACTTCTTCCCAACCTGCTGCCTCAGACCCATTTGTTACTCCAGCAGCTGTTGCAGAACCAATTTTGTCTGGTAATTCCCATTTCCATGTCCAATTCCCAAGGCAGAACCTGTGGGTTTGGGGCTGCTTCAGGAAAAGACCAAGCAGAAGGCCCAAAGGAGGAATAGGAAACAAATCAGTTGTGTCTTGTTTACACCACTTTGTCCTTCAGTTCTTTGTGTGTAGACTTAGAACTGTGGCCTTGGAAGTATTTTTAAAACTCTATAAAATACTCATCAGGATATTTCACTTTTTAATTACTAACCTGTGTTTGTCTGAATCTGCATAAAAGAAGTGGAGTGTAACAGGAATCCTGCATTCCTTCAGTCTGCTGCCAACCCCAGCTGGCTGTTGTGCCCCTCTCTCTAGGGGAGTGATAAATCTATGCAATCTCTTTTTTTGTTAACTTAAAATACTGTCCAAAAAAATGGGTGGCTGTGCCAGGCTATCAGTAAAGTGAGAGCAGCTGCTTAGGCAGTGTGTGGTGTGCTCCAGCTTCATAGACTCCTTCCTAAACTGGAGAAGAGTCCTGTCCTGATGGGAGAGTCTCCTGCTGGAGCTGATCTTGCTGGGGAGATGAGGTAAAGCAGTGGAAAACATCTGGAAAAGCACACAGGAACTCACCCCATTCGGTTCTTTCAACACCAGCAGATTTCTACAGGTGCCTTGAGTCAAAGCTGTT
Organism: Turnix velox; assembly: GCA_013400935.1. Lineage (NCBI taxonomy): Eukaryota > Metazoa > Chordata > Aves > Charadriiformes > Turnicidae > Turnix > Turnix velox. The sequence goes on from VZTY01028296.1 coordinate 9,161, forward strand.
ACAACCCAGAATCTTCTAACTAAAAATAATGTATTTTCTTAAAAGTGTTATGGAAATAGGTGGTGGTGTTGTCCCTTCCTGTGCCCCTGCAGCAGCCCAGAGGAGTTTCCTCCCTCTCCCTGTCCAGCTGTGCTGCTTTGGTAGCAGGAGCAGCTCCAAGGGATGGATGGGAGAAGCTTTATTTGTTGTTACTGTGAACTTCTCCAGCTTTAGCTCTGTCTTACAGCTGGAGTAGCCCAAACCTCAGTGGCTTTTGCTAAAAAAGGGGGAAACTGAACCTAAAGCTGTGTGTTTGGGCCAGCTGGGAGGGGTGGGGAGCACTTACTTGGGATTAAATTGGGCAATGGGGGGGCACAAGTCCAATAATGATTTGATAAGTAGAAAATATTTGACAGTGACAAGAGAATCTCATTGTACTTGCCAGAGGATAATAAATCCGTGCTCATTCCTGAATCTTTTCTGACGTAAAACTCACAAAGGTGGTTTGTAAATTACTGAACTTCTGTGAATTGAAACTGACACTTCTCAGTGCATCAGAGACTTGTCTGCTCCTCTTCTCAAATCCAAACAGCTGACATTTTCCTGTTGAGTGTTTCTGACTCATGTAAATTGACACGTGGAGTTGGGAGAGAACCTTCTTTGAATAAAGATGCATATTTTTAGTAAGCTCTTCTCTTTTAATTTGCTGTGTGTCCACATATCTGAAGGGTTAGTGGGTGGGAGCACCCTGAGCTCTGGCATTTGGGGTGGTGTCAGCCTGGGAAGTTCCCAGCTGACCCTACAAAGTCCCTCCATTTGTGGGCTGAGGGCTGCTGAGGTTCTTCCTCTTGGTTCCCCAAACTGCTCTCACCTTCATGTTTGCTCCTGTGCAACAGCTGAAGCTCCCATCAGGAGCAGGAATGATTCTGGAGATGCTGGTCCTTGTGGACACCCAAGGTGGATGTTTTTGGTACCCTGTAAGCACTGGGCTCCTTAGCAGGATGAGGGTTTATTCCTAACTTGTATACAAATTCAAACTTTCTTGTTTAATCACTAATAATCCAGGATTACCAAATGTCATGGGAGGATTCTGGGGGTTTTTGTTTGGTTTTTTTTGTGGGTTTTTTGGTTTTTTTTAATAGTAACAGGTCTGCTTTAATTAGAAAGGCTGTAATGCAGATTAAGGCATTAGCAAACTGGAATCCTCCTGCCTCCCAGTGAAATGATGAGAGTGCTGGGAGAACCATTTAGATAATCAAAGTAGTCACAGACATGGGAAGTGCTCAGAGAAAAAAAACCCATTCCATAAACCTGCTGTCCAATGCAGTAATGCACAGAAAGAGGGAGGTTTTCTGCTTAGAGAAGAACCTCAGGTTTGATTGTGTCAATCCCAAAGGGTTTTCTGCTCAGTAGCCCAAAGTTTAGCACTGCCCTGTGGCCACTGAGCTAAATGGGGCTTTGATTCAGATCTGTTGAGGTCCCATCCCTCCAGGAGTGAGTTTTGCAGCTGCAGAAGTCAAACTGCCATCACTCACCGGGAGCTGATTTTTGTGTGCACAATTAGCTTAAGGCATTAATATAAAAAGTAGGTAGCTGCATCTAATGATTTTTTATTTTTTTTTTGGAGTAATCTGAACCATCTGCCTCTCGATATTAAGAGTTCACTCTTTAATCCAGATTATGGCTGACAAAGTGGTTGTGGCATTCACGTTTCACTAACGCCGTGCCCTTCAGGAGCCGCTGGGGCTGCAGAAACTCTTCCTCTCTGAAAACAGCTTTGCTTTGCTTTCCTCCTTTTTCTTTTTTCCCCTCTGAGAAGATGGCCTTTCTCGTGAAAAGTATGTTAAGTGACCAGGTAAAGAATCTGGGGCTCGGAGGAGGAGGGGAAGAGAGCAAAGAAGAGAGCACCCCTTCTGACCCAGCAGCCGCCGCGGGGATGACCAGGGAGGAGTATGAAGAGTATCAAAAGCAGATGGTTGAGGAGAAGTGAGTACTCATTCCTTACATTCTTATCCCCCCTCCCCTCCTGGGGGACAATTCTGGGGACCTTCAATTAATCCAGGAAAAAAAAAAAAAATCAAGCCTTCATCTCCTTTCCTATTGTTCTTTCAAAGGAGGTGAACCCTAGGTTTTCCCCTAGGTAGAGAGCTGCTGGTGATGCAGGAGTTCATTCTGAAATGTGCATTATTTGCCCCCAAAGATCCCCAGGTGGGAGGTTACAATTTCAGTGCATCATCTTCTATAGAATCATAGAATACTTTGGCTTGGAAGGGACCTTAAAGATCATTTAGTTCCATCTATCCATATCCGTCCATATTTCTTAGGGCAGACGTGAAAAAGTAATGGCTGCTATGATTTTAAATGCATGCTATTTAGCTGGACAAATGTTTTAAGACAGTTATTTCTTTTGCAATTGCATTTTTAGGTTTTTGGGTTTTTTTTTCCTGAAGTCTGCTAAATATCAGCTGAACAAATCCCTGTTTTGTCGCTATAACTGGAGACCTTCACCACTGGCTGCATTTAAATATCAGAAGTAAATATCAAAGATGAATGAAAGCAAAGGGGAGTTCAAACCATGCATCATTATAAATAAAAGAATTGATTTTTAAATCTCATCTGTTCCCCTAAGGGTGAATTACATAATGGTTGTGCAAATCCTGTGTTTAAGATGATTAGAGGTAAAAGGTTAATGACGGGCAGCAGAAAGCCCCAAGAGGTGGCCCTTGGTTTGCAATAAAACACACCATGTTTTGCTGGGCAGCAGAGAAAAGTGAGGGAAGAGCTCCAGGAGATCCTTTCCCAGTTTTCCCACTGATGACAGGGTGGCCAGAGAGGTTGTGGAAGTGTTTAGGGCCAGGCTGGATGAGGTGTGGTGGGAGGTGTCCCTGCCCATGGATCCCTTCCAATCCAAACCATTCTGTGAGTAAAATCAGTTTTACCTGAGACCTTCTGGGGAAAAAAAATATTTATAAAGGAAGAGGGAGAAGGTAGTTTTGGGAAGCTGGGTTGTTCTTTCCTTCCTCCTTCTCCTCCCAAATTCCTTCTCTGAGTGCCCACTGTCTGCTGTTGGGAGATGGGACCATTTGCTGCCAGGCAACTAGCTCAGTGTAAAAAAAAAAAAACCAAAACAACAAAAAAACCCAAAACAAAACAAACAAAAGAAAAAAAAAAAACAACCAAACAAAGTGTGAAATGTATTCAAAGTGTATTTTCCTGTTTCTTGAAGCAGCATGGTTTTTTTTCTGCCTGTCAGGATGGAAAGGGACGCAGCGTTTGCACAGAAGAAAGCAGAGAGAGCCTGCCTGAGGGTCCATCTCCGAGAGAAGTACCGGCTCCCCAAGGTCAGCACACACTTTCTCACTCTCTCTCTCTCACATTTGGGGGCCAGTTTGAAATCCCAGGGGCTGCCAGAGACAAGGGCAAATCCCCTTCATTAGCGGGATCCCTGCTGCAGCTCGGTAGAGAGGAGGCTGCTTTGCCCTGGTGCTGGTGGCTGCTGTTGTCATTCTGATTAAACTACAGAGGGGGAAGGTAAAGAATTCATCTTGCCTAAATTCAGCTGCTAAAAACTTTTGTATTTAACCCAGAGCAAGTCAGAGCATAGAGATCCCCCTCCTCCAGCCTCATCCCTCCAAGCTTTTCAGCGAGGTGATTTGGGTGCACTGGGTCACATCACTCCTGCAGAGAGAGGTGAGGGGGTTTTTTTAAACCCTCTGGTCTCTACCTGATGTGAGGTGAGATGTGTGCCACCCCTGCTCCTTCCAACATTGTGGCTGGAATGGGCAGAGCAGCCCCATTTTTGATCCAATACTCACAAACCTCAGCTTGGTGTGGCTGTGGAGGGCTCTGGGGTTTTTTATCAGAGTTAGAACAAGTTGCAGAGTCCTACACACTCCAGAGAGTGTCTAAGGTGGAGAAGAGCAGCCTCTTGGCTTCTTCTTAGTGAATTATTCTCCTGCTGTTAGATTTACTGAGGAAGAGGAGGAAGGGGGAAGCTTAAGAGCTGCTTCCTCCCTGGCACAGAGGAGGAGACCATGTTCTCACACTTGAGCCTATGTGGGCAGTGAGAAGAGCTTATTTCTGGAAATCAGAGATGGTTAAAAGGTCGTGTGAGTTCTCCCAGGGATAACCAGGGTTAACTTTTAGATGCTGCTAAACTGCATTTAGTCTGCTGGGTCTGCAGAAGGTTTCTCAGGGGTGTTTATTCCTCCAGGTTAAGACAGTTGTGTCAAATGCGGCTTCAGTGACTCGCTGAAGAAGCACTAACTCAGCAGATGATTCATTTTTTGCATCCTCATAATATTTTGGCAAGGATATGATATCATCTAAACAGCAGCTGTAAATGATGTCATTTTTCTACAGTCAGTTCTCTGCTGTTTCCAATCCCTGAGCTGCCCAAGGCCCTCTAGTGCCACGCTCAGAAAATTACAGAATCTGGCAGAACTCCAAAGTCAGACTACCTTTGGGATGAAAAGTGACTTTAATAAATGATCCCACCTCTCAGGCAGCCCTCATTCATAAACCAAGGGTGCAAATGGACTTTAACTTTGAAAAACATGGGGTTTTTGAGACCAAAACCTCAGTGTCTGACTTTGCAAGATGGAGAAATTCTGTCTTAAAAAAAAAAAAACTGGCAGGATTTTCTTGCCCTCCCAGCACAGCAAAGTGAAATGAATAACAGTTCCACAGAGCAGCAAACTCTTTGTAAGGAAATGTGAGTTTTAAAATTACCTGGTGGTTAATCTTTGGTATCAAACCAACGTGGGCTTCCTCTTCAGCTTGGCCTCCAGCCTCAGCATCTCTCAGCAAGAGATGAGGTTGCACCTGCAGAAAGAGGGATGTGTGTTAGTTCATGGCTGGTGTCATCTCCAGGGACAGAAGGAAGGAGAGCAGGTGGTCCACATCCCACACAGGTGACGCTCCTTTTGCTCCTGGTGAGGAGAAAGAGGAGGATCCATCCTGGGGGGGGATGTTTAATTACACCAAGATTAGTTATGCTAAAAAAAAAAAGATATGGAAGTCCAAGATTTTGAGTGGTTGATTGGATTGTGAGCCTAAATCTGTAAACACCAGCATTTTAATTAGCAGCTGAGCAGTAAAACATCATTAAGCTTTGTCCCTTTTGCAGGCAGAGGTGATGGAGCTGGCTCCTGAGCAGCTTTAGGCTCCAAGAAGGAGCTGCTGTCAGAGCCCTGGGGACAATTCTTGTGCCCTCAGCCAACGTGGGCTTTTCATTGTCTCCCCTCTCCTGAGAAGAAGTTCATGTGTTGTCAGTTTGGTGCTCACAGAATGTGCCACCATGTTTGGTGAGACACTGGAAGAGGTTTCCCAGAGAGGCTGTGGATGCCCCCTCAATCCCTGGAGGTGTTTATGGCCAGGCTGGATGAGGCACTGAGCAACCTGGTGTGGTGGGAGATGTCCCTGCCAATGGCAAGGGGTTGGAACTAGATGATCTTGAAGGTCCCCTCCAACCCAAACCATTCTCTCTATCATCCTTTCCATCAGCCGAGAAATACACAAAGAAACTATTAATGGACTCTGTAAGTCCTTAAACTCTCTGATTTGCTCTTACAGCATCAAAATGCTCTGGGCCCTTTGGTAATGAGTTGTTTGAAAGTCATTTGAGGCAGCCCAGTGCGTGCCAGAAGCTGTGAGTGTGACCAGTATGGAGCCCCAGCACAACTGGAAACCAAAGCCTGAAACTCAGGGCTGAGCAGGGCCCCCTTTCTGGGGCAGAATCCAAAGATCTGTGCTCTCAGGGACAGATCTAGGAGAGAAAGTAGTCCCCTAATGAACCTAATCCTATTAACAGAATTGTCAACTCAGGTTTGTCATCACAAAGATGTTTTTAGCTGGGAGACATTTGATCTGCAGGAGCAACTTTTCCATCCTCAGCCAGTCCAATGCATCACCTCCTCCACACAAAATATATTGGAAATTAGAGAAATACACAAAGAAACTATTAAAAAAAAAAATCCCCATACCATTTGTGCATATTGAGCAACCTGGTGTGGTGGGAGGTGTCCCTGGCCATGGCAGGGGGGCTGGAACTAGATGATATTAAGGTCTATTTCCAACCCAAAGCCTTCTATGATTGTTTGAAAACCCCATCACTGACTTTCTGCCACATCCAGATGTGTTTCCTTGGCTGATATTTGGAGGGAAAGAGCTTCCAGATGCAATCAGGTGTCTTTTCAGCAAGAAGCAGTGCTGGAGATGTTGAAAAGGAAAGCTTCTTGCTCTGAAAGGGATGTGATTCATGCAATCTCCAGCAGCTCTGGCTCCATTTTACCCTGATGGGAATAAGTGTCTGCCTTCAGGCAATGAATAAACAGCGAAGCTCCAGAATCAAAGGGTGTCTCACTCCAAGGCTGTGTGTCTACTTGACTAGGTGGCAGGGAGAGGAACCATTCAGCCTCAGGAGAAGCTCTGCAGAGCAGCTAAGTGTCTGCCAAGCCAGAAGAATCCTTCTGCTGAGCAAAATGTTTCCTTGTTAGGCAGGTGTTGAGGCTCTCTCCTCTCCTGTTTCCATGTCTGTAGCAAACCTGGGAAACTGATGAGGCTCTGATGGTTGTCCTCCTAAGGGGACTTTTTTTTGGTAATTAGCCCAGGATCTTTTTTTTTTCACATTACCAACTGGTGGTTTTTCCTCCCACCAACTGGGAGAATTTCATAAGGGAGAACCCCTCTGGTAGACAGACTAAAAGCTTCATATATTTCTTCCTGATACCAAATCAATAAAGAAAACTTCTGCCAGAGGGGATGTTGCTTCCAGCTCCCATGGATCTCTTGGCTAAAGGGACCAAGAGATGTCCTGTTCCATCTTCTACAGAGTGGCAACTCCCAATCATGAGGCACCCTGCTATGTTTTCATACCAGATTTGGGGAGAAATCAGGTTCTGGCAAACATAAAGCTGTAGAAATGTAGGGCAGGGCAAATGATGGCTGTGCTGTCAGGAATCCCATCATGTACATCCTCTCCTCCATTCCTGCCTTCATCCACTGCCACAGAGCCAAGGACACCTGCTGACAGCACTGCTGCTTGTTCCCAGCAGCCCTTTGCTGCTGTCAGCCTTCATTCTGGAGATGGAACCAGGCATTAAGGGTTATCTTTGATGTGTGAACTGTGGCAAAATATCCCCTTTCCTCCCAGCTCTGGATCCATCACGAGCCACCAGAAAAATGTGAACAAAATCACCATTGTTTGAAAAAAAATCAACAACCCCACCCAAAGGGACAGGCAGGACACCAGGGGAGGGCTGTGCTCATATCTACAGGAGCAGACCCCAAAAATGCAGCCACAGAGTTTCTCTCTAGTTTCTCATGCCAAGCACCTCTTTGTTGGATGCAAGAAACTGGTGGACAGGGAGGAATTTGGTTTTGACACCACTGAAATCCTCTAAATAAATGCATTTAGTGCTGCCCAGAAGGTAGCAGCAGGGACTGACCGAGCCCCTGACGTCCCAAGTTACATCCAAACACTTTGAAAAGTCTGTGTGGATGTGTCCCAGGTCTCCCTAAAAGCAGCAAACAAAAATCTGCTCCCCTGGTAGGCTCTGAGGGGGCAGAACTTGCTCTCACATTCCCCTTCTCTGCTTCTTGTGTCAGAGTGAATTGGATGAGAATCAGATCCAGATGGCCGGAGATGACGTGGGTTTGCCAGAAGACCTGCAGAAGATGGTGGCAGAGGATCAGGTGGAGGAGGAGGACAAGGACTCTATCCTGGGGCAGCTGCAGAACCTCCAGAACATGGACATGGACTCCATCAAAGAGAAGGCACAAGCCACCTTCAGTGAGATCAAACAGGCAGCAGAACAGAAGTGTTGTGTCATGTAGAGGAGCCAGCAGCAGGGAGTTGGGATGAGCTTAGCTCTAGGGCATTAAATGTAAATATAGAAAAGAGAGAGAGAGAGGGAGACTTTAGAACCCCAAAGGTGAGGGGTCAAAATTCACGTGCTGTGAGTGCTGGGTGCAACATTAGATCTCATCTTAGCTTTTTCTTAACATTTTTCCCCACGGAGAAATAAAGAAATGGCTTTAAAAAAGCTAATGGTGGGGAACAAATGTGCCTTTTTCTGTGATCAAAATGTTAGTAAATGGACTTTTTTTTTTTTTAGCAACCCTGCTTCTGATGCATAACACACAGATAACCCCTCAGAAATAAATACTTATTATTTCTAATAAAAGCATGCCTGTGGTGGCCCTCTGCTTGGCTGTGATGGACAGGAAATGCAGGGGACAGCTTGCACAGAGCCACAGCAGCTCACCACCTCTCTTCTAGAAGTTACCAGCCCAACCACCATGGGACAGGAGGCTCCAGGCACGTGGAGCTGGCTGTGGATGGGGCCACCAGCACCTCCTGCAACCACAGCAACCACCATGGGCAAGAACCTGGGTAGGTGTGTGGGTGATGGACACATTCCAGACCATGAAGGACTTTGTAAGTTCTCCCAGAGCTGCTGTGTGTATGAAATTGGCAAAGGCAGCACCTTCCTCCTGGTTTTTAAGTCTCTTTCTCTGTTTCCACCCTGACCAAGTGAAAATATTATTCTTCAATGAATAAATACACTAAGTATCCTTTGTGTTGTTTCTTTCTGTCTCATTTCCCTCCTGCCTTTTTCTTTCTATTCATTCTTATTTCTATCTCCTGCCTTTCTCCTCACCCCTCTCCTCTTCTCCAGCAGCCCCATCTCCTCTCAGTGCATCCACTAACCATGAGAGCCAGCAAATGGTGACTGTGCCTCACACTGTCCACCTCAAACCACCAACCCTGCTGGCCCCAATTCTGTCTCTTGGGCTCCTTCTCTCTTACACATCACCAGAGAATTTAATTACCTTTGTGGAAAGACAAGTGGGAGGTCTTTCCATGAAGCAGAGACAGTCACCAGTTCAGCCAAGGTTTGGTTTGTCAGGATCAATCTGTCAGCTGTCTCCTTACCCTTCTGTCCCCTGTCTTATCTTTATAGATAAACCAACCTCAGGCTTCCACCTCCCAATTAAAATCTGCCTGGGACATCCCAAAAATCTTACCCAAAACATCTGGTGCTTTAAAGGAGCGAATTAAACTCATCAGCACATACAGGATCAGCATTTCCATGATTTAAAGGGTCAGAGAAGAAAGTACAGTCAGATCATCAAAGAGGTGATTAACAAGATGCCAAAAGCCACGTCAAAGCTGGTGGAGGGGAGTGGGGTGGAGAGGGGAGGTCCCAGTCCCAGCACTGGTGTCTACCAGGAGGGACTGGGCTGCCTTGGGCACTGGTTTCAGAACCAGAGGTTGAAACCCCCCGGGTGTGGAGTGATGGAACTGGGCACCAGGGCAGGAGCTCATCCCTCCCACCCCTCTCCTCGTCCTCAGGCTGTGGGGGGGGACACATGGGGCACACACACATCATTCCTCCAGGGGTGGGACAGCAGAGACACCACAGCAGGGCTGCTGCAAGGACTGAGGGAAAAGACAGACCTTTCTCCTCACACTCATGGAGCCTTAGGAAGCAGCCACAGCACCTGCGTGTGTGTGTGTGTGTGTGTGTGTGTGTGTGCAGGAACACACATGGCAGTGTGTGTGTGTGTGTGTGCAGGAACACACATGGCAGTGTGTGTGTGCACTATGGAGATGTGTCCACGTCTGCAAGTGTGTCTCTGTGTGTCCACATGTGTTTCTCTCTGTCTGTGTGTCTCTGTGTGTGTCTGTGTCTCCCTGTGTGTCTGTCCGTGTGTGTCTATGTCTCTGTGTCTCCATGCCTGTGTGCATCTGTGTGTCCCCAAGTGTGTCTTCATGTCCCTGTGTGTCCACGTCTGTGTCTCTGTGTGTCCACATCTGTATGTCCCCGTGTGTGTGTCCATGTCTGTGTGTCTCCATGTCTCTGTGTGTCTGTGTGTCCACATCTGTATGTCCCTGTCTCTGTGTGTCCACATCTGTATGTCCGTGTGTGTGTCACCATGTGTGTGTCCACATCTGTATGTCCGTGTGTGTGTCACCGTGTGTGTGTCCATGTCTGTGTGTGTCCATGTCTGTGTGTCTCCATGTGTGTGTGTGTGCTGCAGGGGAAGAAGCAGGCAGGCGATTAGGGNTGTCTGTGTGTCTCCATGTGTGTGTGTGTGCTGCAGGGGAAGAAGCAGGCAGGCGATTAGGGCTGGGGACGTCACGTGGGAGGTGGCTCTGGCCGGGCCCTACCTGGGATTGGGGGTTCTTACAGTTAATAGGATCGCTGCAGCTCAGAGCCCTCATCCCATCAGGATAAATGTCTCTGGTGCCCACTTTTAAGCAATCCGAATTCAATTAGGCTAATTGGAAAACAAGCAAAGGAGGATTGTGTTAATATGGCCTTACAGCGGGGATGGCTGAGCTTGGGGACATGGAGACAGGTCTCCCACTCAGCCTGTGGGAGACACAGACACGGGACGTGGTGCCCACCCTCACACTCGCTGCAGGACTCCAGGTTCTTTGCTCCATCCATCTTGACACCCTTTTTTTTTTACTTTCCAGAGACCAGCCAAAGCAATTCCCCAGTTCGCCCGGGGGCTTGTTGAGGGAGCAGCCCGTTTTGTGAGCCAGACCCCAAATTAGAAGAAATTAGGGACATTGCACACTTCATTCATCTCCTCTAATGGAGTTCTTGTAGATTAGAGGGACACAAAAGCCCCTGGCTGATTGCTTTGAGCCACCCTCCCATGTCCCCACAAAGGCACTGCCTGGCTTTTCAGAGGGCTCACAAAGGACACGCCGACCTTCTCTTCTCTCTGCCCTCACACCCTTCCCTCTCTGCTGAGGGGCTGACACTTCTTCCCATCCCAACATCTCC
>VZTY01028302.1:0-18633 GCA_013400935.1 Turnix velox
TTCTATGATTCTATGAATTATGTAAGGAATTATGCAAATAAACTCAGTGGTGTAAGGATGAACACATTACTTCCTGTGAGTATGTCCAGTCTGTACTAGGTGTTTCCCAAAGTGTGTGTGCAGAGTTCACTAAGCTGGGTGTTTGTCCTGTTACATCCTAAACTTGACAGTCTAGAAACAAGCTCCTAGCACTCCCTGCAATGGGAGAAAATAAAGGTACATAATGCTCAGCAGATAGTGGAGTGCAAGGCTCTCTTCTGTGCACTCTGTCTTCACAGATACATGGTGTGTTGTGGTTGTGCTGTGGGTCAGCCAGCCCTGCTCTCAGCCTGGAGACTTCCCACAGTGGACTCAAAGTAAACAAAACATGGAGTGTTGAGGCTGAACTGAAGCTCATGGAGGTTATGAGCTCCATCTGTTTACTTTCTCAGGAAGAGTAATCATAAGCTGACACAGTTCTGCTACCCTGGGAAAGAGCTTCCCCCGTCTGTGAATCATTGTACAGACAAATCCCAATTGTTGATGTTCTCAGCTGCTCTCTTGCTGTGGGGAATTCTGCTCTTGTGGTGAGCTGCATTCAGACCTTGGAAGGGTAATTGGCTGTGAGATTATTTTGTGCTGATTACTACAGTGCCAGAATAACATTTATCTAGTGTAAGGGGTTACTTCCACACACAATATTTTCCATACGTAAAACCTGAGTATTTGTAGACTCTGTCCTGTATTCCCTTACCTGCCTCTAGAACAATTTTTTGGTAGTTTATAAACTTAGAAGGTGCTTACACACAGGGTGCCTATGCAGCCAGAAGAATGAAATCTCGCCGGTGAGTCTGTTGGCTAAGTAAACACTCTGTGCATTAAAAGCCATGTCCATTTGACTCTGTCTCTGGGCAAATCATTACCTGTAGCAGCGTTATCAACAAATGCAACCATTTGCCAGTTTTTCTGTAGCACAATGCTTCCTCTAGTGCCCGAACCATAAATTGCAATTTTAGTAGTAGACACACTAATTTCTTAGTTCGAACTGAAATGAATGTAATAAAATCACTGGCAATATATCTCTATTCCTAGTACATCTAAAGGAATAAATATTACAGACTATTTGCGGTCAGAAATACTAATTTATTCTAGTTTGGAAGACTCCAAATAGCGGCTAGTCAGGTAACTACCACCTCTCTTTAGTATATGAAATGTTAACAGCCAAGGAGTTTATCTGCAACAAAACCAATTTTTAATTTCTACTAGCTCCAGAAATGATCCACACTTCACAAACTGTACAAGAGAAGTTAATCATGTTAGGGCTACAAAGATGATTAACATGATAATGGGACTAGAACATCTCTATTAGGAAGAAAGGCTGAGTCTTCTCAGTCTGAGGGAGGATCTTATTAATGCTTATATTTAAACTATGGGTGTCAGGAGGATGGGGCCAATTCTTTCAGTGATGCATTGCAACATGCATGCAATGACAAAATGAATAGGCATGTTAATTCATATTTAAACTGCTAGCAGATGCCATGAAATACAATAGTATCTACTATACCCTCCTCCTCGCACTGTTTCACTGTGGGCTCCTTCCCCTGGACTTCAGTCCCTGAAGAACTACTCAGCATGGGTCCTCTTCACAGGATGCAGATCTTCAGGAACTGCCTTCTTCAGCATGTGTCATCTCCTGCCAGAGGACCTGTGCCACCGTGGACCTCCATGGGCTGCACTGGTATAGCTGTTCCACTATTGCCTTCAGGACTGCAGGGGAGTCTCTGCTTTAGCACCTTGAGCACCTCCTCCCCCTGCAAAGTTTTTCCATCTCCATGGAAGACTTCATTCTCCATCTGAAGCTCCATGGATTTTGCAAAATGGCAAAAGATTCTACAATGTCTATCTCTATTGGAAAGCTAGAAGCAGCAGAAGCAGCCAGGACTGGGCTCTGGGTAACATATGTTCCTCTTCTGCACACTAAAGAATTCTCAAGGCATTTGGGGGGAGAGGCTCCTGATCAGATAAATTAAAAGGAGATGGGGGTGGGTATAGGAGAAAGCATATCTGGACAAGAGGAGAACCCCAGCTACACTCCAACTGGGTATCAGGCTGGGAAAGAGACACAATGATAGTCAACTGGTGGAAGGAGGAGACCAACACTGAAACATCCACTACTGACATCCCCACACCAACTGAGCCATGGACCAAAACATCTGATGAGCTGGGCAGTGCTGGTCCAGACCCATCAAAACAGCACTGCAGCCTCCACATTTCATTCACATCAGCTGTGGGATGCCCCACACTGTCATCGTGGTTGCCATATTTTGCCGCTCTGCAGATCGTAGGATCATCCTGCCTCCTCCCTTTTACAACCCATGGATGGACATCCTGGTACCACGAGATTTCTTTTCTGATTTTTTAGGTTTTTTTTTACTTTAAGAGCAATGTATAAATAAACATATTTAAAAGCCTTATTTTTTTCATCAGATAGCTCTATATGTAATTATTCCTGTATTTTATCCTCTACAGATGTCAAAGATAGAAATACAATTAAACAAAATGGAAGGAAGAGATGTCCTGAACCTAAATGTGACTAAGATAACCTAGTTTTTGCAATCTAAACAGACCTGTCTTTAAACATTTATTCTGCAGTGTGACTCAGAGAGGCTCCTACAGCCTCCCACTACCAGCACCTGGGCACAGCCACTTGGAAAAACCAAGGAGCAACAAGGAGAGGGAGGAGCATCAACTAGGAGGAAGAAAAGCAGTGTATTTCACATTCGTTGCGCAATCGAAAGAACTCCATGGAAGACCTTAGCCGGGGAAGAAATGGCCGCAAGCAGCGATTTGGATTGAGAAATAGTAAATAAAGCACAAAGGCTAATGCAAAAGATGCAAATAAAGATTAAAAAGGAGGCATAATGTCTACCTGCAGGCAGACTTATTGAAAGCTGCAGCCCCCTGACAGCTGTAGACTGCGTGTCTACCCAATGGTAGACTAGGAAGGCTCCCCTGCTGAAACCTCGGTATTACAAGCAGGTCGCCCGGTGTACCTGTAAAAATAGGGGAAAACAGAGAATTTTCCAGGGAGCAGATAGAACTCCCCTCAAACAACCACCTCCCCGCAGCGCCGGAACCCTGTAGTCCGGTCACAGCCTCCCGGACTACATTACCCAAGAGAGCGGTGGAGGCGCATGCGGAGTGCCGCCCTTCCCCTTCCTTTCCTTGCCCTGAGGGTGACAGCCGGGGAGCGCAGTTAAGCTCGCACATCGATATGGCGGCTGGGCTGAGGTTTGACGGGCGGGTGGTGCTGGTGACCGGCGCTGGAGGAGGTAAGCAGCGACGTCCCGTCCCGAGGTGCGGGGCAGCGGGGCTTTTTGACCGCCCTTTTGCCCCTGCACGAGGCGTTTGGATCTGGGACTCTAGTGTAGAGGCGGGCGTCGTTCCGCCATCCGCGGCCGTGACAGGTGCCCTCCGATGGCAGCCGGTGGACTCTGCGAGGACTTCATGCCTCCAAAACGGAGGGTATTTTCTCTCATTTTCTCGCACAAGGGAGAGAGACGTGGCGGTGGGAAAAAGGCGCGGGGCTGCGGGGGAGACTGGGCCTGGTGCTGGCCCGCTCAGGTGTCGGCGCTCGTCCATCAGGGCTTGGTGGTGTTGGGGTTACGACCGCCTCTCTCTCAGGGTTGTGGAGTTCCTGCGTTTGGATCTGAGCCGAGGTACTGATGAAAATTAGCACTTTGTTACTGCCTCCAAATGCCTGCTTTCGATTTTTTTAAAATGCAGAATGGGTAATGCTGCTTCATGCTAGATAGTAGATGTGCGGCCTGTGTACTTTTTTGGCAGCCTAATTAGAATTACAGGGTATGCTGAGTTGGAAGGGACTTTCATAGGCTATTTAGTGCACTCCCCCCACTCCCCACCCCTGTGAGCAGGAACATCTTACACTGGATGAGGTTGCTCAGAGCCTCATCAAGCCTGGTCTTGAATGTCTCCGGGGATGGGGCCTCCCTCCACCACCTCTCTGGGTCACCTGTACCAATTCCTCACAACCCTCAAGGTGAAGAACTTATTCCTAATGTCTGGCCTAAACCTGTGCTGCTCTAATTTAAAAACATTGCCCCTCATTCCTCTGTGGTTTTGGTTTGGACCTGTGCAGTCTGGTACAGTCCTGTTCCAGCAGGGATTTGATGTATGAAAGGAGCCTCTGACCTGCCGCTGCCTTCCCCGAGCTGCTGCTGGGAGGCGGAAGGAGGCATGTGGAGAGATTTCTTCCAGCTGCAGGGCTGACCTGCTGCTGGTGGGCTGTAAACCTGGACTCTCCAAGGGCGGTGGTTCTGCAGTGGAATGCTTGGTTTTGCCAGGAAGTTTCTTCTTGTATTTGTTGTTGCAGTGTGGTTGATAGTTGGCTTTTTCTTGGTTGCTGCTGAACACATCAGAAATGGAAATTTGTTGAAAACACCTCTGCCATTTATTTGTTTTGAATTTAGACTTGTTTTCACACACATACAGGTGTCAAAAATACAGTATTTCACTTTGGCCTAGTACCTTGTGAAGTACTGTTTCTGACTGTCATGCAGCATTGTCATTGTTTCTACAATTCCAGCTATTTTGTTTTTAGGATCAGTTTTGGTCAGTTATTGACCAGTTGAGAATGCTGGCACATATAACCTGGTCTGGGTTTTGTGCATTTTTCAGTTGTGTGGCTTTGAAAAACGAAAACTGTATTCTTGTCTTTGGGATTACATCAGGATGTAATGATTATATCAGTGAATATATATGCACATGAAATGTGATTGTCTCTATTGCAAAGCCTTATAGGAGCATCAAGGAAAATTTCGATTTGTTTTTGTGGTATCAGTTTAAACAGTTATGTTTACTCCCCCCCCCCCCCCATTTGTTCTTTTGTGAGATAATTTTGAATGTTTTGGAAAGGGCCAAAGAAATATTATTGTACTCTGAGAAACTATTTTTTGACTGATAATTGCAGTTTATTTTGGAATGTTAAAAGAAAGGTCCTTTCAATAGATTTAACTGATAGAGTGGATAATATCTCTAGAAGTCTCCTGTTAAAGCAAATAGCACATCTAGAATATAAGCCAGAGTAAAGGTGCAAGAGTCTCGCTTTTGTCTGTGCTGTCTTCTGATACAGTGGTGACTGCACATGGTTAACTATGGCATCAAGAGATTCATTTGTAGCCAGATAATTGGAGAGATTTTGTCTATACATCTTCAGTCATAGTTCAATTTTGTTTGGTTTCTTTGTCAAATCGTAGAGACTGACTTTAACCAGTGAAGTTTCACTTAAAGTGTAATTAATTAACTTGAAACATTCCCTCCTTCTCTGAGATTACATCGAAAAATTAAACTTTCCACGTTGCAAATGTATTTTTCTGTCACAAGCTCAGCAACAGCTTCCCTGATGACTCTGTTAAGTACAACAGCAAAAAGTAATCATAGGAATGTTTTTGGGTTTTTTTTTTTCTTGACTGAAGGTTTTGTGTACAGTTTATCTGTTTGTTTACTTATATGTTTTGAACTTAAATGAAGCTTTCAATTCGTGACGGAAATAGCATTTTACTTTGAACCTTCAAGTTATTTGTGTTTATTTGGTGGGTTTTTCTTCATGCTGTTCATTTGTATTTAGCCTTTTCTCTGAATTCTGATCCAGGAGACAAACCGACTCTTTTCACTTCTGTTTTTTTTAGGTTTGGGTAGAGCATATGCTCTGGCTTTTGCTGAAAGAGGAGCTTCGGTAGTTGGTAAGTTTTATTTTAACTAACTTGATTTAGAGAGTAACCTTTGTCTTCTTGCATAGCTCACATTCAACAGTCCATGCCCTTTTAGACAGTAACCTTTGTTATTTAATAGTTTTCTGTCTTATCTTTTTTTATTTAAATGTTACTTCTAGACTTTATTTTCTTATAAAACAGGTTGCCCAGGTTTGTCAAAGGGCTTATCTTTGCTGGAAAGCTGATTTAAATTAGATCATTTCCAGGACTGGACTTTCATCTATGCATACCAGTCTTTACCAGGAGTTGTGGACAGGGAGTGTTGTATTCAAATGCTATTCACAAAGTTTTACTGTAAACATTTGAGTATATGAACATGTTATCTTCTAGTACCTTTCTCCAAAGTTATTGTAATACAGTACAGTACCACTAGCTCCCAAAAAACTCAGAATGTGCTGAAGAACCATCTGGTTTCAATGGCTATGTTAAAAGACTCTTAATAAAGGATTTGTGATGGTTTCAGTTATTTGGTTGAACCTTCTTCAGGGGGTATTTAGTTGTGCAAAATGCTGTATCTCATGCTAATTCTGAAAATTAAATTGTTGAGCTCTCTGTGTCAGTTGGTGTTGCCATTTGACTGCCCCTGAAATAACTTGTACAGGTATTGTTGATGATTTCAAGGTTAAATGTTTAATCAGATTATGAACAAAAACTTGCTCACTGATTACTAATAAAAATCTGTCTACAAAATTTCATAAAACATGTATGTTTTTACTGTATCAATTAAATATGAAAAGTTTCTATAGATAACTTTAAAAGACGGTGGTTGCCGTCTTTGATAATAAACTACTGTGAACATAAATACTTCATCCCAAGTTTTAGTTTAGCAAAAATTAGATGCCTAAAGTATCCCAAGTGTTTTTATTTTGTTGACTCTTTCTATTTAGTAGTTCTTTACAGAATGATCTGGAAGAAAATGTTTATATTGTATGATCATATCTAACACTGCTTTAACTCATGGCCTTATTGCACAAAAGCTGTATCAGCAAGCTAAGAATTGACTGTCTAAAGAGGAAATTTCTTCTTGCCCTTTATAAACTGCACCTTACTCCACTCTTGCAGTACTGCTTTGCAGTGACCTTTGCATGCTTGTTTTTATTTTTTTTGCTCTTGTTCTCTAATGGATCTCACTTTAAAGACTTGAGAAGTTACACATGTGAAGATCTGATTTTTGTTGTTGTTTTTGTTACTAACGTAGTTTTGAGACTCCAACTTGTGAAGGTACATTGTAAGAATAGTGATCAAATACTCTGATCGGAGGGACACCAATTTGTCTGTGGATAGCCTTCTGTTAAATGAGGTGCTGTTGGTGTCATAGAGTGATCAGTGAAACCCAACTGGAAATCTCCCTTTTCACCAAAGGGTGTCTGCTACCACCTTTTCCTGTCCTGTTTTGTTTCTTTCATTGTACTCATCAGAAAAGGGTTGAAGGAGGACGAAGGGAATGCTTTGGGTTTTGTCTTAAAACATGTATTATGTCCAGATCATATTGTTTCTTCCTTTTCAGTCTACTTGAGGGCTCTTCTGTTTTGCTGTTTTAGTTCAGATTAAAGTCATGAGGTTGACGTATCTCTCCTGATTTGTATCCATGGTTTTCTTTGCACTGTGGGTTGATACTGAAGTGCATGAGTGGAGTGGACTGTATTTAGTTTGGGGCATTATACTGCAGCAAGTGAAAAGTGGTTTTATCTTTTTACAGAACATGTACTGTAGATGTCAGATCCTTTGCACCAGCTGTTTCACTATACAAAAGCTTCTGCTGCCTGCACTACTTGCTAATAACATGCTCATAGCCTTAGAGGAATTCTGTATGGTTCAAAGTATAACTATGGTCTGTCATAACGGCTGGTCTTAGCCTATTTTCTTCTGGATTGTTTCCCAGTGGAAATTATATAATGTAGAGCTTGAACTTAAAATAACGTCTTTTATCTGTTGGTTTGGGGTTTTTTGTCTTGTATTTTGCTTTAAATATTACAGTTGCAGATTTAAAAAAAATATTTTAAAGCCTAGGATACTTCTTTTTTGCATACTGATTTTTGCTTCAACTGTATGAGTGCATGATCACAGCCCATTACTTCACTACCTCTGGAAATTTTCCCAAATAATTAAACTTTAAAATCTTTATTAGCATTGACGGATAAATATGTATTAAGTGTCCCTTCAATAGTGGGTTGTATTGTCTTAGCAGGGCTAACTGAATATTCTTTTTTAAATGATTACAACAAAATTTTCCATTCTTTGCCATGACAGATTAGAAATCCTAGTGCAGTTCCTTTTCTTTAATGTTGTGTTCAAGATGTTTGATGTTGCAGACAGAGTAGTCCACCCATACTTCCAATTCTAATGTTTCAGTACACTTGAAAATTTTCCCTAATGCCCCACCTGAATTGTGCGTGCTGTATGTTTGAACTTTTAGATATTGTTCCATTTAGCTTGGAGATCTTGTCTGGTTTCTTTTTTGCATCAGTCTGTAATGTAATCTCCATTTTAATCTCTGAACTACAATAACACAATGAAAGAGGTGGCCTGGGCAAGGCAAACAAGTTGAATACATGGTGAAGAGGAAAAAAAAAAGTTCCATGTCCCATATTATTGGGAAAAAAAAGAAGTGACTTATTTTTGTGCTCTAATCATCTGACTGAGTAGGATACAGAAGCAGAAGTTTTATTCATAGGCCTTGTAACTTTCAGACTGATTACAGGATAAAGAGAGAGCATGGAGTCTGAGTGTTAACAATGAGAAATTTCCTTTTAATCCACAGTGAATGATCTTGGAGGTGATTTTAAGGGATATGGCAAGAGCTCCTCAGCTGCGGACAAAGTTGTCAATGAAATAAGAGCAAAAGGAGGAAAAGCAGTACCTAATTATGGTATGTTATTTTTCTAGACTAGTGTAATGCTTTATCTGTAGGAATAGTGAACATGTATGAAAAGCTGGCACTGCTTAATAAAGGACTACTGCCAGCTTGCCAATCCTATATAAATCTTTGTAATGCAATGTGTAGTAGGGAGTCAAAAGCTAAAATGAAGCACATAAATTGCTTTTTTAATACTTTTCTAGTAATGCCCTTTTCATTCATGGTGCTCTCTTAACATTGAAATGCCAAGACTCAGATCACCTGGAATTGTTAGAGGCAAAATGGGCTTTTCTGGTTTTCTTGCAATGGCAAACTTTGTGCCACCTTATGGGATTTGCTTTAGGCCACATGGAAATAGCAGCTAATTTTAAAGTGGTGTTGTACATTAGTTACTTTGATTAGTTTCATTAGTTGTTAAGTGGAGTGTATCCAGTTCATTTTACTTAAAAATTCATACTTTGTTCTTACAGATTCAGTGGAAGATGGTGAAAAGCTTGTAAAGACAGCACTTGAGGCTTTTGGAAGGATAGGTACAGTTTAATTCATGTCATTACTCATTTGCAAGTACGGAGCAATTATAAGCAGTGCAATTGAAAACAAGGGTGTGAAATAGAATAGATTTCACTAACCCATGATACCCTTAGTCAGTGAAACCTAAATTAGGGGCTTTCTATTTTAAATCTATGTGGGTGTCTTTTCTGTGTTTTTGCTACTTTTTTATCATAAGTTTAAAGTTCAATTCATGATTCTTGTTTTCATACCCTTCATAATTTTGATATTTTGGTAATGGTTAACAATTCCTCTCTGAAAGCACTGAGTTAATCTTGTGGCAGTGTGCATAGCATAAAAGCAGGGCAATAAGGTTGCTGAAGAATCAGAGTTGCTCTGTGGTTTAGAATTTCTTTTGCCTATATGAAGTTCAGAATCCTTTAACACAGATTTAAAAAAAACAAACAACCTTGAGGTATTTCATCTCATAAGTAATGTTTTCTCTTTACCAGATCTGTTTGTGAAGTGTTTACACTGTTTTTCAAGGAACTGCTTTGTTACTTTGACTTAAATGGCTAAAACTGTGCATGATCAAAGGCTGAAATTTTACTGAAGTCTTTTTTTGTTTTAATTATTGTCCAGTGGTAGAGTTCCACTTTGCAAGACAAGGAGCTATAGAGTAGTAATATGATGTATGTGTGCAGTCTGTATTTTTTGGAAGTGGTGGGAAGATAGAAAAATGTAATGGTATTTTAAGAGTGCTTTCACTTAGTTTCTTTTCATTATTTTTTTTCTGGCAGATATTGTTATAAACAATGCTGGGTGAGTAAAACTGAAAGCTTTTGCCTGTTTGGCTGTGGCCTGTTACTTTTGTGTAAACACCCATTAATCTCTTTTTTCTTTGTTTTGTTGTCCAAATGATGCATTTTAGAATCTTAAGAGACCGTTCATTTGTACGGATAAGTGATGAAGACTGGGGTAAGTTTATAAGCTTTAGAATACATTTTCTCTGTGAAGGATTTAAGGTTCATCCCTCCCATTGGCATAAGAAACAAGTGAAAGCAGGGAAGACTCTCTGCCAGGTCAGACCTTTTGCCATTAAAGTTGAGTGCTGTGCTGCTTACATTAAGCTTGAAAATCAGATCTGTGTTGCAATACATGGTAGGTGTATATATTTCCATCAGGGAAAAAAAGACACTAGCTGTCACTCATAGTTGCTGAATGAAACACAAAAACTCCTCTGTGAAATACACCGAGGAGTTTTTGTGAACAGAACACATTCCTATTGCCAGCACTGAGTGGCTGAATACTAAAGAGTTTTAAAAAGTCCCATAACTAAGAACAGAAGAAAGAAAGCCAGTGTACCAAGGGACAGAAGGAAAAGGGGAGCTTTCAATAGACATGGTTGATGGTGATAAACCAGTTGAACAGACTTGTGCAAAGAACCTGTAGTTCTTGCTTCACTGTGCTTAAATGCAGGAATTTTAAAAGCTTGTAAGAGCACTATCCAACAGGTGGGAGAAATTATTAGTGTATGTTGAGGCAAGCACTTAAAAAGGATTATAGGAAGGGCCACAATTTCTTCAGTAACAGTCTGAAAGTTTTATGAGAGTACAAATTTTGTCAGAAATTTTCTTTTTGTCAAGAAACAGTTGATGTACTTCAAGTTGGGAGATGAATTCCATGAGTTGTTGAACTAACGTATATTTGTCTCTAGATATAATTCATAGAATTCATTTGAGAGGGTCATTTCTGGTCACCCGAGCAGCATGGAGTCACATGAAAAATCAGAAATTTGGCAGGTAAAAATTTGTTTGTTTGTTTTTTTTCTTTTTTCAATGGGGTATAACAGCATGATAGATGTCCTGACAGTGAAGGAAGAGTTTCTTGTCCTTTTTTTTTAACTTGTCACTGGGATGAGACAACATCAGTCCAAATGTGTGAGTCCTTATCCTTTTAATTCTGCCTCCACCTCTGCTTCCCCAGACAAATGTTAAAGGTTTTTTTTCCGTGTAGATGCAAATATCCCAGACAGGAGCTGTAGGGTTATAAAAATACTGTTTCTTTTCATGAAGACTGAATAGAAATGTTTGTTAATTGTATGTTAACTTCAAGTCTCTGGAATTCTTCTCCTTCTCCTTTTTATTCAGTTGAGAGGTAAGTGCACTTTTCCATTTGGGTCTTGGACCGTTTTTTGTGGGCTTTGTTTTGATTTTTTGATTTCCCCCCCCCATGCTTTGGACAAATGTCTTGAAAGTTATGGGAGCGTTCTTAGGCTGTGTTGATACATGTCACTGTTAGCTGAAAGATTGCAGGGAATTCAGACCTGTAAGTTTTCACTTCTTTATAAAAACACAACAATAATATTGATCTTAACAACAATGTTGACATGTTGAAAGCTACATGAGCTTTTTTTGACATTCTATGACCAAACTGATGGTCATTCTCATCTAGGAAATGGAGCTATAAGGGAAGATACCAGCAAGCAGAATGCACCGCTAGAGTCTGAGTTGGGTCAGTTTAGGAAAATGTTTCCCTTTGCTACTGTATTGCTCAGATAACAATGGTTATGAGTGCTTCTGAAGTCATGTATAGATTTCTGCTATGAGGAAAATGACACAAATTGCATAGATTTTGTATGTTTTTTTCATCTTGATTGCATGAAGCCAGTACTTGTGACTCATTTCTTTGTTTAGATGAGAAACTGTGGTTTATTGCCAGTGAGGTAAACAATAAAAATGAAATGTTTTTATCTCAACTATGCATTTATGTGAAAACTTGCCACATTATTTTTTTCTTGCCTGAAAACCAGCTATGAACTGTGGTGGTTTCTGAGTTTAGAGCTTTTTTGTGAGCAGTCCTGTGTGACCTGATCTAGGTGTTTCTGCTCTGGCAGGGGGGATTGGACTAGATGGTCTTCTGAGATCCCTTCCAATCCCTGACATGCTGTGATTCTGTGATCTCAACAGTGGTAATCTTAGGGGACAGCACAGGGCAAAACTTTGCTATCTACTTTACATGTTAAAGGAACATTAGGATTATTTGAATATTAATTCTGAAAGCATACACCTTAATGAGTTTTTAGGTTATATTAAGTTGAAGTAAGTTTCAAGAAAATATTTTTTTTCTGACCACTTAAGCTATTTTTTAGTTGCAGTAATAACACGCACCACTTGAAGTGCAATTAGAAATGAAAGAAAATTATTTTCTCCGTGGTGTTGTACCTCACTTTCACAGAATGTCTGTTCTAGCTTTGCAGTGTAACACAGAAAGGCTCATGGCTTTGTTAGGTTTCTGATACTATGAAAATGCTTTGGGATCTTTTTTTACTATCAACCAAACATAGAAATGGCAGCTGTTCTTTAGCAAAACCAAGAAATAGTATTCTCTTATTTGCATGCTTTTCTTTTGTAAAATATAGACTATAATGCCAGAGCTGTAAACTGCTATAGTGTAGGACTAAACAACTTAAAGAAATCACTGATATTTTTATTTTTGTTTTTCTCTCCTCTCCCCTAAGAATCATTATGACATCCTCAGCTGCTGGAATATATGGGAACTTTGGTCAGGCAAACTACAGTGCTGCAAAACTTGGCCTTTTGGGCCTTGCAAACACGGTTGCAATTGAAGGCCGGAAGTATAACATCTACTGCAACACAATTGCTCCTACTGCTGGATCCAGACTGACCCAGACTGTCATGCCACAAGGTGAATTGTTTAGTGTCTGCATGTACTTAAATTTTTTAGTTTGTTAAAACACAAATAACTTTCTTATCTCTAAGAAAATGCAAATTCTTTTCACGTTATACAATGCTAATTAATTTTTGTACTGTCTTTTTGTCTCGGAACTGTCAATTTACTTACTTTGTTGTAAGGAATTATTATTTTCTGACATGAGCTAAGGAGCTAATTTTGTAATTCACAAAAGCAATTACATGTGGCAAGGGTCTTTAATTATAGTTTCTTTCAAGGGCCTCTACAGTAGCTGAAGGGTTTGTTTGTTTCATTAGACATGGAATTGACTGTATACATGAAGTGTCTGTACTTGTTATAATGTTATCTAATTGCAAAAAATACTTGCTTTTGCACAAGGAGTCATGTGTGTGCTTCTTTGTTCTGTGATCAGCAGGAGATGATAATGAACTGAATTGCCTAATATATTACGATATTCTTCATTGCACAGTTACTAATCTTTGAATATTTGAACACCTTTTAACAGAGAACTGCTTTGGGAAGTTGGTATTAAGAACATTGTAGGAGACAGCTGTGTGTAAAGTGACTAATGACTTTGACAAATGTCTGACAGGAACAACAAGGATTTGGAAAAGACTGTAAGAGGGAATTGCTTTCAGAAAGTCATTTAGAATGAGCCTATTTAATTTTTATCCCACCGTTATTTTCCTTAGTAACAGGCAGATTTTAAAGCCAGGGAATCACTATGTTTTTCTCACCGAGATGTGGGATATTAAGTTATATATTTTCAACATGCTCATATGCATAGACTAAATATATGATTTTGTTTGTTTAATTGCCTTATCTGCAAAGTATCCTTTTTTAGTTCTAAATTATCTAAGTGGTCATGAAATCTAGCACATCCATAGGTTGTAGATTTCAGGGATTTATTGCACTTATGTACAGAAGAGTCAGATACATTAAGTATGGAGCCATAAGTGTGTGAGGTGGAGTTCAGAAGCTCAAATTTCCTGAAAGTGATAATTTTCTTTCTTAGTAATTTTAAAAAGAGCAAAACTCTTTGGTCTCTCTGATCATTTACGTCTTACCTGTATCCTCCCTTTCAAAAACTTTTAAAAGGTTTGGACACCAAAAGATTGAAAACATGTTTGTATGTTTTATTAAATTATACTTGTTATCTTATGTCTTTTCTGTTCACATTTCGATGTCTACAAGCACCTATCCTTTATAATTGCTACCTATATTCAGCTTAGCCCACTAAATAGTATTCTAAACCTTGCTTCCATATTTTATGTGTTTTTTTAAAAAACTTCTACCAACTATTTCTTAACCAATTTAGCACTGGATTAATAGAATTAATGACAACAGCCTGGTGCTAATTTTGGAGACTAAAATTTTGGGTGACATAAAGTGTTCCATTTATTGTGACACAGAATGGAATACTTTAGAAAAACCTAAGACTTTGGTTCTGCTCTAGACCAACTGGAGTTTTCTTTTACCTTTGTGGGATTTCTAAAAGTGAAACTTCTTTTACTTCATCTTTACTTGATTTTTCAGAATTGCCTGTATTGCTAAGATTTCTTGGCTCTTCATCTGTGAGCCGTATATTTGAAAATGCTGACTGATCTTTAGCTGAAATACATCTATGTATATTCTAAAAACTGAAAGAGATAATTATTTTTTCCTTTCCAGACAGTGAATAGAATGTGTAATAAGAGTAGAGAATGCCACTCTACTCTGACAACCTCCATTTTCAGATACTTTCTGTTGTGCCAGATCTCCCTGATGTACCAAAATAGAAATAATATATAAAATTGAATTCCTAATGTCTTATTTAGAAATGTAAGCATTTCCAAACATAATTTTTCTCAAATATTCATCAGGTTCAATAATTATAGTATTTTCTTTATAACTGACTAGCAAATAAAAAGGAAAATAACACGCACTCTTCATCAGCGTTACATCTGGTTAGCTTGTTGTTTTAGTCTCTCTGTCAGTTTGGAATATAGGAAGGCATATGATATTATTGTCTGTGTATTACAGTGTTCCCAGCATTTTTACAGACAGATGAAAAACTCCCTGAGAGCCAGTGTCTTTGGATGTGGAGGCATACATGCATTGTTCATATTTTATGAGTCTTCAAATGTTTTATTTTATTTGTATTTCCATGGCTTAACACTGTGCATCAAATTCTACTTGGTTCTGGTGTTGATCAGAGTTGTTAGAGTAAGGAAGAATTTGGTAAAATCATTCAGTGTTTATATTTTATTATTTTCTCCCTCAAATTTGCTCTAGATCTGATTGATGCTTTCAAACCAGAGTATGTTGCTCCCTTAGTTCTTTGGCTTTGCCATGAGAGCTGTGCA
Source organism: Turnix velox (assembly GCA_013400935.1). Taxonomy (NCBI): domain Eukaryota; kingdom Metazoa; phylum Chordata; class Aves; order Charadriiformes; family Turnicidae; genus Turnix; species Turnix velox. Next base: position 15,177 of record VZTY01028302.1, read on the forward strand.
GAGAATGGCAGTCTGTTTGAGGTAATTTTACTGTTTTCTATTTTTTCTTTCCTTGCACTCCCTTTGCCTCTTCCTCAAAAAGCAGCCATTTTCTTTAACCTGGCTAATCTTATTATTTTTGCTGAAAATTAATTACTATGTGAAATTTTATATATTCACCATAGAAGAAATGTCGACCCTGATGTGCTGTTTATGACAAGTACATAAGGCATTAACAGTGTTGTAGAATTCTGGTGTGATCTCAAAATATACTAATTTAATTGTTGCACTATTTACTGTACTTACTGTTTGAAAAGTTCCCATAGCAGCTACTTCAAAAGAATATTTTCCTTTCCAAATCATTTAAACGTAACTTGCAGGAAGGAAGGATGAATTACTTAGTTCTAGGTAACATTTTAGGTATTGTCATTGAACTGATAGCTGCTAAATAGGGTGAAAGGTGTTATCTTGTTCTTGAAGTTTCATCTCACTTCCATTCCAGTGTTTAACTTAACTTTTAAGTCCAACCAGCAGTAGTTCAGAAATGTTTATTAGTTTCAGTTTATTCTGAAATATAGTTTTGCATCCACGAATAACCAAAACTGGACTTTGTAACGTGTGATAAGATAATGATTTTGTTTTTTCTTTGTAGGTGGGAGCTGGATGGATTGGAAAATGTGAGTACTTTCTGTTGCAGGATTGATTTTGTGTTTTGAAATTACAATTAAAGTTGTCAGATTGTTTGCATTTATTCTCTGCTGAAGACACTTCTGTTTAGGGAGAGAGAATTAGCAAACACCTAACGGTAAACTGGTAATTTAGTTAAGTGCTTTGTTATGCTTTTGAGATACCAGTACTTGAAAAGCTGCCTAAAGATCCTTAACTCTTGGATCCCGAGAGTATAATTGAAGTAAAGAAGAATATTAATTTTTGGTGCTAAATATACATCACTGCTTTTTCTTGATAACTTAAATTTTTCATGGTATCAAAGCAGTAAGTGTTTGTTGCTTTTTAGCTGCCTTAATAACCAGCAGCTATATGTACAAGGTGGAAAACTCAAATTCAATGTGGAAATGTCTTAACTTTTTTCCTAATTATGTTCAAAGTACTTTTCAGCCAATGTGAATCTCACCAGTGAGTTTGAAATAGGGCTATTAAATCAAAAAGTGGTTCCTTATGCCAGAAGATTTTTTTGCCCACTTGATAAAGGTTTTGTACATTTCTAACTCTAGATGTTCTGATGGCCACTGTATTGGCTTTTGCCAATACAGTAGTATTAAACAGTTTAAACAAATTGGGTAGCAGTGTAAAACCTGTACTCTCCACACGGAGGCTGAGTTGTAATGCAGCCAAAAATCTCTGCTCTTTTCTTCATTATGAAGACTGCTGTTGAAATCCTTAATAAGGTACCAGTATGGCATAATACATTGCTAATTGCTAGTAAAGAGCGAAAGCAACATGACGGATTAAGGATTAGCTGCAGTCCGAAAGTCTCTGTCCTCCCAGAACTAATTTTACATTTCCCAACCATTTTCTTTCAAGTTACAATATTGAATTACAATTCTAGGAATCATGCAGGGATGCTGAGTACTAATATTAACATTGTTTCATAGAGTGCATGTACGTGGTTATCATATCCCCTGGGAGTTTTCCAAAGCTTTCAGAAGACTTCCATAGGCAAAACAGAATGTCTGTAGATACATTCTATCTGGAGAATGAGTGAAGATACATGCTATCTACAGCTTTTTACTACACAGAATCCATCTGAAGGTAGTGATAGAGGGCAATTGGAATGTCCCCTTCTAAATTTTGTCAAAAAGACATGCCGTTGCTTTTCTAAATTTAGTTAAAAGTTAGCCCAGCTTGAAATTATGATAGTGAATTCAACTGTAGTATTTACATTTCCTTTCTTGTCCTGTCTTGAACATAGTCATCTGGATGAAAACAATTTAAGAAAATTTATACTTGCCATGGCTGTTACTTGAAATCTGGCTTATGTTTCCCATCAGTGCGCTGGGAGCGATCCTTGGGTGCTGTTGTCAGAGGACAGAATCAACCAATGACACCTGAAGCAGTAAGAGATAAATGGGATAAGGTCTGTGACTTTGATAATGCCAGCAAGCCCAGAAGTATCCAAGGTAAAGGACAATTTGACAATGTGGATAGTTTGCAAAAGCCAAGCTCAGAAGAGACCACTTTCTCTGCAAATATTTTCTAGAACTTTACTTACTACAGAAGTCTACAAGACCATTGAATTCTTTTGTAAGAGTTGAAAAGCTAAACGGTTTTTCCGTGCCATTAGATTTTCTGAAGGAAACTTTTTTTGTTCTTACCTTCAGAATTAAGACATATCTTACTTAACAATTTCTAGGGAAGGCACTGTCATTTTATATGTTGCAGCCAGACCTATGGTAATGTTTTATTTGATTGCAGCTACATACAGGTACCAGCAGTGTAATAGTGAGACTGTATTTTATAGGAGAGATTTGGTTTTGGTAGTCATTCCCATATGAAAAAGCCGTCCCATCCTGAAGAACATCATGGATGGTGAGCAAGATGGCTATCCCTTCTCATACTTTTTTACTTTATTCCTTCCCATTGTTTGTTTGATTTTTCAAGCTTTTGCGAATTACTCTGGTCTTTTCTGTTCTCTTATCTTCCAGATTTTCGCTTTCTTGTCTTATGTCTCTATTTGTATAGATCCATAGTTGTCATAGTTCATAAATGATCCATGCAGACTAATGCTGCCAGCTGGTTTCCAGAATTTGTGAAGATGTTACCTTTAGTCTGTTAGCATGAGTTATATGTGCTTAGTGTCACTTACAGTTGTTTTGTCATTTTTGCATGTCATTATTTAGATCAAAGATCAAATATGTGTCAAATTAGCAGACAATGGCGTTTAAATGTTTGAGGGAGGAGGGAATGAGCCATCTTTATGTACAGTGCCAGTGGAATTTCAAAGATGCTTAGATACACAGTGCATGTTTAAGCTGTCAGTCTGAAATCTGTTAGAGCATTTTGTGTTCTAAGACGCCTAAACCAAAATCAGAATGGGAGACAGTTAGTCCTTTCCTGCAGATCTTGGGAGAGGATTGTTACCAGCCATACAGTAGTTCAGAATCACCTTATTGACTGTGAGACGGATAGCCTGGCTGAAATGCCTTTATACCAATGCATGCAGCATGAGTAACAAGCAGGAGGAACTGGAAACTATGATGCACTCGGAAAGTTATGACCTTGTTGCTATCACAGAAACATGGTGGGATGATTCCCACAATTGGGATACTGCCATCGACGGCTACATACTCTTTAGGAAAGATAGGCACGGTAGGAAGGGTGGGGGAGTTGCTCTTTATGTCAGAGATTGGATAAACTGCAAGGAGCTCCCTATGAGAAACAGTCATTAACAGGTTGAGAGTCTGTAGGTTAGGATTAGAGATGGGACTAATANGAGTCTGTAGGTTAGGATTAGAGATGG
>VZTY01028318.1:342-14173 GCA_013400935.1 Turnix velox
CCCGGGGAGAGAGAGGAGGCTGCGGGTTGTGTCGGGGGGGAGAGAGGGGAGGGTGGAGTGTTCCGCCTTTGAGGTGAAAAATACCGGAGTAAGGCTCGGAGGGTTGCAAAGGCAGCCCCGGCCCGGCCCCTGTCAGATACAACAATGCCTTGGCGCTAGGCGTTGCGAATCTCCGTGGCGTGGGTACACAGCATAAATCTGGAGTAAGTTGAGGAAGGGGGGGATGGATGTTCAAGGCTCCCAAGTGATGTTCACGCCGTGTTTTCTTTGCCCGGACTTTCACCTTTAGCTGTCAGCGAGCATTGAGAAAAGCCTGCTGTGCAGGAAGCAAACAGAGATTCCCCCCTTCTGCTGAAAATCACCATCCCACGAAGAAATGTTGTGAGTGAAGCTCGGGTTAAGTGCTAGCAGTGAATGTTATCCCCCCTCCAGTGCTCACTGATGTTCTCTAGCAGCATATTTTGAAGTGCTCAGGGTTGCTAAAGGAGAGGATGGCAAGGGTGAATCGGGGTGATTTTGCTGGTGTCACGCTGTGCTGATGCTGTGTTCTCTGGTGCTGCTTGCTGCTGTCATCTTGTCAACTGCTTTTTAGCATATGATCTTAAACGAACTTGTGGTGCGGCACCAGAGAAGTGCAAGCTCGATTCTCGTGCACCTCTTATACTCCCTCAAGTCTTTTGGTGTAGTTTTGAAGTTACTATAATGTCTCCTCATCTGTCTTTCTTAATGCTCGTGCCAGTGTCGCTGCCCTTCCTTGTTTAATTGAAAACTGTGTGTTGTATGTAAAGAATCATTTGAGTAATTTTAAGAGTGTCATGTGTGCTGGGAGCCTTTGCCAGGATCTTGCTCTGCCTCTCTGCAGGTGTGTGTATTTTACACTGGGGAAAGCAGCATCTTGCCTCTTCTGCATCATTAATTGAGATGGGGGTGTGTGTGGGATATAGACTTGATTAGCTGCAGAATTCTTAAGCAACGGCTTGGAGGAAAGAAAAATGGCAAAAAGCTTCCTGAATGCAATGGCAGTCCTCTCTTCTTCCTCCTCCTCCTCCGCTGCAATCCTTACCTGACCCTGACGCTGCAGCAGAGAGCTGGCCTGCTGTTGCTTCTCCTGAGTATGTGCAGAGCAGGTAGGAGGGAGCAGGATGAAATTGTGCTTCACAGGTCACCGGCAGGTTGCACAAGTTGCTGTCATCTCTCCTCCTCCCCCCATTTCTTTTTTGGCAGCTACACGAATCTCCATTTTAAACAGATTAAATCCATTTACGTTTAAGACAGCCAAGGTGAATTTTTCCTTAATTTCTCAAAAAAAAAAAAGGATTTTAAGGTAGATTTTATGAAATGCTTTTGAATACTTTTTTTGATAGTTTTGTGTAGAAACTTAGAAACTTTCCCTTTGATTCTTTGGGAGGGGGTGTGTGATGCAGCTAGCTCTTTTTTTCTTTTTTTTTTGGTCTTTCTGACTAGACAGCTTGTTTTCACAAGCTAGATCACTTGCAAATTATTCCAGATACTTGTTCAGTCTAAAAAAGACCTTATTACAGGATTATAGGATTACTGATGGCACCCAAGATTGACATGTTCAGTCAGTGCATTCCTTAATTAGACTCAGCCTTACAATAGGTGTGTGCTTTTATAAAGGACAGATCTGCATTCATTCTAAATCTCAGGCAGCAATTTTGCAACTTCATTGTATTTATGTGATAATTTATGACTTAGGTGAAGGGACAAGCCTTGACTAGAGAGAGCTTTTTCATATTTAAAAGGTAATGTGTTGTACTTAACCCTCTAAATGCTTATCTTAGTTCTTCAGTAGCAGACTGAAGGGATATATATAATGCAGCTGAACTTCTTCAAATGCTCTCATTTTTAAAGTGAGGAATTACATAGTGTGGAAGCTGAAATAAGACACAGAAAAAGCTTTGACATATAGCTTTTAAGTGGTCCTGTGCACTTAACAGCCTGGAAAATGTAATCTATGTTTGGGTGGGTACTGTTGAGGGTTTGATTAAAAGTTATTTAATTACAAGGGGAGGAAAATTAATAAATAGACTTGAGTGCCTGCTGCTAATTATTAATCACTCTTAAAAACTGATATTTCCTTGAAGTCTGTTTAGGGAAGTATCTCCCTTTTTATTTTAAATGATACGCAGCCACTTTTTGTGGCTTTAGTGGCATTTAGTTCTGACACTTAGTAACCTGAATGTCACTTTGAACTTGTGTGTCCTTTTATGTTGGATCTGTAAAGATTATGTTGTCTTTATCCAGTGTGCAAATATATTTATCTGTGTATTGTCAATCTTGGATCAATCTGTGTGAACTTGATTTGTGAAAGACCTGTTCAATTTGCAGCTCCAGGGTCACTGAGCTGCATTATATTGCTGGCCAAGATGTTTATTAGTAAGAATTTACTCTGAATTTTATGTGTGCTAGAAGTTGTCCTATCAGTTGTGAAAGTCAGGGTGCTGCTTTTCAGGTATGGATGTGACCAAAGTGGTAGAATAAGAGAAACTCTTAGGTTGTTGTAAAACAACTCCAGAACTGGGCTGGATGAGTTTTGCAGGGTTTTCTAATGAACTTAGATTCTGCTGGAGGTGTGAATTTAAGATGTCTTGATTTTTTTCCTGTTGATATATGCTTCCCTGTGTGTTGGAAACTCCATGCTCCTGCTGATACACTCGAGTAGTGATGATTTAGTAGGTGCTAGCATGCAGGAGGTTGTATTACACACAGGGAGTTAAGTAAATAAGTAGAAATGTTGCTCCAAACTTGTTCTGCTGTGAGGTTCTTGTACCAAGCAGCAGACTTTACATGAAAATTCAGGCTTTTGCTCACCTTTTGCCACAGTCACTGGCCAATAAAAATTCCTGCAAGCCACAAGTTCCAGGATTTGTACAGAAGTGTTCATTGGTGTCCAGGTGCTTGGAACAGACCCTGCTCTGTGTGTTGTGGAATGTAATGGAAGTGATGTGGTTGCTGGTATGAAATGTAATACAACAGGGCTGGTTTAAAGATGAGGGAAGCACATCTGACTCAGCAAATGCAGCAGCGTTCAGCACTTCATTAAGTACTGACTGTCTTAATAAGACAGCCTAAATAAATTACTTTTAAACTTAAAAGCAGCTTTCTAGGAATCTGGGGTTAGAGAGAACTTTGATATCTATAGGCAGAGCTTAGAAAATAGTGTGAGTGAGCATCCACAGCACATAGTTCTGCTTTGTTGTGTTGTATTTTTGGTGTCAGGCGTTGTGGAAGAATTTGTAGGATTTGTAATACCATGGAAACTTTTTCTTCCCTGTGCTGGTCTGTGTTTTGTCACTCCAGGCTTATTTTGGAGTTACCTGAAAACAGTGGATATAAACAGTGCTGCTAGGAAATAGCTTTTGCTAGCTGGATTTAATTGAAGTATCTGTTTATAGACATTGTTTTCTGTGTGTTTCAGGTTTTTGTAGTAAATGTTACGTAATATAATTCACATGAGGACAGGCTGGATGCAAGAAACAGGATCCATTCTATGTAGATCAACAGTACAGGAGCCAATTAAAAATTCAGGGCCTGCATTTGAATCAGGAATGTCTTTCCATTCTGGCAGTCAGTTGGACTTCTGTATTTATAAATCTGAAAATGCTGAAGTTTCAGTCCAACCTCAGAAACCAACAAATTCATAAAATTAATTGGTTAATATTTCTACTTGGGTATGGAGGAATTTTACTCACCAATCCTGGAGAGTAGGTGTGATAATATGTGAAACAAGTTTATATTTGAAGATATTTTTGAAGGAGGAGGTATGGGACAAGAGTATTTTTTGTATTAACTTGTTTCACAGTTGCAGAGGAGTCTTTTTTAAAAAAGTTAAAAATAATTTAAATTACTGCATCAATTCAGATTTTTTTCCTTTGCATGTTTAAAACTTAAGTAAACTTTAGAACACTTGAATAAATGAATAAAAAAGAGATCCATGGCTTGTATAATCATAGATGTTATTTATAGGCTGCTTGCTATAGCTTTTTTTAATGTAGTTTGAGAATTATTCAGTTTTAGATTTTGCTGTGAAACCAGTGGATCTTGTGCTTTACAAGAACACCTCATTTATTGAGAATGAAGCTGCTTCTGGCTTTTATGTGTTTTTCTTTGATTTGAAATAATTACACAATGCTGTTCATGTCTTCAAAAGTTCTTTATGTTCCATAGCAAAATAATCTTAATACCTTACATGTGTTTATGTATTCATTAGATCCCTACTATCTTAATTTAAATTATGCTGGTTTTTAAATTCTTTTTTTCATGTATTGTCCTGCAGATTGAATAAACTCCTGTTTGAGATCTTCTTTCTGGTTTCTTATATAAGTTCTTATATATAAGTTTTTATAACCACTGCATTTCCTATTGGAGTGATCTATTCCTTAATAAGTAAATAGAATTATTTGCTAAACTCTGAGTCACCAAAGCATGTTCTATCAGTGTGACCTTCCTGCTAGTGGGATGTTTGGTGTTGGTTTCTTGTGTATGTAGATTGATTTATTATTTTAGTGTGTGTCTAATCCATCCAGGTAGTGATGTTTTTATACCAGTGGGTGTAGAAATTACTTGTAAGCAGTTTGCTTTGGAGAATACTTCCATATCTCTGGCTGAATGAAAACTATCCAGCAAGTCAGTAGCAGATAAATTTTTGGGGTGACAGACTTAAAAAAACCTAAATCCACTAAATGTTAGGAAAAGTGGAAGGATCTTCTGAGGAGTTACTTGGTTGGGGTGGGAATTATATGATCTCACAAAGATTTTTGCCTACTGGAGCATCTACAATGAATATATTCTCTTTTACTACTTCAGCATTAACTATATCCTCTCCCCCCCTCTTCTTTTTTTTTCTTTTTACAGGTTACAACAAACTTTCTTGTAAGGATGTGCCATTGTCACCGTGAGTGAAATCTTTCTGTAATGGTGAAATAATTGGAAGCTTTGGTCAGCAGATATTTCCCTGGTTTATTTTTTGACTCCTCAGGATGGATATTTTTGAGATGCATCCGAGCAATGTGTGGAATCCTTTGATTTGTGTTTGAGGTGTGAACAACCTCTGGAAGATCTGCTGAAAGGTTAAGGAGGAACCTCTATGGGTAACCCTTGGCTGGAAACACTTATTGGTCAACCATGGTAAAACTTGCCAACCCTCTTTATACGGAGTGGATTCTTGAAGCTATACAAAAAGTTAAAAAGCAAAAGCAAAGGCCTTCTGAAGAGAGAATATGTCATGCTGTTTGTGCTTCCCATGGATTAGATAAGAAGACTGTTTCGGAGCAGCTGCAACTGAGTGTTCAAGATGGTTCTATTCTTAAAGTTACCAACAAAGGCCTTGCATCCTACAAGGACCCTGATAATCCCGGACGGTTTTCATGTGTTAAACCCGGCACTCTTCCTAAATCGGTTAAGGGATCCAGAGGAGCTTGTAACGAGCTTCGTAATGTGGATTGGAATAAACTCCTGCGAAGAGCAATTGAAGGGCTCCAAGAACCAAACGGCTCCTCCCTGAAAAACATAGAGAAGTACTTGAGAAGTCAAAATGACCTAGTAAATATTTTCAACAATCCTGCCTTCCAGCAGAGGTTACGTCTGGGGGCCAAACGTGCTGTCAACAATGGGAGGTTACTGAAGGAGGGCCCTCAGTACAGAGTGAATTATGGCAGTTTGGAAAGCAAAGGAGCTCCAAAATACTCCAGCACTTTCCCCACTTCTCTTCCACCTGTCAGCCTTTTACCCCACGAAAAAGACCAGGTAAGCCTGAAAAACTGAGCACATGTACTAATGCAAAAATTATTTGCTTATTCACCTCAAGCAAAATTATGGTGGTTCCTGTTGTTTATATACTCTTGTTAAATGTATATAAGTCAGGGGATGCCTGTCAGAGATGCATGCAGAATCAATTCTGATGAAGGAAGTTGGCTTATTCCCCTTGTTCCTGGCATTCTTTGTTGAGTAGTTTGTTCTTTGGGTTGTCAGTGGATCAGCAGAACAGAGGGGAAGAGCTCTGCCCTATGTTCTGTTCTTGCCTGGCCTCTGGTGTTACTGAAATAAGCAACATGATTTGGTTGTAACCTTTTACGTTCATCTTGTGCTTGGACATCATTTTCTTGTAGCTTGAACACCATTTGAAACCATACCAGTGGAACTCTTGATATTTGATACTGCTGGAATTGTTGTTTTTAAAGATATGCATATGTAGATGTTTAATTTTCAAACTACAGTTAATAGGAACTGGAGTTAAATATTCTAGGAATGTGAGTGAAGGTGTCAGAGTGACAAAATGAGCTCCAATGTTGGAATCCTCCTCCTATTTCAGTTTTGCTGGATGTGGGTTTATTTATTTTTGCTGTTACTTGGGCCTTGTTGCCAGGTTAATGATTCACAGAGCTGAAGCTGAGGGTGTCAATTAGTGTTTTGTTTATGAAAGGCTAGTGTCAAAGACATGTCTGGAGGCATTCTTTGATCATTCCCTGCTAAGTATGATGAAGTGTGTTTTGAATTTTCAGTCTACTTGGAAAAAAACCCTACCTGTTGTGCTTGAATAGGGTTACTCAGAATGTTTGTAAGTTGGTGGTTTGATGGGTTGTTTATTTTTTTAACTTCTCAGAGATGAAGTTGGGTAGCAATTCTTTTTGGCATGGGAAAACTCTGACAACTTTGCCTTTCTATAGGTGCCTTTAGTGTCACTTCTAGGAACTGCATGATGGTTTTCATGTGCCTTTTTCCTTCAGCAGCTTGTGAGGCACTGGAGGGTGCAGAGTAGAAAGCAATAGAAATACTTGGTGAAGTCTACAAGGAGCAGTTGTTTGTGGGACTGTGGCAGGTGATTCAGTGTTGGTGGCTATGGAAGAATTTTTGTTTCTCCAAATATTTGTTAAATATGATTGCTTTCACATGTGCATGTCTTTCTATTTCTATCAAATTTGACTTGCTGGATATTTGAAAGATGCATTCAGCTTTGTGCTCAATAATCAGGATGGAAATTCAGAAGTGTTGCTTAATGCTTACTGTAGCCATACACTATAAAGATTTACAGTAGCAATAAAGCTGTTGTTTAAGGACTTTCAGAGATTGTTTTATAGTTCTCATACTCTAGTGGCATGAAAAGTTTGAAGGCTGGAGGACTGAGCAACCAGAAGTGTTTAATTCTATGATGCTTCCCATGAATTCATTGGAAACAAAATTCTCCCTTGTTAGCCTACCTACTGGGACTGGCATCCATTTCAAGGAGCTTGAGTTGGGTCAGGGTGCTGAAAAATGCGTCACTGCCACAGCAAAATAGTGGTGTAAGGATAAATCTGTCTTTTAGAAGTTAGCCAAACAAATCTGTTCTCTAGCAAGTGCTTTGGCAAGGAACGAGCTTTCATTTGGGTGCCTCAAAATTAGCAGTGTGACTTGCGTGTTTAAAAACGTTCAGCATGCACTTTTTTTCTTGACAAAAATAGTTCTCATGTAAGGTTGGCAGATGAGTAGTTGGATATCTGTGTAGTGCACTGTTTGTTGTATGAGTTGTGGCACTGGTTACAAGGAAAATTACACATAGACCCAGTTTAAATATGGGATTTTTGCTGGTGTTCAGGCTGTATGGCTTTAAATACACCTAAAGGATAGCTCTGAAAATAACTTGTGTGTCTGTTACTGGGATGTGACTGCATGTTCATTTGGAATTGATGGTGATTCATGAATAAGCTGAAAAACACTGCAGGAAAACTGTTGGGCTGTTTTTATGGCATGTGTTTAAATGGCAGTATGGGGCAATTACAGAATTTTATACAATAGCATATAGCCAACTGGCATCTCTCAGGAATAACTAGTCTTTGAAGAGAAGAGTATATTTTTAAGTATAGTTAGCAGAAGTAAATTCTGCTTTTTTCTTTCTTGTGGCTCTTTTTATTTGTTTGGAGGTTTTGTTTTTAAATACTAGAAGTGAAGTTCAAGTTATCTCCCCTCCTGCACTTCACACCTTCTCTCCCCCAGCATCTTCTGCAAAGGGCAGTGTAAGTTAGTCCGAAAATGCAGTGTAAAAACCGATAGTTTAGTAGGAAAGGGGTGTGAACAGAGAAGAAAAAATCAACCTGAACATGCTGAGTGATACTTAGCTTTTCAATAAGCCTTTGATCCATTAAAATGCACTTCTGGAAATGCAGCAGTGAAGTGGTAATTAAAAATTATGGTTAGTCTTTAAACAGATGTTTAATTTATCTTTAATGATGTCACTCGCAGAATGGCAATGTTGATGGTGTTTTCTGTGCATGTGTGTGTGCTGGGTTGTTCCTTGTTTTCCTTGTCACTTGGACAAGCACTGGGGAGATTGTGCTGTTGGAAAGCTGTATGAAAACTTGTCTTAGGAGTTAGTCATCTCCACAGCACAAATGCCCTGTGACTATAAATACAAAGAAGCAGATGTTTGTAGGCTGCAGGCAACTCTCTATTTACTTTTAAACAGAATTTGAAACAACAAAACTATAAAAAGTGAAGAGGTGGTGCTTCTTGTAAAGTTTTCAGAGGACTGTTGGAATGTGTAGCTTATCTCAGTGGTTGCATCTTTGCTGTGTTCAGAATAATTACTATTTAAACTTTATTTTAAAAGATGCAATGCAAATGGATGTGAATTGGTCCTTACTTTCTTGGTTCTCCTGAACATTGTCTCAAAGAGCTCAGCAACTGTACTAATAGCTGTTCCCATCCAATTCTTGGCATGAAAAATTTTATTCATCTCCCTTTCAGTTTGTCTTTCTAAGCTGACTTACATGAAAAGCAGACTTGCTTTATTAATTTTTCGTGCTCTGAACTCCTTGTTGTGTTTTCACTGGCCTACTATGTACGTGTAGATCTTCAAAGTGTAACTTGGCATGGGTTGAATTTCAGTTTTGTGGCATATAGTTTGTGCCAGTGCAGACACTGGGTGTTCCTCCTTCTGTCTTTCAGGCAAAGGGCCAATCTATAGAGAACTGCTTTTTTGGCATTCAGGCTCCTCCCTGCTCAGTTTTTCAGCTTCCTGTAGGTAGGCAACAAGAGACTGATGGATGAGACTTCTCTAATTGCTTTTTCCTTCTTCCCTCTGGCCTCTAGACTTCCCATCAAGCAGAAAAAGTTGGGAAATAGTCAAAGTGGTATGAAAAAAAAGATAAATCTAGGCTTGAACTTTGTCAGTGCATAAAATACTATTGTCTTTAGAGACAACCTTTGTTTCTTGTAACATCTTTGTGCTTCTTGTCTCAGGCCACAGGTTACCTTTTATTTCTTGGAAGGGTACCCTTGATATCCTTGGGTTTTTCCCCCAAGCTGGATATTTTGGAACATAGTTCTGCATTATCTGCTCATTGTTCCAAACCTTACACAGCAAACTGTTCAATGATAAGGCATGCTAAAAATTGATTAGCTGCTGTAATGTATTGCACTGAATTCTATATGGAAACTAACAGCTACGAGTTAAGTGTGAGTGGTTTATGTGAGCAGTTAGAGATATCTGTGTAAGCAACTCCAAGGCTGCTGGTTTAGTTCTAGACTTGTGTGGATTGTTGTGACTTCAGGTTGTGCTGCAGAGAGGATGTTACATAAAGAACAAGTTCCTGAGGGCAGGAAAAGTGCAAACTTGTAAATTGTCAACTCTTGTGTCTTGTCTCTGCAGCAACTGATATGCCTGTGCAGGAATTCCTGCATTCTCAAGTGGTTTGACTCTGGAGGGCCAGAGAAATCTGGTTTCTGTCCCCTTCCCAACTTCTTGTGCTCATCTGAATTCAAGGTGATACCTCGATTCTGCCTGTGAATTTAGATAAGTCTGTTCAGCCCAGAACTGACACATTTTTATCACCTGAAAGATAGTAGTGGTGGGAGAAGGATGTGATAGAATTTTGTTTGGTTTCCTCTTTCTCATTGATATCTCTCCCTTCTTCAGTAACATTTTTCAACATGCTCATAAGTCACCTTCTTTATGTAATCATAAAGATATCAATAACTTTCAGAGTTCAGACTAGAAATAAAATCGATTTATCTGTTTTTATGTTAATAAAGCTGCTGGAATTGACTTTATTTGAGAAAGTGACTTTGACTGCTGGCAGCTCCCTTCTGCCCTGGGAAAAAACCACCCAGGATGTTCAAGCTGCATTGTGTGAATGTGGCATATTTCATTCTCTGAACAGAACTGCCCATAATCTGTAACATGAAACTCAATGATTTTTAGTATTTCTTTCTCAGTATTGTGCTTGGGTGTGTTTTGAAGAGAACTCTGAAAGACTGGATTTCTAGAGAAGAGCTACTGACGTGTCTGAGGACAAGCTTTTTCCCTTTCCTGTCTCTTTCTGGTGGAAAAGTTTGGTTGGAGTTTTGCTACTCCAAGTAAATTTCAGATTTTTGTTGAAGTTTTATCTGGAATTTACTTGTAAAACTTGATGCCTTAATTAAGATATTTATAATTTAGTGTTCATAATTGGAGAAAATATAACTTTCTCACCTCTGTGTTAGTAGGGGAGCGAATCCTAAAGTAGTAGCTAAAGCTAAGCTTTATATTTCTCAATTTACTTCTCAAAAATATTTTGGTTTTTAGCAAGGTTGTCTTACCTTTCAATTTCTGACCATAGCCTTAATAACAATTTTTATCTCTACTTACAACACATGCATTCTGCTTACTTCATTATTAACAATACCATTGTGAGGCCAGAAGCCTTAAATAAAATTGGCTTTTGTCTCCTACATGCACAGCACTAATGGCTCCCATTGTGATGTCTTTCTTGAGCCAAGGCAACTTGACTTTTTAAATTTGTATTTTTGTTTTTAAGTAAACGTTTAATAGATTTTTACCAATTAAAGTCGACATCTGTTTGGAGATCAGCAGCAATCAAAATCACTCCTGACTAAATCGTTGGCTCGTGATGTGTCTAAAATATTTCTGGAAGTTTCAGCTTCTTTTTGGCTGTTGCTAAGAGATGAATTTTCATTGACATGAGGGATGTGAGGACATGTCAGCATGCTACCAGTTGTTTTATAGGCAGTTAGCTCTGCCGCCTCGCAGATGGTTGGAAAAATTCTTGGTAGTGGGTAAATGTGTGCTGATTATCTCATTGAATTAAGGTAACCCTTTGTATTTCATTGAATCCTGCAGTCCAGGCACTGAGCAGCTGCTCTGCTCTTGAATTCTGGATTTAGTGAATACAAAGATTATGCTAAAGGGTATTTAGCCTTGTTCCAGGTACTCAGCGTTGGACCACTGTAAGATTTTTTTTATTTAAAAATTTATTTAGTGCTGCTTTAGTATTCAGGGCAATCCAATATGATGGTATCTTCAACATTTTGGCTAAACTGTATTTTCCATCTTGATTGTCACCACGTGCTCACTGATATTTTAAACCCTGGAAGTGGGTCAGAAAGATAGATTGCAAAGAAATGCTGGTTTTTTTTCCTCTCTCCTACTTTTCTTCAAGTCTTTATTCTTCCAGCTTTTCGTTTCACTGTTTTTCAGTTGTGTTTTGTTTTAGTGGAGTTGATTTGATGTTTATTTTTGTGTGTGTGTGTGTGTTTGGGTTGTTTTTTTTTTCTCCTACTGCAAGTCTGATGCTAGCTCATGTAGCAAATGTCACTTAAAACTACTTTATGATTTATTGACAAGATGTGCCTGAAAGCCAGTTAAAGCAATCTGTTGATTATAAAGTTCATAAATACATCTGCTTATCATGAATTACGCTCGTGAATGTGCACCTCATCTGTTGGGGGTGTATTTAAAGTTCACTGTCATGTTAAAGCCTGCTTGTAAACTTGTTTCCCCATCACTTTGAAAACAGATTAGTAGTCAGAATTAGATTTTTAATTGGTTTGGTTTTCTTATAAGCTGTTTTCAAGGCTTAAACAAAATATTTAGCTTCTAGAGTGATTTTGGAAGGGGATTGAAAAAGGAATTGGAGCATTCCCCAAGTGGAGCTTAAGTTATTTGAACTGAAGAAAACTGAAATGCTTCTGGATTCTTAGTGTATAAAGACTTTCCAAAAATAGTTAAGGTCTTCAGATCAATTTAGTTTTGTCCAGGAAAATTCAGTTCTGTAAGGATCTGAAAGGTGGGTTATTTTGAGAAAATGAAATGGATAAAATACAACTAAAATAAGATATTGTTGTAATAACCATCTATAAAGGGGAATACTTGTGGTGTATGGAAGGGGGCAAATAGTCCCTTCATTGTGATGGATTTAGGATTTAAGGCATCTTGTAGGGGACCACTTTCTCTAGGTGTTATGGTCTTTTGAGCCAGGTTAAGAAACAGATTAGAAGTAACTTGTTTTTGGCATTATGTTCCCCTTTACCAGGGTAAGAGGTGAAGACAAGGCTAAGCATTTTAAAGATCAACTTTAAGGTTACAATTTGGGGTGTTTTACTTGGTTGTGTGGTCGAGCAATCCCATTCACCTCGAGTCCTTTCTTTTGAGTAACTTTTAAATATTGTGAAATGCTACAGTTGGAGAAGAAAAACCCTGAGTTGTTAATGCTAAATTGAAGCAGTTTTCTTGGAAGGAGTTTCACCAGTGGGAGGTACTACAGGGAATTTTGTATGTTACCTTTTTACATCACTCTTTATTGAAAACAGGCCATTAGACTCTAAGGCCTGGTAAGACAAGGTAATTAAATTCTTAATTAGGGCTGGTATTAGCTGAGGTACAGTGACAGATGTTTTTATACAGGCAGAACAGCAACAGGAAAGCATGACTTTGAACTAAGACTGCAGCTATTGCTTGTAAAGAGCTCTGTGTGCATTTCTCCTCCTGCAAGGAATCTGTTGATGTGTTGACTTTCACATGGGAGTGAAAATAACCAATTTTGAGTTTTCAGTGAAGTTTTACAAGGAGATGTTTATATTTGTGCTTATATTCACAAAACAAGAAGTACTTATTTTACAAAAATACTTTTTTTTTTTTTTTAAGTAGATCTTTTGAATTCCCTCACAGGTCTGTTGGATAAAGGTTATACTTGCTGTCAGCAGTTATTGCCAAAGGAGACATGTCTGGTATTTACACTTTATGCCTGGCTTTCTGTTCCTTAAATCTGAGGTGATAAATGAGGCCCAGATACTGTGTCCAGATGGTTAGGTTTTGTTCTTTAGGTTTGTGGCTACTTCGGGCTAAATAGCACTCACTGCTTTGTACAGACTTTCCTAAACTTTTCTCAGGAGGGGACCCTGACTGATAAGATCTTTACAGGGGTTTTGTGGTTTCACTGCTTATAATTAGGGGAAGGAAAAAGCCGACTATGATGTGAGTTTGCCATTGTGGTGTAGGACACAGAAGAGCTCATGCTGTTTCCTGTCATGTCATAATCCTTATTGGGCTCTTTTGTGGAGTTAAAACACTTCATGTTAGCTTATAATAATTTAGAGGAAATGGGAAACATGCATTTTTATCTGCTAAAGGAGGAGGGGAGGAAATCCTCCTTTCTCACCTTTCTATTTCACTGCTAGTAGCTTCTCCCACCCACCTGCCTTCCACCATCACTTCAGGTTAAAAACCAGCTGGCTGCTTGTATTTCTTGACTAGAATTAGCTATAAAATACAGGCTTAAGTTTCCAAAGCCTTGGGAAGGGACTGATGTGAGTTCCATCTGTGCTATGTTGTGCCACAGGGTCTGCAGTGGCAGCAGCACAGGTGAAGCTTTAGAATCAGGCTGTTTCATGTGTTAGCTCAAGAGCTCAAGCATTTATAGATGGATTAAAATAATCTTTCTTTGATCGTGTGTTATAACACTGGATTAAATTGTGACTTAGTTAAATAGCTAATCCTTTAGAGTAGAATCAAGAGTGAAAATGAGTGCAGTGAAGGTGGTTTTTTTTTTTTTTTTTG
>VZTY01028318.1:14206-28805 GCA_013400935.1 Turnix velox
TTTTTGAGAGCCTTAGTTCTTCTGATTCAGAAGAAGAATCTGTCTGGGAGGTCATGCAGATGTTTTATTTGAAGGTGGAGAGGCTTTTACCTAAATTAAAGGGGAGGGCTGCTCTGCAAACAAACAAAAATAAAATGGAATTTTGTTAACAGAACATTACTCAGGATTGAGTAGCCTGATTTATCTGGCAGAAGCACTTCTGTGGTATTGTAGTGTTTTCTGTTTAACTTCTGAAATAATTTACCCAATTTAAAAAGATAACTCTTCACCAGGATAATTTTCTTTTGTCACCTGTCACTGATGGGCACCTACCTGTGAAAAACCTCTGGAGAAATTTGGCTAGTATCTTAGCCTTGGTGTGAAGTACCTCCTTTCTGGAGGAAAATAGTCCTGAGTTTTCTGTGTTACAAGTGCATTAGAAGTGCAACAACTGAGAGGTTGTATCTTTTGTTTTCTAAGAAGAAGCAATTTTGTTGCCTTTGTTGCTCTCTGTTGGTCTTTTATTGGACTTTTGTTTTGTTTTGCATTTTTTTCCTGGTAATACAAAGTAAGGTACTCTAAATTATCTGAAATCCCAAGCCATCATGAATATGTCTGATATGAAAACAGTGCTATAACACTAAAAGTCCATAATAAAAAGCTGTATAAAAACTCAGCAGCTATAAAATAAAGGGCAGAATTGGTGGAGGAGATGGAGAAATACTGCTTACTATAAAAGATGTCTTCTGTGCATATGCACAACAGTATAGGAACTGTAAGGTTTTGGAAAGCATGCTTTCCTCATTGATCTTTGTAGGGTTACTGCCAAGTGCATTTGCAGGCTGTTGAATGCTGTCTTTTCTACAACTCTTAGCCCTTTGATGGTCTGGAGACCATTAATGATGTCTTTTGAGGGCCAATGGGAAAGGGCTTCTTGGCTTTCAGCCTTGGGGAGCCTTTATGCTAAACAAAATGCATGGGTATTTTCTCAGATCTTATTCTTAGAGATGAAGGTTTTGCAGAATTAAATGAAAACATGGCTTTCTTATGACTATTTGAAATGAAATAAGTATTCATCTTCCATTGTCTTATGTGTCTCTGCTGCAGGGGTTTGCAATTTCAAGTTGTTTAGGCAGAAGAAATTCTGAAAAAACCTAGAATGCATATTCACAGAAGGATTTTGGAGGATTTAGTGAGTTGGTTTGAGTCCACCTCCTGCTTCTTGTTAGTCCAGGAGGACATGTCACTGCTGAACCTGCAGAGCTTCTGTGTCTGTATGTCCTGTTCTCTGCTGCAATCAGAAGTAAATGTATTTATTTCTAGTAGCAGAGGTGAATGAATCTTGAGCTGCTTTTCAGTCTCTAAGTAATGAGTCTAATCTATTGCAGTAAAAGCTCGACCAGTCAATGAGTGTGGTACTTTAAGTAATTCTGTGGTTTAAATCTAATTACTGTACAGTGCTTTTTAAATCAAACTTCTGCTGGCTGCAGGGTAAAGCATCTTAAGCCTTGTCAACCTTAAACTGTGCATTATGTGGTATTATTTTAAGAGTGATAACTGTGATTGTGTCTCATGCAATGTGTTCTGTATTTACAAGAGAAGAATTGCAGCTGCTGAAGTTGGTCAATTATATAGGAAATAAGGGGATCGACTGTACTGAGATGCCAGAAAATAATTGAGTGTGTAAATGAGAGCCAGACTCATTAGTCTGTGACATCATACAGTGAATGCAAGGTTTTAATGATAAACTAGGTACTAATTATGAAGCTTTTTCTGTGCTACAAATGAGCTAATTTATAAACTGCCAGCACCTGAAGAAGGAAATCTCTCAGGGCCAGAAGCTTGTGTATTATAACATATTTATTGGTTTGATAAAAGCTGTATTGCATTATCTGTCCAATTTAACCAGGAAGTGTTTTTTCTAAGAGTTTAACTGTAAATCTCAAGAGGAGAAAACCGTAGGAGTGTGATTTTTCCATTCTAATGCTGCTTAACTGTAGTGATTCAGGAATTGATGCAAATAACTATTTTAAACAGTTTCTAGGGAAGAGATTTTTTTTTTCCCTTCTCAGAAGTGGTTTCTGTATGCCTTGGGGTACTCTATTTTTACATATATCTTGTATTCTTACGTAAATGCATATTTGTACACATATAAATGTTTTATTTGTTTCACCCTTGTTTATACAGTGATTTACTAATCTTTGTGTCTTGGGAGGACTGACAGATTTTGATTTTAATGATAGAAAAATAGAGCTCAAGATTCAGGGAGGATGGAAGGGGGAAACTTGCAGGGATAGGAAGAACAGTGACAGAAGAAAATACTTTGTCTACTGTAAACGTAGTAATTGTGACATTCATTGTTGAGAGCCTCTTCATTTTTCTGCAGGTACTGGCAGACATTCAGAAGTGTCAGTGGTTTTCACTTGGCTTTTTGAGTTAGTTGAGTCACTTGGTGATAGCTGCAGAATAACAGGAGCAAAAGATGCATTTATCAACCTTTAATTCTCCATAAAGCTTAGAGTGGTATAGTTTTGTGACTCCAAATTCTGATAAAAAGATCAATTGTAGCATTGTCTTGGGAAGATAAAGACTTAAACATTTTAGTTTCTCTGGATTGCGAAATTGCATTGTAGATTTGACCTATCTGAAGTGGATGATGTGTGTTCACTTTGAGAAAATATCAGCAGGTCTATCAGTTTACTTATAGTCTCGTCTAGGATTTTGCTCTAGTTCTTACCCAGGAGCATGAAGTGTCTTCACTTCTAAACCCAACCAGAGCAGAAATATAAATGTGTGTGGAAGTGATTAATGTTTTGCTCTCAATTTACTGCCTATAGCTTTAGGCACATTCTTGGTGTAACTAGCTGTTTTTGCCAGAGGTTTTCATACTGCATTGTGCAGGCATTTGGGCTCATGAGGTGATGTAGAGTGAGCATTATATCCTGTCCTGGAAGAGCTTTGGAAAAGACCTCAAGCTGGAGACATGTCCAGGCTGCTGAGCAGTTCATTGTGACCTGGCAGCTACCTACAGAGCTGTGACTGCTGTCACCTTTTGCATGCTTGCTGCTGCTTTTGAATTGGTGTAGTGAGGACTGCTGCTACAGTTATGCTAGTTGAATCTGTCACTTCTGTGCAGTTAAGTGACCCTACACGAGTTTCCCCAGCCCATGGATGTGATGTCTCTCTCAAACTGCCTCTTCACAAGCCACCTGTTGCTCCTCTTGAATTTCCAGGCCAACTTGGTGTGGAAGCCACAATGCTGAACCACATCTGTGTTAGGAGAATTGAACACAGCCCTCAAAACAGGAAGCTGGGGGATTGCCATAATAGCCCAGTCTTCCAGGCACTTTATTTTGGTGAAATTCCTTCTGTTTGTCCATGTGAGTTTCTGTGGTCAGTGAGAGGAGAGCATCTGTGTGCCTCAAGAAAGTATACTGAAAGCAAATAGACCATTAATGTTGGGTTTTGCTCAGATCAAATACAAGTGTCTTTGTTATATTGTGTGTTAATGGACTTGGGTTATTTGGGTTACTTAGAATGCACAATTGTTTTAAAGGAAATGAATTTTTTTTTCTTTTTTACTTTGTTCAAATACACCAAGCTTAATTGGAAGGCAGTTTGAACTGGATCTGGTTTAATGAGCTTCGCTTCTATCAAACTCACTGCTTTAAACCCAACAACAAATAAAGTGAATTAAAGACCAAATTATTTCAATATAGATGTGCATTGAGCCAGAGTGTTATAATGATTAATTTCCTCAAGTGTTCAATTCCCACTAGGTTTCTGTGTCAACAGCCAAAAAGGAATTTATTGACTTTACATTTAGCATAGTTTGGTCTAGTTGATTATATTATTCAAGTGTGAATTTGTGGGTGGTGGAGGACTGTGTTGTATCGGAATTTTATTTTGTCTGAAGCAAATTGTCTCATGCCTTGTTAACTACCAGTGCTTAAAATGTTAGTTCTGACTCTTGGAATAGAAGCTGGGGCACTCAGAAGTGTTTTTAGTGGGTTTCTCCTATTTGTTCTGTAAGAACATCTGTATTCAAGCACCATTTCCCCCTACCCTAAGAGAATGGTGGTAAGACTTTATAGTGAAATTGCTACAAAGCATTCAAACCTAGTATTATTTTAAAAAGAAGTATTTTATTTTACCAGTAGTAAGATCTTTAAGGCCACTTTCATTGTGCACAAATTTACAGATCATTTTCTCATCTGGGATAAGAACAGTTTAGACATGAAACACTTCCCATGGCTTCCCTTTCCTAGTCCTATCCCACATCTGTTCCTCTTAATAGATTGCTTTCATTTGCCCCTGTGTATTTTATGGATTGCAGTCAGGAAACATGATTTGACTAATGTCTGCTGTCTCATGCACAGATAATGCTAGAAGGAGTATCTGGTTTTTTGGGTCATGCTTTAAAGGGCAGCAGATGCCATGTGGAATAGTTAATACAGTGTATGTATCATTGTCAAAGAAGTTATATCCTCAAGCACGTTCCCTTCTCCCTTACCCTAACGTGTCATCAAAGTATCATTAGAAATGATAGGTGTTGAAATAGATGATCCCCATAGACCTTTTAATCTTTCAATTAAAAATTAAGCTGAGCAAAATTGTTTTTTTTTTTAAAAAAAAAAAAAAGGAAAGGCAGCTGTCTAGTTGGACATGACAGCCCCTCCAGTTTGAAAAGTAATTACAGCATGATCAAACTTTCTGTTCCATGTCTGTTATCAAGTTATCTATCAAAGAAAATGAGATGAGTGATTAAAAGGTTCTGATCAAAGGCAACCGATTTAGCTTCACTGGAGGCTCCCATCTTTTAATTTAAAATGTATCTGTGTCTAACTGATTACCTCTCACATTTGTAAAGAAATATTGACATTCTGCTGAAGTATGCAATGACCTCACTTCTGGCTGAGTTGTGTAGGCTTCACTGCAGGCACTCTGAGAGCATTGATATTCCTGTAACCTTTTGAGGCAAGCTATGTGTTTAGTGTATTAATGAGCTGGTTGAAGTGATGTACAGTAATTTCATCCTTGGGTAAAAACAGATGTGAAAGATTCCGTTTTAATATTTAATCAAGCTCAAACCCTCTGTTGGCTTGTTTAAGTTGACCTGACAGCATTATACCTGGAAACACTTTGAATTAAACCCTGAGTGCTTGACCTTGTTCAAACAGTTGTAATTTAATAAGGCTGCTGTCTTTGTGGAGATAGCAGGGCTAATGGGTAAATCCTTTCTTGGCCAGGATTGCTTTTTATTGCAGTGGAAAAACTTCCTATCTGCTTTTAAAAAAGATTTTAAGCAGATGAAGTCACCAAAATCAAATAAATAGCTAAAGAAGTTTTGTGTGATGGTTACTAGCCCTAGATTACAGTTAAAGAAGAGATTCAGAAGATGCTTTCTTCAAACATTCCTCGTGACAGCTTCCTGGCAATAGCTTTGCTGGAACTCATCTCCTGCCAGAAATTTTTCTTAAGGTTAGGAAGGAATTTCTCTAGTGGTATGTGTTGGTTTGGCCTCACTATGGTCAATAGAGCTTGCCTCAATTAAAGGCAAAGGGGATGCTTTCTTTTATTTCCTACTTGGGCCTTCAAAAATTGTTTCTAAACTTTGGCATGTTTCCCAAAATCGTGGGACCCAGCAAAGTGCTTGAATGCTGATGAACAAATGTTGCTTCATTGGTTAATCTTTTGTGAAAGGAGGTGGGAACCAGTGGGCATCAGAGTAGGCTTCAGCATGGTATCTGGGTATGTAGAAGAACCAGGCTGTGTAATACTGAGGCAGATAATGAAACAGAGGAGTTAAGTCTTTGTGCTGCTAAATGTGATGAAAATATACTGAAAAAGTGATAATTTTCTCAGGAAAATATGGTAATTTTTACAAAGGACTTGGACCTTTATGGCAGTTTTAATTTAGACTGTGGAGAGATGCTCTGTAGTTTGTGTGCATGTGTGTTTCCTCACCCCCTGTGTCTTTTGATTTGCTTAGACTTACAGACTTCCTTGTTTATTTTTAAGATGTACCTTACAATGTTCTCAAATCACTTAAAAAAACAAAACAAATCTGTGGACAGCCTGAGTAAAACTGAAGACAGATTACAGGTGCGGGTTGAGCATTACCTACATGACTATGATTTGGATAGAAAAGAAAGGAGACCTATAACAGGGAACTGACAGTTAACAAGGAAAATAGAAGAAATGCAGAAACTTAGATGTTTATATCGTTAGGATCTATATCCTTCTAATTCCATGTGTCTTTACAAAGGCTTAATAAAACTGTGTCAGACTTCTTAAAGACTGGCTAGGCAGAACTATGCTCTTACTTAAATTTGCCATCAGATCTGTTTGGCAGTTTGACTGACCTGGGTTAAGAATGGGTTTTATTTATTTTAAGGACTATGTATTTTTAAGTAGCAATAGTAAAAAAATAATTTGAAATAACTTTCACCATGAAATATAGAAACACTTGATTGTGCTACTCTATTGTTTTGAAATACCTTATGATTGTCACTAAAAGTATTAGTATAGTCGGGGACTGTATATATTCACAGAACCATGTGTTGTAACAAATGTGCCTCACAATGCCAAATGAAACTATCATTCATTAAAACTTCTTTTTCTTACTCTAGCAAAGCATGACTTTTGTTCTCAGGTTCAGTAAGGTAGTTCCAGTTTATGGGACATTGTTACAGCTTTCTTTATATTCCTGGGATGCAGCTGATAATTATGATAATATATGGTTGCAGGCATGTGACACTTCTGCTTTAGAATGGATCAGGCAAAGCTTGACCACAGAACCATAGAATGGTTTTGATTGGAAGGGACCTTCAAGATCATCTAGTTCCAACCCCCCTGCCACAGGCAGGAACACCTCCCACCACACCAGGTTGCTCAAAGCATCATCCATTCTGGCCTTTAACATCTCCATGGGTTGAGGGGGCATCCACAACCTCTCTGGGCGTTATAAGGTATTATATCAGTAGTGATTGATACCCCAGATTGGGTTCAGCATCTTCTGATTTCTTCCATCATCAGCCTTTTCAAAGGCACTGCAAGGAAATGGCTGTTCAGAGTTCTGCTGAACCTCACTGAAGCTCAGCTAGTTGTGGGTGGTCTCTGGCTTCTGTGGGCGAAGAAAAGAAAACAAATGTGAAATAAGTGTTCTTTCATCTTCTACTTACTTTATTGACACCTTGTGTTCAGGGATTTGAACTGCTTCTGTGGTCTGAGAGCTTGATAATGATTTGTCAGTCATGAGTTTGCTTCTCTGATCTGTCATCACTGTTGTTTTGTGCAGGAGCCTGCTGCTTCTAAGGCTCATGTTTCTACTAAAGCTCCATGGTCGTTAGGACACCAGCGATAGGAAGTGGCTGTCAACTCAATTGGTATTGGGATCCTCTGGCAAGACCTTGGCTTCAGTTTCAGTCTGCTTTTGTGGATCTTTAGATTATGTTTTGGCTGTTGAAATGTCAGCTGAGGGTATTTTGACTGTTTATTGTTTGGGTTCAGCCTAGAAGACTGATGATGTGTGTTGCTCTTCATCTTCAGCTAGCTCTTTGAAGTATGGCTCAAGCCCTTGACTATGAGAGGTTGTCTTGGCTCCTTGGTGGCTTATGTAAAAGACAGGGAGTATCTGTTGCATTCTCCATTAAGTTCATTTTAGACTTAATTGGGTTAATTCTTATGATCTTACAAGTTTCAACAGAGTCTGGGTGTTGATTTCCTGTGGCGCAGGGAATTCATGGAAGTGTTACCCTTCAATGCAGTCATCCTTGTTTTGAAATTTTTTTTAAGACTCATCTGATGAAGACATTTGAGGAAATTCTATGGGCTGTATTTGTTGTGCAGGCTAAAAATATCGTGGTCCTTCTCTCAGGGCTGTTACAGTGTGGAACCACAGCAAGCTGGTGGGTTCTTTCAGCTGTCTTGCTTCCTCTGTAGGACCTTGCAGGTGGCTGCTGTTAATTGCTGCTTCACTCATAGAGACAAGCCTGGCTGCTGTTTAAATCCAAGATACAGAAGTAGGATGTGCTTTTGGCAGGTGTATTGTGTTGCAGTTTATTTTGCTAATAGAAAGAGAGAGGCTTAAATTCAGGTTTCCTTCATTTTAATGTGATGGAACCAGCAGCTGCCTTGCCCAGTCCCTGAGCGATGGAGGAGGTTAGTTTTAAGATCTATTCTGTCTCTTATAAATTCATGTCTCAAGACTTTTCAAACTACTTGGTGATTTTTTTGAATATAACAGAAGGGGGAACACAGACTTCCTTCTGTCAAAACAGTCTCATTAAGGTATTAAATGTTTCCTTGGAAGCTAGATGTGTGAATAGTCTGGGTTCCTGTGAAAGCCTAAGAAGCATCCAGGCCACATCTTGTATGCCTTTGAAGTATATGAATGCTGCTATGTACTTCCTTTATCCTGTCCTTACTAAAAACTATATAAACTGCTCTTAAAAACTGACAGCTTGCTAATTCTGGGTGTAGCTGGGCTGGAGGACAATTTTATACTTGAACATCCTGAGTTTTAACTTCTGTAAAATTGTTTTAAAATGCTGCCCTGTGAAAATAGGGAGAAAAAAATAATAATTTCACTGTTGCTGCAGATTTAGCTTTGTTTAAATGGGAGGATTCTTTGCATCTTTGAGCAGTGCTGGTTTCTTTGGAAATATATCCACCTAGTGTGTACTGGTGTTAGTGGAGATGCTTAGGATGAAGCTGACCCAGTAAAAAGGGGAAGAATTATTTGAATTGGTATTTCCATTTCTTGCTGATTTATTTTCTGCTTTTGTACATTGGGGAAAAAAAAGTTGTATTTCCAATGTAGCTGCAGACAATGTGAGTCAGATGAAGTTTTACCTGTCTCAGTGAAGTTCAACTTAATGACTGGTTTCTAACAGTTAGATTATACTTTTCAGCTTGTCCATTTCTGATAAAGGAGGTAGTCAGTCCAACAGATGTTGTACTAGATGTGGCAGATGTCCCATCTTGTAATGCTGGAAACCCAGGGAAAATAGAGGAGAAGAAGGAAGAATGTTAGGGATGTGACTGAACAAGAGGGATGTAGTTGGAGAATTTGAAGATGAGGAGCTGGTGAAAGAAATACAAGGTAATTCAGTGAGAAACCAAATTTCACTGGATGTATTGTGCTGGGAAATGAGCTGTTTGTAAAGGTCTAAAACTATAGGTTAAGTTAACTTTCTTATTGTGAAATGAAAATCTCATGAGTTTAAGGCCATGAAACATAGCTTAAGAAAAAAAAAAGAGGAAAGCTGTGAGTGTTGTTTTACTTTTTTTTATAGCAGCAGATGCAGATTTCATCTTGTTTAAACAAAGGATGTGCGTATTTTGTCCCATAGCACAGGCTGTGGAATTAGCCAGGAGAGCCAGACATACTAAGGAAAAATACTTCCATGGCTTTGGGGTGATGTCTCGGCCCTTTCTGTCCTCTCCCATCCTGTTCCCATTACAAAATGCTGATTTAAAGGAACAGTTTTCCATTTGTGTACCTTAACAGGAGATGTGAACTGCTTAATTTTAATCACTAAAAACGATCCAGGAGTCAAATGTAAGCTTTCCTCTTCTTGTGGCTGTTGACAAACTGAACACAAAATATGCAGCCCAGTGGATTTTGCTGTGGTTACACTGTTTGGCATGTATTCTTAAGAGATTACCCCTGGAATCTCTTGTATATACAACCCTCCTATCCTCTTAGACCTTGTGTAACATAAGTACAAAACATGATTGCTGGATGAAAAGTGTACACTGAACTTTGATGTGCAGAGCCCTCCAGAAGTTGGGGAGCTGTAAAAAGTGCAGTATGCTTTCTAGTGTATTGAATGAAAAAAAAAATTAAAAGCTTATTTAGTGCAAAGCACTTTGTTGTGAGCTTTTTTTCAATTTACTTTGCCCTCCTGAAAAATAAACCCATGCATATGTAATTAAATCAGGAATCGCACTGGGCTGTTTTCCTCGGTAGGAGGTACAAGGAGTTTTACAACTTGTTTTGTCGTGGCTGGAGCTTTATTTTCTGAAGGTGCAAGCAATTAGTGGTGTTGATTTAGCTGTGTGGCTGGGTATCAATACCCTGCCCTGTGCCTGCAGAGTGATCAGTGTCACATTGAGTGCTGCGTGGTCGGATCTGACATGGCTCTGTAACACCAAGCCCAGGGGGGACGAGCAGCAGGAGCAGCAGTTTGCTTTTGACAGCAGAATGTCCTTGTTGCTATTGATTGTGCTGTTCAGCCAAGTGAAAAAGCATTGATCCAGCTTTAAACTGGTAGTTATATGATAATCCTGGAGATGAATGAGTATCAAGTGAAGTATTACTAGGAGGAAAGGGCATGGGAGGGGGGGAATCCGATACTTTTTTTTGTGTAGCTAATAATAGGCTAATGATGCTTTAAAAATAGATGTTTTATTATATAGATCTGCACTAAATTAAATGCAACTAGTAAATATGAAACAGATCTTTTCTGCACAACAGATGTAAATAGTGGTTAACAGACATATGTCTCCTCTCTCTTATCCCCCAAATAGTTGTTCTCTGTGTGTGTATGTGTGTAGTCTGGGAGGGGGAGCAAGATAAGTGATGCTGCTATCTTCACTGCTGATGGCAGATGAGGATTTCCTCTCCCATTATTTTGGTGTCTCATTGGTGATTGTTTGCCACTGAACTATTCTGAAACAATTAATTGCCACTGGCAATTAATTCATGCTTAAGTCTCATCTCCCTGTCCCTGTTTTGTTCCCTTCTTACAGCTAAAGCAATCTTTTTCTTTATGAAACTTTTCTCCCTTTCTTTCTTCGCCCTGAAATGAAGAATCTTCAAATAATGGTTGAAAGAATGTTAAGTTTGAGATTACTCTTATTGACTCTCAGGTCTGATGAGGCTAAGGTGGATGAATTAGTTGGCTTTGCTGCTGTGTTTTCTGGGGTTTGAATCTGCTTTGACTTTTGCACTCTTTTTCTTGCTTAAGGAGTGGGATGGGGATCCTGAATATGCAATAGGAGGACCCATTTGTGTTTTATCAATTAAGGGGAGGATTAAATGCTACTGTTCTATTCCTTCACCTGAGTTTTGGTGAATGGCTACACCTCTGCATTCCTGGCCACCTGAGTGCTGCTGGTGCTTCTTCACTCTGCAATCCAACCTGATTTAGCTTAAAGAGGGTTGACAGCATCTCAAAAGGTTGTGCTTGCAGCTCTGGGGTTTTGATTCCTTGTTACCACTCCACCTCACAAGTTTATAGGATTGTGGTACTAGGGGGTAGGATTAAGTGGCTTGCTTTTTGTTGCACTGTGTACTGTGTTCTTATTTTCTACCTAAATAAAGAAACAGTTGCATGCGCTTCTATAAAGACAGCATGGGAAGATCCCCCTGGAGACCTTAATTTCTTTGTTCAGTGTGGTCCACAGAGCCTTCTCCAACAAAATGTGCCAACTGTAATTTACACTATGAAATCATATTGGCAGAACAGACTGCAGGTCAGGCTTTCAGAAGTGCTGAAACCCATCTTCCTTCCTTGTCTGTTTTTAGTTTTCCCATCCCCCTAAAAGATTTGTCTGTGTTTGCATTTGACACCATCCCTTCCTTTGTGTTGTGCAAAGATTATTTATCCATTTATATTGGCAAAGCATCCTCTGCCAATAATCAGGCATTCTTTGATTAAAACCATACTTCTACTGTGGGTCTTGTGTCTTTTCCTGACCAGTAAGCCTTTTATGAATTATAAGTAATACATAAACAAAAGGTAATGATAGCTTATTAGTCCTAATGCCCATTTTATTTCTTTAAATACGTTACCTCTTCCAGGAAGAGGTGTAACAACAGATAAGACCTTTTCCAAATGGGGATTTACTTGATACTTTATACTTGATTATACTTGATTTTCTTGATACTGTTCTGCTTTTCTCTTTGTTGTGCTTCTGAGTGAGTGGATCACAATTATTTTAAGAGCTTCTTCATTTTCAGCTATTACTTAAAGATACATCCAAGAGACATTTTAGTAGTGGCTTGTTCTTGGGAGTGTTGCATTTGTGTTAATCTTTGGTGTTTCATACAGAAGCTGGTGGTGCAAATTTTTAGAGAGATGGAAATGATTTCAGTGTTACTGCTGTTCCATGGTGCATTCTCTCACTGTTTTTATCTTGATGTTTTTGCTGTTTTTTTCCCAACTAGCAGCTCTAGCAGTCTTTCAGGAAGGTTAATGTTGACAAGGAAACCACCTCTCCCCACCAGCTCCCTCCTGCAACATTCATTATGCTGGAGTTTGCTGCTGAAGCAGGATCATTTGCTGATCTTGTCTTATATTTACCCTTCAGCCTTGCTTTATCCACTTCTTGCGATCAGATGATTATGTACTTAATTGAGAAGCTAGAAGTGGCAAATCAGTTCAAGTGCTTGGCTGTAGTTGTTGTCCTCAGCATCAAAATTGTGATGATACTGCAACAGAACCTGCTTGTATCACTTGTCTCCTTACTTGTCTTACATGTAGAATTTAAGTGTATGCACCTGCACTCACATTTTCCCCTCTACCTCCTTGTTAGTTTGGATATAAACCAGTTCTCTTGCCCATGTTGTGTATTTTGCTGCTCTGATGCCAGTAGTTGTGTGCCAGGAGTTTACAGAGACCTTACATTTCATCAATGAGGTGTAAATTAAGCCAATGCATCCACAGAATTTGTTCAGCTGTTTTATTTGTGGCAACATTAAGTGTTGTAACTTTGGACTTGTGATAAAATTGGTGGAGACAGGCAGCAGTTTTAAGTTTGTTGCTCTGGCCTGCAGAGCTACAAGTGAGAGATTTTTGGGGAAGAAATAAGCTTAAAAACCATTTAGGAGGCAAACCAATGTACACGTGATGTTCTTGAAACTCCTTTTTGTAGTTTGCCTCTTAGAGAAGAGGTGAGTGGACCATTTAGATGAAATCCTGATATGCCTGTGGTTTAAAACATACTTTATGCATACTTTTCCCCCTCCTTCATGTATAATTTGGGGGATAATTACCCCTGCCAACCACGGCATGTTGACTTTCTACGTGCAGAACAGAAAATATGCCCAGCTATGTGTATGTATTCAGCCCCAGCTCAAAGGGTTGGGTTAGATCTCTGAGTTGCTCTCTCTGATGTTACTTAAGTATTGCTATAAGAGGGAAGTTCTATCAGCAGCACTTTCTTCTAATCTTTATTTTTAGGTGATTTGTGGTTTTTTATGTTTGTGTGGTGAGTTTTGGTGTTTGTAGGTATTTTTTTCTTTTTTAAACACTGTTATCAGCCTCCTGAGGGAGTTAAATTGCAGGTCCAAACCAGAAGCTGATCTTTTCACTGAATTAGCAGCTGTTTCTAGCTGGTTTTCAGTTTAAAACTGAGTATTTAAGAAAATATCTGTTTTATCTGTTTAGTTTTCAGGTTTTTTTTCTTCTGTCATCCATAAGATGACATTTCATATTGTGAATGCATGAAAGATCTTATTATTGAAGTTGATGTTTAGGGAATGTTACAGTGTAATTTCTTTCCCTTGGGCTTCTGTGAGAGAGATGATGTTAGGAAACACTTACAGAATCATGCTATTAACAGCAAATTTGGCTTATAGCTTTCTATTTCCTGCAGTGGCTTCTGCTACAGAGATGTTCTTTGCCTTTATTTTTCATATGGCAAGGAGGGTAGAATACAATGTGTAACAAATTTTGAAGTTCTCATCACTTTCAGCTTTGAATAGTGAACCTTTCTTAAATGAGTAACTATCAAGCTTGTAATTGTGTGCTCATGTGTCACAGGCTGATACAGAATTTAAAGGGAGACCTTTTGAGAGCTACTTGCTCTGCCATTAGGAATTCCTGATTCTTTTGGAGTGAGATGAGCTATTTTGGTGTGTGTTCTTACTGTGCTGTCACTGGGAAGGAAAAAAAGAGGGACTGTTGATTCTTCTATGAAAGAAGAAGCTAGAAAGACTGCAGCAATGATGATGTTCTTCCTGAGTGCATTTTATCTGTCTTTTTATTGATTCACCAATGGACAAGAGCAGAAGGGAAGAGAGAGAGAGTTGTGTTTAGTAGTCAGTAGCAGCAGATCTACAACCTGTGGATTTCCCCAGCAGAAGGAAGGGGGTTCCTGTTGTGAGGAGTTTATTATGTAGCAGAGAAATTGCTAGGGAACCTGTGTTACCAGAAGCTCATTAATTTTCCCTAACAGCAGCAGTGATAGCTATTATCTTAGCAATATCTTACGAGTGCAAATTTGTTTTCTCAGGTATAATGAAACTTGAAAAACGTTTAAAGAGAATAGACTCTGTGAGACAGAGTCATAAACTACTTACAGCTTGACTTGTCTTTCAAGACTTGACTTGATTTCAGAATGCATTACTTTGTTCCTTAGTATGCTCTATGTGGTCTTCCTAAATTAACTCAGTCTAAATTATCTGAGAGTTAAGTGTTCTGTTAAGAAAATAGTATTTGTTGTGATGCAGGAAGTTGTTGTCCTTTCAGCCTGCTTTTAGCTCATGTGTACAAGTTGTGGAGCTCCTGTTGGAGTGTGTGGGATCTTGACAGAGGTTGTGTGAAGACTTCAAGTCTCCCAGCCTGCCCCAAGTATGGTGTCCTTCTCTCTGCCTAGTCAAATATAC
>VZTY01028325.1:993-25186 GCA_013400935.1 Turnix velox
TTAGCTTTCCTAACCTGATCCCTGGCTACTCGGACAACCTCTTTGTACACCTCCCAGTTAACCCTCTCAACCTTCCACTTCTGATACATTTTCTTTTTCCATCTAAGCATGTCCAGAAGCTCCTTGCTAATCCATGGAGGCCTCCTGGCATTCTTGCCCATCTTCTTCCTCCTTGGGATGCACAGCTCTTGGGCTTGGAGGAGTTGGTCCTTGAACACTGCCCAGCTGTCTTGGGCCCCTCTTCCTTCCAGGACTGTCTCCCATGGAACCTTGCCTACAAGATCCCTCAACAGGTCAAAGTCTGATCGGTTGAACTCCAGAGTAGTGAGCTTGCTGTGCCCCTTCTTGGAAGCTCTGTGGATTATAAACTCCACCATTTCGTGGTAACTGCATCCAAGGCTGCCCTTGACCACCACGTCACTCACTAGGCCCTCATCATTGTTGAGAACAAAGTCCAGCATGCTTCTGCATCTTGTAGGTTCCTGTACTTTTTGGAAGATGAAGTTGTCATCAATGCATTCCAGGAACCTCTTTGCTGGTGCCTTGCCCTGTTTTCCCTCCAACAGATGTCAGGATAGTTGAAGTCACCCATGAGGACCGTGGCTTGAGAACATGAAGCTGTTTCTAGCTGTTGGTAAAGGGCTTCATCCACTTTTTCACTGTGGTCAGGTGGTCTGTAACAGACTCCCACTACAACCTCTTCCTTCACTACCTTCCCTCGGGGACCTTTTTCCAAGGGTCTAAGGTCTCTTTGTATAGAAGAATAGCAGCTAATAACTCTTTTCTTAAAATTTTGCTTCAAGTCTTCAAGAAACTCTTCAAGAAACTCTTATTTACTTTTTGCAAGCAAGAGGCAGAAAGTAAGGTAGCTTGGCAAAATTTCTCAGATATCATATAACTGTAATAGTTAATCTATTCCATGCTTACATCTGATTGTTTTGTTACAACAATGCAACTAATATTACATTTAATATCTTTTAGGGAATCACTACTTTTCTGTATCATGGTAACAGCCACCTAACTCTTCCTTAGACAGTGCTTCTTTTTCCTGTTTCAGTCAGTTCTTACTTGGACATAATATCCAGACCCTCTTAAAATTGTGAACTTGTTTCAGCATCCATTCTTGCCTCTAGTGGTTGTTTTTCTAAGGCATGAACCCTATTAAATGTCACCTCTTTTAGCTGCTTTTATAGGATAGAAATCAAATGCCTAAATTCAAAATTAACATTAACTTGGAATACCATCTGCTGTATCTTACATTAAGATCACTTATGCTGAGCCTAATGATGCAAATTCTGATTTTAGATTGCTGCCTTCTTTCCAGAAAAAAGGAAATGTACTGGAGGTTCAAGTCAATAAAAGCAAATATTCACATGATTTGAAAAAAATCTCAGCAAAGCTAAGGGGTATGCAGCAAGTGATATGTACAGATAAAGGAAATTCTATCACTTAGGGAGGAATAGCTCCTAACTGTTACACAGTAGTCTGTAACTACTGCCTTAGGCCAATGCTTAGTAATAAATCCTAACTGCAGCTGTTGACATTGTTGGATTTCCATGTAATTTCTTAATGGCACCAAGGGATTTATACATATTTTATGTTCCTAATTTAAGTTTATACACTGGATCAAAATAGGGTTTTATTTACAATTCTACCCACAATTTGCTCTTGACCTTAAAATGAGCCATGGTGTGTTTGCAGACATATCTTGAGCTCTCTGAACTTATTACTCATGTGAAAGATTGCATGAGAAAGAAGTTGATGCTCTCAGCGGAATGCATAGTTGTGACCGTAAACATAGGGAAATATAATTATGAAATATAGCAATCTTCCTTCAGGAGTTATAACCTCAACAGCTGCTGTTGTTTGGAACTTGCAGTAATCCCTTCCCCTGTCGCTAGGAAGGGATGGAGGGGTACTCTCTCTTTTAGTGAATCGAAAACTTTCTCTTAGAGATTCCACATTAAATCCTATCTGAATGAGCGAAAGCTCGAAGCTGTGGAGCACAGATTGGAGAAGACATAGTATTTCAGAGGTTACTTCTCCTAGCTGTGAAGTTCACAGTTGCCAACTTCTCTCAAGACATTATTAAATTTTATCTCTCAATAAAAGTGTCTCTTCATGCCTTTTTTCCCATTTCTTGAGAAAAAATGTTGGTTTTGTTATATCTTTAAATTTAAAACAATTAAAAAAAGAAAAAAAACCCAACAATGTCAAACTCACAAAATTCTTCTGGAAAGTACTGTGTCCTTTGTGTGTAAAAAGGGAGAGAACATCAAACATTTTCTGTGCACATTTTGAGGCAAGTCATTTTTATTTATTTGACTTTTCACTGAATCACATTTTGCAGGACATAGGAATGCTTTGTTGAGTACAAGACACTAGGAAGACTTTCAACTAATAGCTTATGAGTTGATAGTATATCTGAGAAGGTGTTTATAAGTTGTTATTTTCCACTGAAATCTTTGCACAATTTTTTAACTGTGAAATAGCATAATCATATAATTTTTTGAAATGGAAGAGACATTAAGATCATCAGGTCAAACTGCTGCAGAATAGGGGTCCAGTGTGCTCCCAGTCTTCATATATAGAGCTTTTGCTTTAAAAATCACAATATGATAAGCAACCTGGAAAAACTAAGATGTTTACAAGTTTGTGTTTATGAAGAGTTTGAAAAGAGGGACATCTAATAGTCCTTTCACTTCTTTTTTTATTCTTTGAAATTTTCAATAGTTCTTACCCAATCTCTTTCTGATAAATTTCATCAAACACAAATAATTCATCTTTTCAAAATCATTTGCAGTTATAAAATGAAAAATATGCATTGCTGTGGAGAGCCTTTGGAAATATTTATCATTGCTCAAATACCATAGTTATGTTTTTTTAAAGAGGAAGCCATTTTTTGAGATCATAGTTCTTTTCTCTTTGAAAAATTTAAATTTGTCTATTCATTATTATCTTAATTTTTCAACTCAAACTTCATCACTTTAAATGGAATCAAATGCTTTCATTCACAGAATTAAAAGAAGAGTTTATTTTGATTTACCTTTGTTTAGTTTGTATCGTCCATTCTGATTGCAGCGTCTCAAAAGACATGCAAATCCAGTTCTGATTTATTTTTATTCCAGAACTGAACACGCTGCTCTGGTTTAGGCTTTCCTTTTACAGATTTATTTCATTATGAGTGGTAAATGACTATTTAATGGAGAACATTAAAAAGTTTTTCCCATTGAATAGAATGACAGATAGGATCAATACATTATTATGAATACAGTACAGTGTTTAGAAAATTCCATAATTTTAATTTATTACTGAGAGATGGTATTGATGACCTAAATTGAAGTGCACCTATCTTGTAAGAGTTTATCTCCTTGTTTTGATTACAAATTGTGGAATAACAAAGAATTTATCAGGTTTCCTGATAGACTTTCCTTTTTCTTTCTTTTCTTGTAATTTTGTGAAGCTATATTTGAGGTTAAAAACAAAAAAAATTCTTCATTTCTAGTAAACAGCAACCTTTAGCTGCCATCCGTACTGCTCATCCAGTTTCTCTTTGTTGCTGATTTTTTTTTTTATAAAACCATCATTTAAATGGTTTCCAATAGGTAATGCTTATATTCAGTGTTTTTCTTATCTTTCATAGAGGTTGAAAGAAAGCAGACAATTTAGCTGAACGGTAGCAGCTCATCAAACTTCATATTGCAACAGTCAGCTCAAAAATGACAGGCATCTTGTCTGCAGTAACACAAGATCTGTAACATTCTAACCTTTTCCTGTGCTGTTTAGGGTGTGAGCTTGGTTTCATAGCCTTGAATATATTGTCTTTCCAAGGTCAGGGAAAGTAATTGTGGATTTTGTGCAGTGATTCCTTTTCCTCTAGGCTTGAAAATTATAACCTTTTCTTGATCTTGTCTGTGAGTCTCATCTGCGAGCTCAGAGGAACTTCAAGCAATTACAGCAGAGTACAGTTGCTAAGCATTCACTGAAAGTGAGGATGAAAAAATTCTGAAGTAGATAATCCATAATAGAAATTATGATTTTACTATTAGAGAGGGTTGGAGGAAGTGGTGTTGGATTAGCATAGTTGCTTCAGTTGCTTCTCATTTTAGTATTGGAATTTGAATTCACATTAGCCATGTATTCCTGCGGGCTTATTCTAAATGTAGTGGATATAAGGTCAATGAATCCACTTTATGCTCTGTAGAGATCAACAAAAGCGGCTCATACCTGTGACAGACTTTTCCAGAAATTTCAGGAGTGTTAACACCAATAATCAATGAGGAATTTGCTGAAACAAAACACAGTAGGGATATGAATGGATCTCTGTATTTACAAAAGGGAAAGTGCCACTCATAATACAGCATCTGGAGCACTGGTGAGTGGTAGATATTCCAGAGGAGTTAGCTCAGTCCTGAGGTACCTGTAGTAAGAAGTCAGTCAGCCTGAAAGTGACTCTGCCTGAAGCCATTCTCTCCCTGTTTCATAATTCCCATGATTCTTTTATCTGCCAATACAGTATAAAAAACTGTGTGTAGCTGTGCTGAGAGCTTTTGAGTCCTGGAAAAACATGGCTGCCTTTTCTCAAACTAAGTTCACCCTTCAAACAATATTGCCCTTACTGTATGATGCAGAGAGGATGGCCATGGTGCAAAATTAAAGGCTTCATGATTCAGTCTACATGATTCAACTCATTTCTAGCTATTTGCTACAATAAAATATGTTTCTGTGGCAGAATATATTTAACGGTGAGGTATAAGCTCAGCTGGAATTAATGTGAATTCTTCAAAATCCTGTGAAATAATTACAGTTCTTCAGTTTTTAGCTGTAGAGAACTTCAGTTACCAAAACAAAATCAAGCAACTTCTTAAAACTTCATTGTAGACTTGTAGAAATAATGAAAAGTTTATGATCTTCTTTCTACGTATTTGTATTGTGAGCTGTGAACTTAAGTGAGGATAAGAGGCTTTGTACAAGCCACTCAGGCAAATGAGCTCAATTTTTTGGGAAGTTACAGTTCATTCTCCAAAATAATATGCTTTAAATAGACTCAGTGTGCGTTCTCAATGTCTGAAATGAAGAACAATAATTAGAAAAATATATCACTAGCCCAGGATATTATCTATGGTGTTGGTTCAGAATTTTTTATCTTGTTGGTTTATTTATTAGTGTAATTAAAGCATATTAGCATCCTAGTAATATGTCAAGTACTATTCAGGTAGAAAAAATTCAAATTCCTAGTATTTAGCTTTTAAAATAGTGTAATTCCTCTACTGACATACTGAACTCAAAATGCATACACTGCCTCAGAAACACAAGCTACTTTAAGTGTGTATTTTCTCTTTCTATTTCATATGCCCAGATGGTAATCTGTTTGCTTTGGGGTGAATTGATGAAATAAAGCATCTGGAATTTAGAGTGTTTTGATTTGCTTCACTAGTTGCACCAAGCTCTGACTATATAAAAAAATATTTGCTGCTGGAGATCTTACACTGAAAGTAATATTGCCAAAAGGTAAGGTAAGTATAAGTGTATTGATACTCTTTTGCAGAATACAATTCTGCTAGGATTACTACAAACCTGAAGGGCTAGAGCTTACTTTCCCAATCTGAAGGTGGATGTCATGTGTTATATAAACATAGTCCTCTAAAATTAATCAGGCCTGCACTTGTGTCATCCATCAAGTTATAAGCACAAGGTCAAATAACATTTTGCTTTAGTATAATAACATTCATATAAAAGTTGATTTAGTTATACAGACAATTCTATATTATTTTATATTGCTAAAAGTTATCAATTTTGGGTATAAAATAAAGCTATAAAGTACCTCTTATGCATGCATGCTGGAGAGCTGCCTTATTTTGTAGGTGTGGCTTTATAATTGAGGCACTTGCTTCTCTATATGACTATGAATAAATAGAAGTCTTGTCAGCGATAGAGAAAAAATGAATTTCAGAGGCAGCTCAGCTTTGTTTCAGAGGATGCCAGAGAGGAAGTAAGCAAAGTAATTCTTTGATTACTTCTTCCTTCTTTGGTAAGCCTCATGGATTTTTTTGGCGTTATCATTAAACCATGCCACTAGCACTGAGATAGCTTTTTGTATCCCTGACTAAGGCAAACAGCACCTGTGGAAGCATGACATACACTTCCTAATCTTTCTCTGATCTAGAAGATATGAAGAACTATTTTGAGTGAGAAACAGAAGATCAAACATGCTTATCCACAGAAGCCAACGAACAGTAACTTAACTTTCTTAATGAAAAGATTTACTGTCTCAGGTTAATATTAACTATTTATTGGGCCAACCGTTAAGTGGTTTTAACATTTGAAGTGGTTTTTTTCATTAACTTTTCCTTAAGTTCTGAGAGTAAGTTTTGGTTTTGAATGGCACGGAAATACCCATTCTTCTGCAACAAAATGGCATTATGTCGTGTAGCTACATATCTATTGTAAATTACATAGGCAGGGAAATCATAGGAAGTATCTGAGAAACAAAGATTGCATGCAGAGAATAGAGGAGTACTGTTGGACTTGAGCTCAAACAAATGCATGTTTTCTCAATTCTCATCTCTTCTTACCTCCGTATATATCTGACAGAAATAGGAGACATTCCTGAAACATTCCTTAATAAAGGTTTTATATTCACTTTTTCTCATGGTAAATCCTATTTGCTGAGCTAAAGAGAGAACATTACAAAATGGACTGTTGCAGCAGCTTCATATTACATCATATGTTTTCCCTAACCTCTTTTTTAAGATCAGAGGGTAATTTTTTTTGAGCTATCATACAGCAAAATAAAGCTGTCTTTCATATTTTTGATAAACTAAACCCATAATTGAATGTCACAATTGAATGTCATAAATCTCAATTGAGGACTTAGGTTTTTAGATGTTCATGCTGCGTTTATCAAGTTCAGTGTAACATGCTATACTGTGTCCCTAGCTCTGTTTTGCACTAGATAGAAATTTTCAGTTGTTCAGTATCATATTTCTGTTGAGTTTTTGGTTCTTAAATGAATTTATGTCGTCCTGATATTCATGAAAACTATGCGATTGCACGCAAATAGAAGGTGACATAGTCATTTTCTGCTGTTATAACCACTTAAGCCTAAATGCCTCCAAAATTTTAAACAAAACTAAATAAAGAGTATTTTGCAGAAGATTGGTTGACCATGGGATGTTTCACAACTGTAAGAGAACATGGGATTGTGCTTGTATATGCCCACTAAACTGTACTTCACCTGTTGTGGAAGGAGAATGTATGGGGAGGCTAAGAGATTTGAATAGGAGCTATGTGTTAATTATGTTTGGAATGACACAGATGAATTAAAAATTTGCAGATTATATGTGTATGCAGTCAAGGCATAAACAACATTGGCTTCTGCTTTTCCAGTAACATTTAGATTTTGGTAAAGAGCTGCAAACCTGCATAGCACTTGTGAAGAAATAACACTAAAAAATAATAGTTAGTCTCTGTGAAGGAATCTTGTTGGCGTAGAAGACAGCTACTGAAGGGGATAGAAACTGAAGGGGATAGAGAGAGATAATGATTTCATCAAGTGACCCTTTGATTTCTCCTTGATTGCAATATTGTAGCTTTCATTTTGTGTGACCTGTTATTTTGACTTTCATTGAAAAATAAGTTTAAAAGCATATTCTGAAGGACTTAATTTTACAAAGACTGTAGCATTCACATATTCAGATCAATTTAAATGTTGAATGTATTTGATTTCATTATAATTGATGGTTATGTGATAATGAAAAATTCTCATGTTGCAGAATGTTTAAGTATCCATTCTTTTGACATTCCAGAAAAGCACAAATGAATGTGTATGGGCTTTCTGTAAAGCAAATGAGATAGTGTGTGCTTTGGCTTCAGAAATCTGGAATGTGTTAGTTTTAAAACATCTCAGATATAATTATCAAAATGCAAATCATTGTAACTGAAGATGATATAAGTCTTAAAGGTATTTTAAAAGGGAAATTTGAACAATTTTTGCAGCTTTCTCGTTTTCTTAAACCTGGAAATTCTGCCTCAGTTCACTTTTGATCAATAGTAAGAAGGGAACTTATGAGAGATGCATATTTTTGGTGAAACAATAAAATATTAACCCAAGCCTAGTATC
Source organism: Turnix velox (assembly GCA_013400935.1). Taxonomy (NCBI): domain Eukaryota; kingdom Metazoa; phylum Chordata; class Aves; order Charadriiformes; family Turnicidae; genus Turnix; species Turnix velox. Next base: position 9,116 of record VZTY01028325.1, read on the forward strand.
CAGTTCCTGTTAAGATATTAGAAACTATTGGATGGATCATGAAAGATTGGTCTAATGGGTGTATAGTGCTCCATTCAGCTGTATGTATGTATTCTTTAACAGATGTTAATCTAAGTATCATATTTTCAGAAGTACTGGAGGTTCTACAACTGCCACATACACTAGATTTCAGTGGTGAGCTATCCTTGAAATAAGAGAGCTTGCTGTGTGCTGATACTCATCTTCACTGGGGACAGTGAAAGAAATTCAGGAGAAGAAATAGGTGTTGTCATATGACACAGCTTAGCAACTCTGCTAAGAGCAATAAAGTTTTGGAAAGTTTTGCTGCATATTTCTGAAGTTGAATTTCAAAGACTGTGTTTGCAGACCTTAGTGTACAGCAGAATTTTTTAACAAATACCTTCAGTTTCAAGTCTTCAGAAAAGACTTTATTTTTTTCATTATCTAGTTCATTTAGATTCTTTCAAAAACTACATTTAAAGTTAGTATATATTGCAGGAAATTTAACTTATCTGTTGAAAAAAACCCAAACCATTTCCTTTCTTAGACCTTTATGGAATTCTTTATTTTTTCAATTTGTTAATGCTTGGCAAGAAACATACATTTTAAGATAATGTCTTGAACCATGATAGATTTGCAAAATGAATGATTGCTGCATGCAGTGCCTCTTAGATAACATCTCTTTGGAAATGTGTAAAAGAAAATTAAGTCATTTATTTTGAGGAAAATATGACCACTAGTCTTGAAAGATTATCTTGTCTCCAAAATTATTATTTTATGACTGAAAACCTAGTGTAAATTTTATATAAAACCTATGAATTATGGGGTCAAAATATCAGTCTAGAGGATCTTTAATATTACTAGTAGAATTTTGAATGTTTTTAAAGTTCTGAAATGTTTATTGGTTGACAGATAAAGCAGTCAACTTTTGGATGTGTTGCATCTCACCATTTTAGTACTTTCATTTTTAATGTTTTCAGTTAGAATATGTAGGTCACATAACTTATTTCCATGGTGCTCATGGTTCTTGTATGCTTTTAGGGCAAAACTATCTTAATTCATTTCACATGCCTGGCATGTGGCTTAAAAAATCCAGCTGAAATCTCTATAGTATTTTAGTGACTTCTTGTTTTGATGATTTCTTGTTTTGATATTTTAAAACTCTTAGCATTGTTTTTATGACAGTTGTCTTCTTCCTTAAAGCAATACATTGACTGAGCCTGCACATAAGCTGTTGAAATAGACAAAATTCCGCAGCTACCAAAGAGGCAGAATCATCCACAGATGATTTTTCCTTCAAAAATATAATGAGGATCAGCATCTGGAGCAAAATAATTCAGTTTTCCCTGTGAAATCCATGAATGAAATTCAGCTTTTTGTTGATTTTGGGCTATTATTCTGCTGGATGTTATAGGTTCTCATAGGGGACACTACCTATGACTCTAAAGATTTTTTAGAAAGTTTTGATGGCATCTCCACTTTTATTTTTCTATCATTAATTTCCTTTTTTTTTTATGTCTTCCATTCAGTTTTCTTATCATTCAGAATTGCTTTCCTGACTATTAAGTTGATGTCCTAGCAGACTTGTCTTCTAAAACTGACAAATTTTATTCTGGGGATTGTTGGTAATACCAGAATTCACTACTTTTCACCTAATGTGTATCCATCTGTATCACTTTTCCATCTGTATCACTTGTAAGGCGATACATTCCTGGTCCTCTCCTGGTTAGTAAGCTCTTGCAGTTGCCTGTCATTAGCCTAAAGAGCAGGTGAGGGACAAGAGTAGAATGTTATAAAATGGGACTAGTGAAATCCTGCTGCCAGAGAAAGTATTACATTCTTCTTAATTGCCTCTTAGGCAATCACTTACCTCCTGAAAGTCCTCTTCCTTGTCACAGAGAAATCTGGTTTCTCTAATAGCCTTTTGTGATGGGTTTTGTTGAATTCCCACTGGTATCTGTCATAACAACACCTCTCTAGTCCATTACCACATACATCTAGTCTGACTTCCACATGAAATAATGAAGTAATGAGGTTGAGATGTTATCAACATTTGGGAGTTTGATGCTTGAATTTCTTCAGTGGAGGAGATTTCAATATTGATAATCCAGCGGACTGCTGCATTTTCGGGAAGATGATAATCTGCTTATTTAAATATCCTTTGAAGGTTAGTTTAATTCTCTTCACCTCCAAATGCTTGTACTCATTTTTGTTTTAAATCTACTGTGTGTGCAAGCAAAGGTGAAGGGAAATAGCTATAATACTTACAATGCTTCCCTTTTATTTCATTATAGAAGAAATCAAAAGTATTTTAGAGTTTTGATGGATTTGCTTATTTGTGTTGGATTTTTTTCATTCTAATGATATTCTCTATTAAGGCCGAGAATAATTCAAGGTAACTAAAGGCAAGATTAAAAGCTTTATTATGATTCTGCTTAGGAAGCTAAAAACATGTGAAAAATAATACCACTGTGACTTCCAATAAATCTTCTTCCCTTCTCCATTAAAAACGTAGAACTTTCACTGCTCAGGAGTGAAAGCAAGGCATGCTCTTTGTTTTACTAAATACTACATAATAAATTTAGGAATTAAATACAGCATAGAAAGTTTTCAGGCTACAATGCAATATATATATTTGGACTGCAACACGCTCTTCCTGTAGGGTATGAAAGAACTGCTGTTTCTGTGGGGAAGTGCTATGGAAAGCTTGTCATTCTGAAAATAGCACTGTTCTGTTTTTTGAGGGATTTTGTTGTAGGAAGGTACCTCATGATTGAAGCAAATAAGAAGGACCAGTAATGATGAAGTAAAATATTGCTAAAAAACGGTGAAACAACTTGCTTATCCCCAACCCTCTTGAACTAATGTAAACAGTACCACAGGTGCCCAGAATGACCACACAGAATCTTAGAATCATAGGATAGTTTGGGTTGGAAGGGACATTAAAGATCATAGAGTTCCACCTCCCCTACCATACGCAGGGACACCTCCCACTACATCAGGCTGTTCAGTGTCTTGTCCAGCCTGGTCTACAAACCTCCAGAGTGGGGGCATCCACAGCCTCTCTGGGCAACCTGTTCCAGTGTTTCACTACCTTCACCAAAAAGAATTTCTTACTTATGTTTAGCTGGAATCTACTCCCTTCCAATTTACATCCACTATTTCTAGTCCTCCTATCACATATCCTATTAAAAAGTCCTTCTCCTGTTTTTTTCTAGGACCCCTTCAGGTATTGATAAGTTTTGCATGGGCCCACCTCTCAAGCCTGTCAAGGTCCCTCTGGATGGCGTCCCTTCCTTCCAGTGTATCACCTGCACCACACAGCTTGGTGTTGTCTCCAAACTAGCTGATGGTACACACAATCCCACTGTCCATATCTCCTACAAAGGTGTTAAATAGCACTGGTCCCAGTACTGATCCTTGAGGAACACCACTCATCGCTTACTTCCACTTGTACAAGGAGCCATTGACTGCACCTCTTTGCTCTTACTGTAGCATTGTTGTCCTACTGTAATCTTCATCACAAAATGACACTGAAATCCCATTGCTTTTTTGACCTAACCTCATAATGTTTGCTTTAGACCAGTGATAGTATAGTGCTTTATCAATAGACACTTCCGTCTTGTCTTTCTTAACGAAAAGTTACCAAGAGCATGTAGAGAAACTGTTGACTCTGGCTGGCTGCCAAACCCCCCACCCACCTGATCTCTCCCAACACAGCACAGGGAGAAAGTGAAATGAAAAAAAACCCCTTGGCCAAGATAAGGAGCAAATGGTCACTGACCAATTATTGTAATGAGCAAAGCAGAATCAATTCAAGGAAGATTAATTTTTTTTTTTTATTAAATAGAAATAGAATGAAACACTAAGAAACAAATATAAAACTAAACCCACCTTTCCCTTACCTCACCTCATCTTCACTTATTCACTCCTCCATACCCAACTATTCTGCCTTCAGAGTTATATTCTGAAATAGTAGTTTTACCTGTGCAATGTGTTTTGACACTTTTTTATGATTTCATCTAAGTAAGGCATTTTCAATCTAGTTAAAGATCAGTAATTAATAAAATAAGCTATAGTTTAAGTAATCTGTCTACAAATGAATTCTTTCTGCTAATAGAACAGCTTTGTTGTCATTCTAATGAATTCAGGGAATGAAGTATTTTTTTCTCTAGTAGCTTTTTCTTTCTGCTTTCTTGTATTGTTGGTTTTTTACTTCAAATAATAGTTTCACCTCTTTATTAGTAGAAGGTACAACTTTACTTCTAAAAATATTTCCTTCAGAATATCTGGTTGATGTACAGATAAGAGCTGTACAATCAGATTTTGACACAAATGTGAGTTTCCATAAAAACTAAAGTATTTAAGTTTCTGAATGTCTGGTGATGTTTTCAGGTATCTGCAAAATGTTGGAGAATTGAAGTTTTTACTCAATGACAATTTTAAAGAAAATATGTTGCAGAATTTCTGCCCACACCTGTCAATCTCCTCACCTAAGCAACATAGGATTTTTTTGTTCAGTTTGTTTTTCTTGCACTTGCAGCAAATACGAAGCAGCAAAAAGCTGAGCACAAAATGGCCCTTAGATGCTCAAGAAATACATTTAATGAGAATTTACTGAACACTTCCCTCCTTCCTTTAGAGGGGAGGACATTTTCAGCTAGGTTCCATTCAGACTCTGCATTACAAAAACAATAGTTTCTATTCACGAAAGGCGAGCTTGCTGAAAATTATATGCTCAGGAGGTGTGGCCAATGTTCCATTGCTAGAGGTTGGTATGTTCACAAAGGAGGCAGAGGAGTTCCAGGAAAAGTTAATTTTATTTGCATAAAAAGAGTCTCTCAAATTGCTGGAGGACATATCCTCTTTTTTATCCTAATTCCCCCACGACAGATAGCTCTGCTCCTTTTTCCATCAGCTCCTGGATCCACTTCATATAGATATCTAACATACAACCCAAAGTTATGTCAGCAATTTCAGTAATTTCCATTGGTAAATTGTCTGCTTTCAGTCAGTACTAGCGTTCATTTTGCTTTATTTGTGAAGGCACTCGAATTCCAACCGTATGTAGAGGCATGCATGTGTTATCACTAGAATACTTTCCAATGTTGTGTCTCCAGTTTTAGTAATATCGGTGTCTCCTTTGTTTGTAATGACAATCTTATTTGTAAAGACAAATTAATGTCCTTATCAGGCAATAAGATGGGAATTCATGCAACTCTCATGCTAAAATTATACTTTTGTGAATGAGCAAACACTTTTCTGAGGAAACAGCTCAGTTTAATGGAAATGGTCCAGCCGCCAATGCTGGCAGTTCTTTGCTGCCTTCCAAGACTCCTACAAATTGCATACATTTCAGATGTTGGTCTTTTAGGTTGTCTCTGGTAAAGAATATAGTATAATAAAAAAGTATTTAATTCTCTTACGTATTTCTACGCCACATAAAATGTTATTTGAATGAGAATTAGGTAAAACAGTATCTTTCACAGTGAAATTTTTATTTACTTACTGATTTTTCCTATAACTGCAGTGTTCTGTGAACATAATATTCTAAGAGCATTGTTATGTAATATTTCTTTTCTTTCCTTTTTTGTATGCTGTTTTTTGGATTTCAGGATAATATCTGGAAGATCATAATGTACAGAGGTGCAGTGTCTTCATTTTCAGGAATTTTCAGGTCTAGAAAAAGTAATTTCTACATAACAGGAAGCCAGAGAATTTTGTTCTTGTGCTTTGTCTCTCTGAAAAACTTTGGGGAACATGTTAACCAAAAATACTCATGGCTTTTTTTTCAGATTAGTTTTGAAGTAGCATAGTCATTACTCATCTTTGATACATGTGTAGTTCAGGGTTATTGTATTATCTGTAGGTTTTTTGCTCTGCTAGGGTTTTTCTACTCCTGGAAAAGAGTCAGAAGTTTTCTTAACTCTGCTGCCTTTACTGTTGAAGATGGTTCCATTTATATGTTCCATTAAAATAAATGGAAAGTTCAGATTTTAATTCAATACAGAAAGAGGATATAGTTCTAAAAACCACCTTCCTTACTGTGGAGTCAGAGATATGGATGGGGAAATGTATTGAAGTGCCAAATTCCATCACCAGCAAAGACAAGATCTTTTTTTTTTTCTTTGTCTACATTCCCACTTTAATGCTTTGTCAATTTGAACTTCAGTTACTTCAGCAAATGGCTTTCTAAGCTACTGTAGCCAACGCAGTTGCTGCTCCCCCTGATTGCGAGGGCACTCTATTACTTGGTATTTTTAGGTGCTTTCACTTCCTTCTAACCCTACTTACCCCAGCAGAGGCATTTACAGCTCTGACAGTCCTTTCTATTCTTTTTTGCATAGGAGCTAAATATGATCCTAAAACATCTCAAGGATTTTCACTAAAAATATCACCTTTTCAAAAACCTCAGTACAAGTGACAGGTTAAAATAAATTTTCCTGTTCTTGTTTTCTAGTAAGCAAGCAGTGGAGCTGGAAAACTTGGCAGCAAGCTCTTCATTTTTCCTGCCTGTATCTCTGTGGGCTGTATTTTGCAAGGTAAACATTCCATTTTAATTAACTATGTCTTTATACTATTGACTAGTTTTTGACACTAAGTTTTGAAGAAAATACCCTTGCTTAGTGTATTGTCTAGAATTCTAGCAGAGAATACTCTTATAACTTAAAATGCAATAGGTTTCTTATAATTCAATATCAACACCACCTTCCTTCGAGGAAGAAAGGAAGAGGCTGCTAGGATTTATGTTATTTGTGAGTGTCTGGGTTATTGCTCCTGTATTTCCATCAATCTGAGTGAAAGAACAGTTAAGCTGAGCATGAAGATTTGAATCTGAATATGAATGGTTTTATTGTGTCAAGATGTGTTCTCAAGATTCCGTCTTTATTGATTATTTTCTTTTTATTATTGATTTTATTAGAAGGGAGACTTCAATTGAACCTGTTTGATAGACTTCTTGCTGTATAGTTTTGAAAAGGACAGACTCATTCATACTTTTAAACATAGTTCTTAATAGTGATATTTGAAAGGTAGTCAGGTGAAGTATTTGAGAAATTTAGTTTTCTATGGTTTAAAACTTAACTTCGTTACCATTCAGTTCTGAATTTTCTATTTGAAATTGTCTTAGTTGCCTATAGGCAGCATTCCTCTCTGTATCTTTCTGCCATTGAAAGTATTATTCTACACATTGTTGAAAAAATATTTTCAGAAGCATTTTTATTATGTATTGTAAAGAACTGAAGCAGAAGCTATGCAAAGGCTGCTCCAAATTCATGCCTTTAAATTGAGTGCAGAGCTGTCTCTACCGAGGTGCCACTTTGAGCTGTGTATTCAAGGTGGAAAATTGTCTCTTTCGAAAAAAAATCAGCAGCCTTTCCAGGACCTAGACCATGGGAGTTAATATTCTACTCTTTGACATTTATTTAACAAGCTGAACCCCAATGCTGTACATTTTATTGTATTGCATTTCTTTATTAGGGAGCCTTTGCTGTGAGTGAAACCCTGCTACGAGGTGTGGGTAGTGACTTGGAAGACAAGTGGCAGCATTTCCTTCTAAGCACCTTTTGAGACTGGAAGCTATTTGTAAATTCTCAAAAGGGTTGCCATTTTCACCATCATTCTTTTGCATGCTAGAAACATTAGAAAAATTTCAATTGTGAGAAAAAGCACAAACAATGATTTTCCATCCAGATGGCTGGGCGCTGAGCAATTTGGCTTGCCACAAAAATGTGTGTGATGTCTTTCAAAGACTTGGTGCGGCTTCCTTGATTTTGTTTGGTGCTCTATAGGCCTCATCTCTCTTGAGTTTGTGAATCCACCAGAAGCAGAGAAGGCACTGGCAATCAGCAGTGTGATGGCTGAAGCTGTAATTTTACAAGAGCTTAAAAACAATTTTCTTGGTTGCATTTGTCGCTATTGTGTTGGATTGTGTTTAATGAAAATTGAAACATGTATCCAACACTTGGAGAATTAGGATGTATTTGTCTCATGACAGCAAAAAAAATGACAGTGAAGAAATTAATAAATTTTCCACAGCATTTAGATGTTGCAGAGCAGCAGACACATACTGGGCTTTCTCTATATGTAATAGCTTGGTAGCAGTCAGAAAAAATAATATGATGTTTTAAAATTCAGTTTTTAAAGATTTAAAAAAAAACCAAACAACCATATCATTATGAATTTGTATCCAAAAGAATAAAAGCAATAGTGTGCTTTCATTGTAGGTGTAGTTACATCTGAAGGTCCTAATGATCCTGGTAAGTTATCTATAATTTTTTGCATTGATAATTCTAGTAGGAAAATTTAAGGTTAGGAATAAGTCACTGCCAGTGAGAATAGACTAATATATCTTCATCTTTATGATCTCCTGTGAGGTAATGAGATATTTTAAATCATCCAGAAAGGTAAATTCAGAGTTGCAGTTTCAGTATTCTATTTTTAGAAATGGTTGGGAAGTTATTGTGAAGTAAATTATCTTTCATTCTGCCGCTTGTCTTTCTCTATCTGGAAAGATTTATTACCACCAGTTTAGCTGGTTTTCCTAGCATTCTTATTGTGAAATTGGAATGCATAGTGTGTGAATTTGGATGTTTCCTCTGTACATCTGATTTAACATTATGACAATAGCAAAAAACTTCCCAAAACCTTGATTTTTGATATCTCAAAAAATATTCTTTCTTTATTAATCTAAAGAATACTAAGTGCTATTGTAAGGCACTGAGGCATTTTAATTTCAGAAATTGAAAGAAAAAGGAAAGAAATAGAAGAGCCTCTTTCTTTTTATCAGTTCCTATTTAGGTACTTATGTACTTGTTCTCTAAAAAGAAAAGATCCCAGTACTCCATAAGCTGAAAATTTCATTGCGAGGACAATTGAATTTGATTTTGTGCTTGGGACAGTAGAAATAAAGCAAAATTAAATTAGAAGTGATGTCTTCTAATCTGATAACCCAATTGGTTTTATGTACAGGGGCCTGATTCTGATTTTAGGTCCTTATTCTTTCTGGTGAAATATGAGGTTTCACCTTGCTCTGGCATCTGGGAATTCTTCCTAGGTATTTTATATGGTCTCAGTTGAGATGTGTAAATGCTGTTTGGACCAGAAATCCTTTTAGGTGTATATCAGAATAGTCTGGCTGATAAACTCTTCTCCCTTTTTGCTTCTGTGAAGAGCTATCCTGAAGATAACATCACTGCAATAGTGTTAAAGTGCTGTGCTTTTATTTTGATTTTCTGCAGACTATAGTTGGTAAATAAGAACAAGCAATATGAAATTTTTCCACACTGTGACATTGGCCATTGCTGATGTGTTTGTATATCCAGATAAACTGTTTCCTTCCCAATATGATCAACAGTGTTGTAAGAACTGATTTTCACCAGTGCACCTGACCTCAGTTTCAGCCTGCCTGGGTGAGAGATATTTTTTGTCAGACATTCAATGTTATCAAGTCTGATAACATTGCTCTCACAACTGCTGTGCTTTCAATAGCAGGAAGTACTGTTCATCAGCCCAAAAAGGAAAAACTGAATAATTGTGATGAAATTAGTCTAAATACATATGATATGGTACATAAATAAAACCAGTAGATCCCTATAGGTTTGAACCATTTGTTTTAATCCATGAACTTGACTTTTTTCTGGTGATTCAATTTAGTACCATGTAGGATGCAAAAAAGTAATAGGTTGATTCAGGTTGCTTTCCCTTTAAGAAATTTATGCATACTCTGGCAAGACCTAAAGCCAGGATAAATTAATCCATTTCAATATTTTGGGGTGTTATCTTGAGCTCTTGTGTATGTGATTATGTGCATACATTTATCTAAGTTAAATATGTGTTAGGAATCTTTTGGAACTATTTGGAATTTTTAAGCTTAATGAATATGTTTTCTAGATGAAGTTCACTGATAAGTTGTGGACTGGAACAGTAGGCATCTGTATTCTAATGTAATGAATAGAAGTTTAAAACTGATATACTGTGAACAACACCTTTTGGAGAGATATGTTTTTTATTCAGTGAAGGCACTCCAGTTTCTTCCCTGTTTTCTTCCACCTATCAGAGGTATTTTCATTTGAAGGGGACTAGGGTTACTGTTTAGAAGTGATGAACATCCTCAGTATTCTTTGGTTTTGAAAAATAAGAAAGTCAATCTCAATGCGAACAAAATCTTTAAGAAATAACTTGGAGGGAAAAAGGGAAGTCATGATTGCCAAATATGAAGGAAATTTCTTTGTGTTACAGATTTTTGCTACATGAATCATCTGCAGTCACTTCCTCTGTTTTACAGATGGTAGACACTTTACAAAAAGACAGAAGAACTCTTGTTTTCTTTTAATAGCAATGCCAGTATGCTTCCATTTCTTACAGAAATGATGCACCATTTTAGCTTCTGCATTTTCCTTGAAATGATGGATTCAGTCGTTTCTTGACTTTCCTTCGTGCCTCACTCACAACCTAAATGTGCATCCATAAATCTTTCTGGTTTGTATTTCAGCATTGCAGCCCAATCTTTGGTGTGGAATGTTGCAGTGAGAGCTCATCATAAAATACTGTGCTGCATTTTATTAATCAGAAAGTATATGAGCAGGAAAAAAAGAGTAACTTTGTATAGCATTACCATCAACAAAAGGGTGACATTTGAGCTATAGTAATAATAAAAGTTAAAAGGAGACAATGTATGTAACTATACAAAACAGAACTGAGTGGATTAGTGTGTTTTGATGTTGGGAGAAGAATTTGCATGCCATAAAGCATTTTTTAGTTACTGGCTGGCAAAAAAGTAACCTTAAATATCTACTACGTAACAGTAGCTTGCTCATATCAAATATTTTTAATAACTATATAGATAATCACAGTTTTACACTTTTTTTTGCATATCCTCGATTATAATCTCCATAGATGATCACATATAATCAGCCATATATGGCTATGATTTCTGCTATGTTCTTTCAATTCTACTAAAAATTGTATAGGATCTTCAGACATAAGTGTTGTCTCACTCTTCAGTAACAGGTTTTGGAGCTTCGTTACTGCCTCAGTGTGAATTTCATCATCCTTAAATTAGCAGATCATTCTCTGACTCGCTATACAGTTTAAACACACAGGCCACAGCATTCTCCCTCTTGGAGCAGGAGGACTTTCTGTCAGCCAGAATACAGCTGAGACTTCAGGCCTGAGCATCCAAGACTCAAAAGATGTTGAAAAGCTGTGGTCCAAATGCCTATTGAGGGAGACCACTGTTTCAAATTCATTAAAAAGTCCTTGAATTTGCAAGGAAGAGCAGAGTCTTTCAGCCTTGTGAATGAGAAAAATGATAGATCAATAGAACCTTAATGTGATCTGACGTGTCTTGAGAAAGGCATTTGAGTGGAGAGGCCATGTAGTGCAGTCTGTATGCTCTGTCTTGCAATATGAGGAACGAACTCTGGGTACTCTCAAGGTAGATAGAGGTATGTTTCTTCAAACAGTTCTTCCAACCTGGATTCTGTCACTGTTTTATTAAGAATGTCACAAGACAAAATTCTACTGCCATCACATTCTTAATGACAAAAGTATGTAGGATGAGGAGTGAATACTAAATGATAAAAAAAAATCATCACAGTTAAATATTTTAATGATATGTCTGGAGGAAGAGAATTAGCATATTCCTTTCCATATATATAAATAGCAGGCAAAGGAAAATAATAATGTATCAGATTTTCCAAAGGGTCATTAAGATTTTGTCAAGATTGAGTTCTTTTATTTGCTCAGGTATTCTGTCTCTGAAGCACACCGATACCACTCTGAAGACTGTTAACTGATCTCTCTCATTGCAGTCAGGAATAAAATTTTTTTCTCCCACCCTTAGCTGTTTCTGCCTCTGCAAATGTCAACGCAGAACCAAAGTCTTTCTGGAATTATTCCCCTCTGAAATCTGGCCTTCTAGTGGGGAGAATTATTCAGAAAAAATTACACTAACATGGAGCGGTTTTAATCAGAAGATCTAAAGTGGCTGCTAATCACCTTTATCTACTATATGGAAAGGAGAGCTCTCACCATTTATTCAAATGTATTCACTCTAAAAATATTAATATAAGTTGAGCAGGAAGCAGCCACCATTTCAGTTTCTTGATATCTTGTCAGACCAAAAGATGAGTGCCCCAGACATAAAGGTCAATTCTGAAGAGAAAGCAAATAGAGTAAAGAGATAAACCAAACCCTATGATTTTGGCTTTAAGTTTGTATGTTGGAAGAAACACGATGCTTTTCAGAACAAAAAGCATAGCTTTGTGAGACAAAGTTATTTCTGCATATTTAAAAAAATACCATTCCAAATGCATTCCCTATATATCTGATTTTTGTCAAGGTCAAATTTTTATCATTTGACATGAAAGTTAAAAGTCTCATCTTAGGCCAATGTAAATCATTATCTCATTGGCATTACAATTATTTTTAGAAAGTATGATAGCTGATGAAACTTTTGGAAATTTTTCTCACTTTATAGTGACGTTCAAGGGAGAAATATTTCAAAAGATTTTTTATTTAAAAGTTCATGGAAATTGTTGCATTTATTAATTTGGACATTTTTAATGTCAAGATGTGATTTTTTTTTTTACACTTACATGTTCTTAACTTGATTCCTACCTAAAAACAGCAGATATTAAAGCTGGGATAAGCTGATTACATGCAGTAACAGTAATTAAAGCAGTATGCCTTCACACAGAATCCAGGACCCCAAAACACTTCTATTTTTATTTCAGTTATTAAATATTATAATTGCCTACAATGTGTTACCAAGTTAGTAATTAAAGAACATCCTTGAAAGTGCATATCATCACAGAAAGTAAAACTCAGGCCATTGCAGGTGAAAGTTATCAGGGTTTTGAAAGTGGAAGTAATAGAGAAGACAGAATATAGAGGAATGTGGAATTAAGTTGCAGTATAACAGAAATGCGAATGGGGTTCCAGTAAGAGTTGATTTTGACAAAACTGACAAAGGTGACAGGTAGATGAACCTGAAAAGAGGGAGAGAGTAAATCCCACAGGGGAAAAAAGACTTTTAAACTTTGTGTGGAAATTGTTCTAATATATGCACCAGATCCATGTCAATTAAGATTCTTATCCTAGCTACTCAAAATTCTGAGCTCTAGAGCTGTATATACTATACTGTGAGTGCAAGAAGCTTACATTTTATATGTTCTAAATTATGTTATGTGATAGTATTCTAGCTTCACTTAACCATATTATAGAGCTCCTCAGCTCTGCTGAGCATGTTAATTACACGAATTCATTTTACCAAAATTTTATTCAAGGTGAAAAAATTAAATAGAATAAAACATATATTTGTCCAGTAGTTAGCGAAATCCACATTTTATGAGTAGCAGCAGGTAGATGGATAATGGTTGGTGGAACTGCATCCTGTGGAGAATTATGTTATTCCTGTGGAGAATAACACATTTTCTGGGTCAACAAAAAGTCAGTTTGCTCAGTTCGAATATAATAGTAACTGAACTTTAGAAGATTAATGGTGACAATGGATTGGGGATACTAGTTGGCTAAATAAAAAGCAAAAGCTTCTTTCTTCTGAACATAGCTTTTGGTAGTGCAGAAAGCTTTATTCTTCTCTTATGAGCTGTCCAGATTCTTGTTTGTTCACCTACAGTTTTAATTCCAGCTTTTGCCTTGAGTTCATCATTCCTTCAGCAAATAGAGTGTAGTCAGAGTGTAGTTAGTGTGCCTGACAAGTGGAGAGATTCTCCAAGGGCTGTTGCTTTCTGTCTTCCATTTCTTTCCCTTCTGTTACATAAATAAAAACAATTTCAGCCCTATTGCTCCAGGATTATGTTAACCTATCAACACACTGGAATTGCTTTGAGATTCACTGAGAGCAATGCTGGGTGCTACAAGCTCCAAGGCATTGGTTTCGTTCCCTCTTTGGCTGTCAATGGTTCCTTTCAGAAGAGCCAAGCTGAAATCTACTGAAGGACTGGTGTAGGGCTACTTGTACCCCATTAAGATCTGGATGGAGGAATGGCATTGTCTTTCCACTTGTACTCCTGTCCAGCATACCTCAGAGGTAGATGTGCGACTTTGGTGCTGTGTCTGTGAGCATATGAAAACCAAACAAATATGAGTACTGATTCTGAAAATAACTAACTGCCTATGGAGACTCACGTGAGCCTTAATGTGATAACCAAAGAAGAAAACCATTGTTAAGTCCAATTTCCTTTATCAGAGGATTTTTTTTCGTTTTCATTCAGATGAAGGTTTCATTTTTTTCTTGAGGTGGATGCATAAATAGTAAGGCTATTTTACTTCAAATCCCACAACACTTTTATGTTTGCATTTCTGCATGTATACTCTCCTTCAAATGCACATAAAGCACATGCTTATTTTACACAATCAGCTAGTTGTATATATCAAGCATTTGTAACTGGTCTTTTTATCATCATTCTCCAATTAACATTGTAATTTAAACCTGAAGCTTGTAATATACCTGACAAGGAAAAAAAAAAAAAAGGGCATCAGAAAGAAACAAATATGATTTCTGAAATAGAAGTATTTGCATAGCAGCAAATTGTGGAAAAGTACCTAAGGGGAAGAGAATTTTGCCTTTGAAGATACTGTTTTACGAAGGTCTTTTAATTTAACACATTATATTTTAAAATATATTTTATATTTTCAAATATTTTTTCCTACTTTTTGATGTAGTTCTTGGTTATGAAGTGTGTGCAGCCATAATGTTAAAAACAAACACAGAATTGCATAGATAATGTTTGAATAGTAAACCACATCTGGGTATGTGATTGTTTTCCAGGCATTTGAGCACTATATTAAGTTGAAAATAAGTAGGAGAGGCTTTCCACCATTGCAGCCATACTTTAAAGGACACACAGAACTAGGCAGGTGTGTTGTTGTTAAATACTGCTGTAAGAATATAATGTCCTTTACGGCTGTAGTCTTTATAGTTCAAAAGAAACTACAGTTATTATATTTATTACAATTTTTTAAACTAAGTTTATAATTTTCAAAAATTACAGGCCTCTGAAAAAAAACTTTTATATTTGAAACTTACTTTATTACTTAGTATTTTACATGCATTAGTTCTCCAGCTATTCTTTCACTTCTTCACCTATTGTCACACTTTTTTAGAGGTTTTTCTGGAAGCATTTCTTTATCAAAAAAGTAAACATAAGCTTTTGAAAACATGAGAATTTTCAAAAAAAATAAAGAAAAAACTAATCTATTTTTGAGGATGCTTTAATTAAGTTTCCATGGCCTTTATGTAAGTAACAATGTATGTGTTGAATAATAATCAGAAAATCTAAATTATAATTATTTAAATTTGGGGAGTTTTTCAATCACCTATGCTTTTTTTCTGTTCCATTCTGTACTTCAGAAATCCCACAATACAGTTGCCTCACTTGTGTTCTAGATCACATTATCACCATAGATCACATGATGCCTCTCTTTATGCTTCTGAAGTGCTCACAAAATTCTGATGTTCTTCAAACAGAACATTTATTTTGTAGATATTGCTTGAACCCTGCTATTTTTAATCTATTTTAGTTTTCTTTAGGCGGTGCCCATCATGCTTTACTCATACATCAATAAAGCCAGGGATTCATAGAATAATAGAATCATAGAATAGTTCAGGTTGGAAGGGACGTTAAAGATCATAGAGTTCCAACCCCCATGGCAAAGGCAGGGACACCTTCCACTAGGTCAGGCTGTTCAGTGCCCTATCCAGCCTGGTCTTGAACACCTCCAGAGAGAGGGCATCCACAACATCTGTTCCAGTATTTCACCAACATCACTGTAAAGGATTTCTTTCTTATGACAAGACACTATCTGTCCTCTTTGAATTTACATCCATTGCCTCTGGTCCTCCCATCAGATGTCTTATTAAAAAGTCCTACCCCTGCCTTTCTGTAGGACACCCTCAGGTATTGATAAGTTACTATGAGGTGCCCCTAGGCCTTCTCTTCTCCAGGCTGAAATCCCCCAACTCCTTCAGCCGGCCTTCATAGGGCCTTAGGAAGTTAGAAACTTCCTAAGAAAAATAATACCGCTGTGACTTCCAATAAATCTTCT